>JARHVA010004187.1:580000-870000 GCA_037957365.1 Torreya grandis
TATATATATATACATATATATATATACATATATATATATATATATATATATATATATATATCAAAAGATATCTACAATTTTTTTTGAAGAAACTCTATTTGCATTGGATATCAAAATAATGAGTACCATAACTCAAATCATCCACTCACATTCTTGGATTAAATCAAGATAACCTTCCATATGAGTGTTCATGTAATCATGGCCTAAAACTCCAAAAATCACTTATGCTCAAAAATAACAAGGAACACTAAACTATAACCAGTGATAAAAAAGTGCAAAAATCACCAAAGATCAATTGTGTGAAATAGAACACTTACATGATCAATGAGAAAAATGATAAACAAAAAGCCCAGATGAGATACAAATACCACTAAGTAACAACACAACAATAGTGAAAGATATAATTGTTGTATGCATAGGAGAAATAAGGCTAATTCCTACACAATACTAGAAAAGATGACATAATCATAGATTAACAAGCATGGTAGAATATAGGCCTAAAGTCTATGTTTTAATACATTTTACCTATCATAACTCATTTGAATACTTAGAACTATTATGCTACCCCAAGATCTGACACCAACATCTAGCTTAGCCCATAGTCAGTACCTACAACCATCAAGTAGAACCATCAATAGTATTTGGTCTAATAATCAATAAAAATGATAAAATAGTAATGAACTATAATCAAGTATCAAATACATCAAATAACTCATACATCATCACATGTATAATTATAAACAAGATAAATGCATCAACCTAAAATCATATATCATAGCATTAGGATTTGATAGTACAATCCATCTAAATAAGGAAGTGCATTAAAAACTATACACATGATAATATTAATGCTTAACAGATAAACCTCTAATATATCAATAGTTAAGCAGCCAATAAGGGTATGAAAGGGCAATATCATGATAGATTTAAGATAGAATTGATAAAAATAAATTGTGTATGAGTATCAAGTTTGAAATGTATACCAAGAAAGAAGCTAAGAAGGAATCAGTGAAGGTCATGACAAGTCTCATGAGAATGACCTATCGTACCATGCCACCAATAAAAATTATCATTATTTTACCATTTTAGATGAGGTTTAGATCAATGTTAAAGGGTTTAGAGTGTGGTAATTATTTCTTCAATTATTATAGGCTCAACATAGGATGGGTTGGGTTAAAATTGGCTGAATTATATACTCTCTTTTGAGATTAGAAAGGTTTATATGAATCAATGTTATAATATAATGATTAGAAAGATTCCATTGTAATTATTTAAGTTGATTCAAATTGACTCATAATAAGGTCTTGCCTTTTTGCTTGGTTTAAGATTTCTTATAATTTTTTAGAGGAAAACATCTAAACTTGTTATTGAAGAGGATATTTAAGAGAAGTAATAAATAGTTTTAATAGATTATCATCACTCATGTTATGATCCATTTTGTGAGCTAGATATTTCCATTATTTGATGAAAGTGCGAGTAGATTTTTTAGGAATTTGCTTGGTATTGATGAAATAGCTAAGGTAATTTTAGGAAGGTCATTATGTTATAATTACTTCAATATAACATTAACTAAATCATCTAGTTATGTAATATAATGTATAGGAAGTTTATTGAACCATTCAAGTGCATCTATGATAAATGTATTAGCTAGGAGCTTTGTTGTAGCAAAGATGTTGGTTTAGATGAATTATTTATAGATATTACAAAAAGATTTAATAAATAAAATGGGGTCCTTAGAACCATTCTATGTAATAGTTATAAAAAAATCTCCAATTTATAAGGATATAATTAATAGATCTAAATTTGTATCTTTAATATGTTAAAGCATTTTGTTATACATGAGAGGTTGAGGGATGATATTCACATTATTATATCTAAGAGTAGGAGGAAAAAAAAATTGATTTCATTAACTCATGATGACTTGAGGGAGTGGAATATTAATTTATAATATATTAGATTTAATACACATAATTTGATTGCTATATTGGTCTTTCATTGAGGTATTTTATCAAAGATTTGAGTGGAATCAATCGAAGGAGTAGGATTGTTAGGTAGAGGAAGATTCAAACATTCATAGTAGGAGAAGGATTAGGGTGAGTAAATTAAACTAGATTACACTGTGGATTCCTTAAAAATAAAAAATGTATGTTATATGATGTATTAGTTGGTTTAAGATTAGGAAGACATGAAATAAGGAATTCAATAATTCATCTAAAGTGATAATATAATTAAGAATCTAGTATAAATCCTTGATTATGTAGTGTTATTGACTAATGGAAAGATAAAAATGGACATAATTATGAAATAAAACTACATATATCACCTACTAAGCTAAGATAGGAACCTATAAAGGTAAGTCAGGCACCTATCAAACTAGTACCAAAATGGGAAAAAACAAACTAGGTCAGCCACCGAATGAACTAAGTTGGGCATCGACTAAATTGGGGCCAAATTAGGAAAAAATAAACTAGGTCTTCCACCTAATAAACTAAGTAAACCACATAATAAACTAGGGTAAATTTTTTCAAAGACAAACTGTGTTGGCCACCTATTAAACTAAGTTAGCCACCTATTGATTTAGTAGTCTATAATTCTACTAGGTCAGTCTTGACCTACATGTTCAAATAGGTCAATATAGTTGGTTTATAAAAGGAAAATAAGTAATCTAAAATTATTCTAGGTTGGTGTTGGGACCAACATACCCCCATTTTTTGAATTGGGACCCTTGAGAAACCCTAAGAACTAAACATGGAAATTTTAACATGTCAAGGTTTTTTATAGAATTTGAAGGTCATCCACTTTGTTAAAATACAAGCTTATGTGGTTTTGTTTTGCTTTAATAAGGACTAAAATCACTAATAAGTGGTCTTTATTTCTCTATTTACAATTTCTATGGTGTTTGTTTTACAAAATTTCATATTTCAAAACCCCTGGCCAAAACCCTCAATTCAAATTTGAATAAGGGCAGGAACCAAATTGGTGGGAGCCATTTTAAAATTCATTTATGGACTTAAGTATAAAACACATAATCTAGGCTTAGTCATGTTTTTAACACAACTTAACTTAAAAAAACTTTGTCCCCTTTATTATTCCCCCCTTTTCTAAAGTTCCTTATGGCCTAGCTAATGTTCATCATGCAGGGTCCTTTTAATATTTCCCAACTTAGCCAAAGTTTTTAATACTAAGGCCTCGATGTATTCTTTAATACAATTATGACCTTATTTCCCCCCTTTTATAAATTTCTTTATTTCCAAGCTAATTTTCATCATGTAGGGTCCTTTTAATATTTACCAACTTAGCCTAAGGTTTCAATACTAAGGCCCTAACATATTCATTAATACAATCGTGACCTTAGTCTTAATGCCTTAAACCTAAGTCTATTATCTATCCATTATCATAACTTAACTTCCTTACATCTTGTAGGAACCAACAACCTATGATTTATCATGGCATTTAATTCAATAGAGTGAGAATAATCCAAACTTAGACTTAAATAACATACATCTTTGGTGATCTAATGGTCCACACTTACTCACTAGGACCCAATCAGATGAAGTGAAGCATAATTGAAAATTCAAAAGGATATAAGAGGCCTAAAAGATGGACACATGGTGTCATTGCATTTAAGGATTTAAAAATCAAAAGGGGCCCACTTTTCATGATATATAATCAAAAGTAAGCCCCCAGATCAACATCCCATGGCTTTTGCTTCATCATGGATTTGATCCAACAGAGTGAATTAGCATCAAGACCCTAAGAAGCCCAATAGAAATTCCAAGTGGAATCCTCACATTTGGTCCTAAATATTTTAATGAACTTAAAATTGACATTAATGTTAGGATCTTAGAGTATAATTTATTACTTTTGTATAAGCAACTAAACATGGAATTAAACTAGAAGTAATAAGTAACTAGAAATCAGAAACAACAAATAAGAGGAGATACAAGAAACAATACAATCTGTATTAAACTCTTCCAAAAGGAAATACAATGAATAAATCTATCTTTCTCCTCACACCTCTTGGGTGTACAATAATTATCCCTTAAGAGTTCTCTCTCTCTCTCTCTCTCAATCAATTACAACCAACTCAATAACTAAGTTGTTATTCCCTTAATTACAATATAGCCCCATGGGTCTCTTAAATAGAACCCAAAGAAAACAATAATTAGAAAAGTGGACTCAAGAATAATTTTAGTATTTACATGCAAACTAATTGTTCTCTTAAAATTAGAACAATTCTAGAAATGCACAGATGACCGATGTCAGTCTAAAGATGACCAATGCCGGCCGACCCCTAACTAATGCTGATTACTATGTAGCTAAAGATAACCGATGTCGGTCAACCCCTAACTGATGTCAGTTGGTTCTGACTGATGTCAATTATTATGTAACCCAACAACCTCCACATTAGCACATCAATGAAGCTTTTAGCTCCACAACTCAATAATCTCCCACTTGGAGATAAATAGCTGCACCTGTACCTATACAACAACATCCTCTAATCATCTCTGGCTTGTTTCTCCCTCTTCAAGTTCAATCTTGAAGACCAACAAAAGTTGAATGAAGATTCAAATTCTCCTTGGTTATCGGCTTTGTTAACATATCAGTAGGGTTCTTATCCATATGGATCTTTTCTAGCTTCAACTGTCCATCCTCCAATACATGTCTAATGAAGTGGTACCTAAGCTGTATATGTTTGGTTCTTGAATGAAAGGCTGAATTCTTTGCTAAATGAATTACACTTTGACTATCACTGTACAATCTGCAACTCTCTTACTCCT
Source organism: Torreya grandis (assembly GCA_037957365.1). Lineage (NCBI taxonomy): Eukaryota > Viridiplantae > Streptophyta > Pinopsida > Cupressales > Taxaceae > Torreya > Torreya grandis. The sequence continues at coordinate 584,782 of JARHVA010004187.1, forward strand.
TTTCCAACTCTTCCATGAACCGAGTCATCCAAATCATTTCCTTGCTAGCATCTATGACTGCAATGTATTCTACCTCTGTAGTAGACAGGGCAACAACCTTTTGCAACTTTGAAATCTAGCTAACCACCATTCCACCAATAGTGAACACATATCCTGTGGTGCTTCTCCTACCATCCAAGTCACCTACCATATATGAATCTACATACCCATGTAGAGAAGTGTTTGACCCTCCATAGCATAAATTCCTACTACTGGTCCCTCTCAGATATCTGAGAATCCACTGAACTGTTTTCCAGTATTCCTTTCTTGGATTGGCCATAAACATGCTGACAACTCCCACTGCTTGGGAAATATTTGGTCTATGTCTCAATTCTCCATTCTCTCCTTCTTTTAACCTATATACCTATTTGTTTTTTAGTTCTTTCTTTCCAACTGTAAACTCAACCAAATCCCACATATGGTTCTCTTCTAAGGAATCAATTTCCTCATTCATGCCATGCTCCCACTGTTTCCTAGATTCTACCTACATTGCCTCATCAAAACTTTCTAGTTCTCCACCATCAGTGAGAAATAAGTAGTATAAATAAGGGGAATAATGAATTGGAGGTTTACTTACCCTTTCAAACCTCCTTATGGGTGTTTGAGACTCATTTATAGCTTGATATTTGCCCAAATTTTCTTCTGACAGTGACCGATCTCAGTCATCTCTGATTGATGTCGGTCTGCACCCAACCAATGTTGATTCCACCTGACTGACATCAGTTCCCATATGATCGATGTTAGTTCCTATTTGACTGACATTAGTCTCTGCCTGATTGATGTCAATTTTTGTGTTTTCCTATGAGTGATGATTTTTACCCGCAAGCACATTTTGGATCATAACTTCTTCTAAATCAAGATTTCCCTACTCAAAATTATTTAGCCTCTTGAGCTGATCACTATACATCACCTTCTCATTAAAAACTACATCACAGCTTCTAATAATTTTTTTAGTTTCTAAATTCCACAATTGGAATCTGAAATCTCCAAAACCATAACCAATGAAAGTGCACCGCATAGATTTAGCATCCAACTTCTTTCTATTTTCTTTATCAATGTGCACAAAAGATTCAGAACCAAAAACTCTGAGAAATGGAATATCTACCTTTTTACCTATCCAAGCCTCTTCTAGAATTCCATAATCCAGTGCAGTAGAAGGTCCTCTGTTAATCAGGTAAACTATAGTATCTATAGCTTCTACCCAAAACTGTAAGGGCAAACCAGCATGCAACCTCATACTCCATGCACACTCCATTATTATTCTATTCATCCTTTCAACAACTCCATTTTGCTGAGGTGTCCTTAGAACCATCCTTTCCCTATGTATTCCACTCATAGAATAGTAATTATTGAATTTATTACTGCAATACTCACCACCATTGTCAGATCTAAGGCACTTCAATCTCAAACCTATTTCATTCTCAACCAAAGCTTTTCATTTCTTAAATGTGTCAAAAACATCAGATTTCCTCTTTATGCAATAAACCCATACCTTTCTTGTAGCATCATCAATGAAAGAAACATAATAATATGATCCTCTAATAGAAGCTACCTGAGCTGGTCCCCCAATGTCTGTGTGAACAAGCTCCAACTTGTGCTTCTTCTTTGTTGACCTAATTTTGAGAAACCTCACTTTCTTCTATTTCTCAAAAATACAATGCTTACAGAAATCTAGATCTATTCTTTTCAAATTTGAAATCTTACCTTTTGACTTAAGAACATTCATTCCCTTCTCACTCATGTGACCAAGCCTACAGTGCCACAACTTTGCATCTACATCTGAAGTAGATAAAACGAAAGGAGAATAATCAGTAATACAAGTAGATAGATAAAGTGTAACTACTCTCTTAGCTCTTTCTAATACAAGTGCACCCTTGGAAACTTTCCAAGATTCAGCTGTGAGAGTTACTGTGCAACCCTCATCACCCAACTTTCCTACAGAAATCAAATTCCTCTTCAGGATGGGTACATGCATGACATCCTTCAACACCCATGTGTTGTCATTTTGCAATTTCAACTGCACTTTTCCTTTGCCAAAAATTTGACAAGGCTCATCATCCCCTAAATAAACTTTTCCAAAGTCTCCATGGACATAATCATTGAAAAATTCTCTATTTGGGGTTGTATGGAAAGAGGCACCAAAATATAAAACCCATGATTCTACTTTATTATCCAAAGAAAATATAAGAGCATCCTGTGCAAAAATACCAACAACTTTTGCTTCTTTATTACCTTCATGCTAATTTTCTTTGTTATCCTTCAACCAACAATCTTTCTTTGCATGGCCTTTCTTTCCACAATTCCAGCAGATTATTCTTCCATTTCTGGATTTGGATCTACTTCCCATCTTTGACCTTGATTTCCCTTGCTTTCCCTTCTCTCTTTACTTTCCCCTACTTTCAATACTTAAAGCATTACCTGATGTTTCCCTTATGATTTTCCTGCAAATTTCTTCATTCAAGATTACACTAACAACATCATCAACTTTCAAGATATTTGAAGCAGATGCAGTATTACTAACTACCATTACCAAGCTACGCCAGCTTTCAAGTAAAGAGCATAAGATTAAGAGAGCCTTAATTTCATCATCAAAAACTATTTTGACTGAATTTAACTGATTTAAAATTTCATGGAAATCATTAAGATGACTATATACAGATCCACCTTCCTGCATTTGCAAACTAAATAATTGCTTCATAAGATATACCTTATTCGAAGCTGAGGGTTTTTCATATAAATTTGCCAAAGTATCTATTAACTCTACCGTTATCTTTGCCTATGATAAATTGGAAATCACAGAAGATGCTAGGCTCAACCTTATAGATCCAAGAGCCTTTCTATCAAGAACATTCCATTCTTCATCTTTCATATCTATGGGCTTACTTGAAACCCCACCCAATGGTAAATATAGATCTTTCTAATACAGATAATCTTCAATCTGCATCCTCCATAATTGATAATTCTTGCCATTGAATTTCTCCATTCTTAGTTTACTTTCTTCTACCATTGCTTTGCTCCCACTCAATCATAAACCCCTATGAGTGAATTCTATAATCAACAAACACACTAACATGCTCTGATACCACTTGTTAGTGTTTAGAGCTCTGATACCACTTATTAGTGTTCCTAGCTCTGATACCAGTTGTTAGGATCTTAGAGTACAATTGATTACTTTTGTATAAGAAACTAAACATAGAATTAAACCAGAAGTAATAAGTAACTAGAAATCAGAAACAACAAATAAGAGGAGATACAAGAAATAATACAATCTATATTAAACTCTTCCAGAATAAAATACAATGAAGAAATCTCTCTTTCTCCTCACACCTCTTGGGTGTACAGTAATTCTCCCTCAAGAGTGCTCTCTCTCTCTCAATCAATTACAACCAACTCAATAACTGAGTTATTATTCCCTTAAGTACAGTATAGCCCCATGGGTCTCTTAAATAGAACCCAAAGCAAACAATAATTAGAAAAATGGACTCAAGACTAATTTTAGTCTTTACATGCAAACTAATTGTTCTCCTAAAATTAGAACAATTCTAGAAATGCACAGATGACCGATGTCGGTCTAAAGATGATCGATGCCGATCGACCCCTAACCGATGCCAATTACTGTGTAGCTGAAGATAACTGATGTCGGTCGACCCCTAACCGATGTCGATTGGTTCTGACCAATGTAGGTTACTGTGTAACCCAACAACCTCCACATTAGCACATCAGTGAAGATTTTAGCTCCACAACTCAACAATTAATGCTACCATCATTTAAACATCTAAAAAGATGAATTTGATGCTTGTGTGATCATCAACTTTAATCCCATTAAAATGAAAGTTTTACTGGCATAAACTCAATGTCCACATAACTGTCAATTGACACCTGCAAGGGTGTATTTGATGTTTACAAGACCATCAATTTTAGTCTGATGAAATATCTTACTCAGGATCAAATGGCATTCCAAAATCCTATTTTAATAACTCAGAAATGGCTTTACAATCTAAAGAAAATGCTCAAATGATGCTAAAAAATGGGAGTCTTTGACCTAAAAAATATGGAAATGGTCTTATGAACTAAATACTTACTCTAAATTTATACATAAGGATCCCTATGTAATTTTGTTTAAAAAGTCATGAACCTTAAACTATGAGCTTATGCTAAGTCTTATTTTAAAAAGGGAAGTCCTTGTCACATGGAGTATAAGCTAGCCAAAGGTTTTCATATTTAGATGATCACCCCTTTGTTATAAATTAGGAAACTTGGGAATAAATTCCTTATCTGAAGGTTTATTGTGTATAATAAACATGAAAAAAATATTAACCTAAGGAAATTAATCCTAAGTCATGACTTTAATAATGCATTGACTTAACATTTTTTGTTGATCAATAGTTCATGTCACATCACTAGATTTGATCCAATAGTGTGAGGCACCTAAATACTTTTTCAATAAGACCCCAAGAGCCTACAAGTTTGATGTATTGTACAAGAACATTCAAGGCATAGCTGACAAGGAAATCAATGGCTCATACTTTTTAGTTAAGAGTTGATCCGATGGTGCAAAGGTGATAATGACCTTTCAAAGGTCCACGAGCTCACCATATGGCTAATACCCATTTGGTGAGTGACTTACCAAAGATACGAATCATGAAGAATATATGTAAACACACCAAGTGTCGTGATGAAAAGGCTCATGACTAAGGAACCAATTAAAAGGAAAAGTCCTAAATTACAATCAATGGCTATCACTTTATCATAGCACTTAATCCAACAAGCAAAAACTAGATGTATTTTAAAGGTCAATAGTTATTGTTTGAAAGGCATTTATGAAAAATTCTACAAAAGATCCAAACCAATGCCACATAGGTACCATGCAAGTAGAAAAGGACAAAATTTAAGATTTTGTAGGCTTAAAAACTCAAAGGTATAAAGGCAAAGGTCCAAATCAAATCCAAGGGACATATAAGATGAAACCTAGATATATTCCACCATTAAAGCTCAAAAATTGTAAACCCTGCATAAAAGTGACCCAAACAGACTTAATTTATTAGAATTTGATCCAAGGAGAACTTAATTATTTTTTTTAGCACAAGAAATATTTCACAAAGATCATCTATAATCTGGTGTGAACAATTAGCAAAGATAGAGACTATGGCAGCTAGCAGGCAACAATTGAAAGAAGAGATTGAGCTCTATTTGACAATAGATAATGAGGAATAGATATTTAAGGATACCAAATTGGACCTCACAATATTGAATATATAAGGCATTAGGAATTGGTATACTCTCTTCTTTATTATAGAATAATGATAACCCATTTCATAAGAGGAATAGAGTAATGCCACCATGAACAAGTGACATTATGACTAGGTTGTAGTCCAAATGGTTGGCCTTCATCATTCCATGATAAAACTAGAGGTATTACATTGTATTGACATCCTTGTCCCCATATTTATTTATTGTATAATATATAATGAATGGATCATTAGGGATGGGAATTCAAAAGGGGTAGCCTAAATTTCCCCTGTTTCTTTTAAGAAGTACTACAAGCTCCTTTTCCCCCACGTGGAACTTTTTAAAATAAAAAAATAGACTAATAAACCATGACTTCGACTTCATCCTCAAACCCTAGCTATACCAAGGACCTCATATCTTTAGAAACCTTGAGGGTAAGATCCCTATCATCTAATTTAGAGAGGGCATTAGCGTAATAATGACCTTGTTAAATCGAGCCTTTGGTGCCCCTTTAACTACTCATGTGAATAAGATCTGGGTCCCATATGTGTGTTGAGTGTGGATCCCTTTAGGGCTATCACATGACTATCAAGAATTATTTTTGAGGCCTAAATATCTCCAAGGATGTGGGGAGCGTAGTTTTCTCTACTCCACCATTTGTGGAACCTTACTCCACATGTGAGGGGAATATTCCTAGTATATTTCTAAGTTCTATATTTCCATGTTTTATGGAGTTGGTTATTAGTTGTCTATTTTCCATGTGTCTTCCTTGTTTTGAGGGAGATAGTTGTTATCTAGAAAATTAAATACCTTCCTTGTTACAAGGAGATGGTTGTGATCACATATTGTTGGAAAATGTGCCCTTGAAAGGTGGAGACCCTTAGTATGGCATGTTCCTTCATGGGAGAGCTTTTGGATGATCTTGATGAGGTAGAAATAAGTTCTATTGAGTGCATGATGCTTATCTTGGATAAGCATGACACATTTTCTCCTCCTTTCATGTATTTTCCTTCATATTTTATATATACAGGGTATGGTGTGGCCTTCAAAGGTTGGTGGTTTATTTGTAGGGTGTGGCTTTGAGGATTAGAGTCAAAGTGTAGGTGTTCATTATAGGATGTGGTTTAGCAACTTGTGAGATATAAAATTATGTAGGTGTAGGTGAAAGTGTATCTATTTATGTAGCATTTTCTATAGGAGATTTTTAAATCTCTATAAGAGTTCATTGTAGTCTTTGTATTTGATTACTAATTTATTTGATAACTTTCATTGATGGATGTAGCCCACATTGGGTGAATCACATTAGATCTATGTTATCTATGTTATTATCCTGTTCTCTCATTTATTCTTTCATAATAATGTTGAATTAAGGAATGTTTATTTGATGCATGTTATTTCATATCTTTAGATCTCATTTATGGTAATAGTAAATCTAGTTTAAAAGTGTTTTTGTTCCTAACAAATAGTATCAGAGCCATTGGTTTATGTGTTTTGCTAAAGTGGTAAATCATAGGAAGGTTATTATCTTGAGTGGGAGCTATGGGGGAAGATATCAGATTTAGAGTTGAGAAGTTTTATGGTAATCATTTTAGTTTGTGTAAAATGTAAATGGAGGATTACCTATATCATAAGGAACTACATCTCTGCTTGTAGGGGAAAGTAGAACACCTTGTAAGTATAAGTGATGCAAATTGGTCATTACTTGATAGGAAGGCATTAGGATCCATTTAGTTCTACATTGCATCCTATATTACATTTAATATTTTTGATGAGAAAACAAAAAAATATCTCATGGATAAACTTGGAAAGTTGTATGAGAAACCTTCTACTTCTAATAAAAAATTTCTTATGAAAATATTTTTTAACATGAAAATGTCTGAAAATAGTTCAATATCTAATCACCTAAATGATTTTAATACGGTTGTAAGTATGCTCACTTTAGTTGGAATTAAGTTTGATGATGAAGTTATATCTTTTCTAATATTATCTTCTTTTCTTGATAGTTGGGATAGTTTGGTTATGGCTGTGAGTAATGCAATCCCTACCAAGGGAAGCTTGAATTTTGAGGATGTTGTAGGTGTGATCCTTAGCGAGGAGATGAAAAGGAAAAGAACTAGTGAATCATCTTTAGGTAATGATTTTTTATTGATACTAGAGGAAGGAAAAAGGACAAGATCAAAGGTGACTAAAAAAAGGTCAAAAGGTAGATCTAAGTCTAGATCTAGATCCAAAATGATATGCTAGCATTGTGGTAAGAGTGGACACTCAAAGAAGGATCGTTGGTCACTTTGGGATAAGAATGCCAACAAGGAGGAAATTAATGAAGTAAATGTGACATCAGATAAATCATGTTAGGATGCCTTAATTCTTTCTATGGATTTTTTTGAGTCTTGGGTTTTAAATTTAGGGGCTTCTTTTCATGCCACCCCATATAGGCATTATTTTACTGATTACGTTTAAGAGAATCTAGAACATGTTTATCTTGGTGATGATGAACCATGTGAGATAGTAGGGAATGGTTGTTTTAATGTTAAGATGTAGAATGGGAACACATGTATCATTAAGGATGTTAGATGTGGCACTATAGGCTCAGTCATATGAGCCATAAGGGCATGCAAATCTTAAAAGATAAGTTTCTTGGTTTGAAAGATCTAGATCTAGATCTAGACTTTTATGAGAATTGTGTGTATGAGAAATAGAAGTGGGTTAAGTTCTTAGAGGTTGAACCCACAAAGAAATATCACAATTTATATCTAGTACACTTAGATGTATGGGGACTAGCTCAAGTATCAACTATTGTTGTATCCAATTATTATGTTATTTTTATTGATGATGCAACTAGGAAAGTTTGGGTTTATTGCATTAAAAGGAAGTATGATGTTTTGATACTTTTAAGAAGTGGAAATCCTTGGTTGAGAATGAAACAAGTCTCAAGTTGAAATGTCTCAGATCAGATAATGGAGGTTAGTATTATAGTAATGCTTTCTTTGATTATTATTCTAACAATGGAATCTGTAGAGTAAAAATTTTACTCTACGTTGCATTCCAATTTTTGGTTACACACTGCAGATTTTGTTCCCACATACCTTGGTCGTGATGGAAAATTTTTGAAATAGAGCTTGGGCTTGATTCATTTGATTCATTTTCTATCTAAGTGTCAAAAAGTAGTGGAAGCTGCCATGTGGCATCATCCAAACATGGGTTCTTTTTCCATTTTTGATTCTTTTATTTCATTTTTGCCCAAGTGTTAAATTCAAGCAAAAGCCGCCAAGTGTCACTTTTTGAGATATAGAACCGGCCAAGTGGCGTCATCCGAGGCACCTTTCATAACTTTCAAGAGGGTTGTGGAACATGCCACGTATCTAATAACAACTCAGCAAAATGCACCACGTGTCAACATCTGTGTTCCTTTTTGGCACCCACATTTCATCTATTTTTTGTCCAAAGGTTTCAACAAGCTAAGTATCAAGATCAGGTGGAAAGTGCCAAGTGGCAATCACAGAAGGCTCTAGACTACTTTTCTAGAAGAATGAAAAGTCACCACATGTTGGCATCTAAGAGATAGTTAGTTTAATGCCTTGGTAAAACATTTTTGTTCAATACCTTGGTTAATGTGTAAATGGTGCACAGTGTTGAACCATTGAACCATTTTTGGTTTAATCAGTCAGTTTAACAGCTTGGTTCATCGGGCAGTTAAAAGGAGTGTCCTAAAAACCAAAGGAGTCAAGCACCCTTTCGGAAGGCAGTAAGGCATTGTTTCATTTTTGTTTAAGTGCTGAAGACAAGTGGAGGCTTCCAAGTGTCACTTTCTGAGCCCCTTTCTACTCCATTCCCAAGAGAAGCAGAAGCCACCACATACCCTTAGCAAGAGTAGCGGAAGATGCCACATATCTTTTTAGAGGCCACAAAAACCTCCACGTGTCAACATCTAAGAGATCATCTTCGAGTTTCATTGATGAAAAAAGATTGTGGTGGGTTCTGGGTTTTATTTCAAAGGTCTGCAGAAGCTGCCAAGTGTCACCATCCATAGGAACCTAACATGCATCTTGAATATTTCTACAAGCATAGCTAAAGAGCAAGTGGAGATTGCCACATACATCCTTCCCCCTTTCAAAGGTTGCTTAGGCAAGGAATGTGGTGAGTCTTATTTTGTTGAAATTGTTAAGTATCAAAGAAGCGAATTGCGATAGATGTCAAAGGCGAAGCGTTCCTGAGCAGGATATAAGGAAAGTGGAAAGCGCTGCATGTCTTTGATAAATATGTAAAAAGTGCCAAGTTTCATTCTCTAGTGTCTCCTAAGAAATAAGCAAATTTTTGAGAAATTAACTAAGTGTCCTCTATTTTAATAGAACAGAGGGTCCTGTATAGACACTTCCAGCTCAGTTAGAGTTTAGTTTGGGCCATAATTTTGGGAATGTGTAATCAATCTGGAGGGAAACTCAGAAGGAGTTATTTCCAGTAGATGGAGTAGTTCATCGGGTAGATTTTTGGGGTCTGCAAACATTGAAAGCACTGTTTGTTTGTCCCCTTGGGAAAAAGGCAGAATAGAATTATGTGGGAAAGGAGGTGATGGAATGAGAAATCTGATGCTATAAAGAGGAGTGCAGGGATCATTAGAAAGAGGAGGAAGAGGAGATACTCAGAGAGAGAATTTTTTGAAGAAACTATTATCAAGAGTTTTTTAGACTTTCTTGAGCAGTGATTAGGAACATCATTTGCCTTTATTCTATTTTCTTGAGTTGTAAAGTTGATGTAACTGTGCATGTTTCTGTGCCTTTTATGTGGCTAAAGAATTAAGAAGAAGACATAATATTATGCCTTTGTTGGTGTTTCTTGTATCATTGTGAAGGTAGTCTAAGACTACAAGCCTCTATTTCTATTGTTTCTATCTATTACATTAATCATGCCATAGTCTGCTCTTTGATGTAATTGAATCTTACATATAGTTTCATTGTGCTTAGGATTAAGGATCAAAATTACACTTAGGCACATTGCCATAGTTAGATTTTCTTTCTTTGCATTCGTGCTTTTGTTTAAAAATTCTATCCCTTTTCCCCCTAAACACTTGATATGAAGAAGAGACCAGCTTCTTAAAAATCTAGAGGTTATTTCAAGTCGCATGTCCCACATCTTGAAACTTCCCATTGTTGGTGTCTGAAACAAAGCACAATTTTAAACATCAATAGTTTTTGGCACACCCAGTGGGACCAGTCTCAAAGTTTCTTTCAAGATCATATGAACCAGAGAGCTATGAGGAGTTAGAGCTATAGACCAGTCACCAGATCACAATCTGCTACAAATCTAAGTATTCTTTTGCCACCTTTGGTAACAAGTCCAAGAAGAAGAACTAACCAGTTTGTACCAATACCAAATATGGGAGCCCCTATACCTCCAAGAAATTATGCAAGCTGGAACACTAGTAGTCCCTTAATCCTCCCAACACCACCAGCCATTTGGGATCCTATCCTAGTGAATACCCTAAAAGCTATACCCAAATTTAGTGGGCAAGACTCTAAAACACATGCAAAACATCTTCAAGATGTATCAGATGTCTGTGTTATACATGTTGTCACATAGAAAAATGTGGCCATAAGATTATTAACAGCTTCTTTCAAAGGGAAGGATTTAGAATGGTATCAGTCTTTGACCCCAAATACCATATCTACATGGGACCAGCTCAGAGATTTGTTTTTTGAAATATTTGTAGAGAAGGGTGATAAGTCTTCCTTGTTATAGTAGTTAATCACCATTCAAAGGGGACCATAGGAAGACATGACTAACTTCAATACCAGATTTCAAAAGATCTAGGATAGAATCCCTACTATAGCTAGACCACTACCAGGTATGGCCATAGTGTTTTATCTCAAGGCTTTGAATTCAAATATATTTTTTATGATTCAGTCACTGGGAGGACACACTTAGCCAGAGGCTTATGAATATGCAGTTAGAGCTAAGAATCATTTAATAGATGCTGGAAAGTTACCTCCAAGGCCTCCCATGCCCATGTTCCCAAAAATTTCCTTGCCATTACCTCAAGAAGTTCTTAAATCTGTAAGCCCACCTGTGTCTATGTACACTTACCCTCAACCATCTGCTAAAGAACCTGTGTCTGAGATGGATGATATCAAGAATATCCTAAGGATGTTTTCCAATGAGCTGATCAATATAAAGAGATAGCAAAACCCTTACCCTAAGCGTTCATATCAAGGCTATCAAGGAAATATATTTTCATCATAGCCTAATCGATACCAGGGTACTCTAAGACAAACTAACCATCAGCCAACGAATCAATTAGTTACAGTTCCCACACCCTCACAGACCATTCCTCCCAACTCAAATAGGGAGATAGTTCTAGGGAAAAATAATTATGTAGAGGATACTAATGCCTAGTGTTTCCCTTGCAATAATGCTCATACACCTAGAGATTGTCCTAGGGGTAATCTACAACAAAGGGTGGTAGAACATAGAAGAATGGATGGTCAGTTTACTAATACCAGTGACAATCAAGCCTATCAGTCTCTTAGTATGTAGAATTCAGTCCTAGTGGCTCAGATGCAAGGAATGTCCTTAAAAAAAGAGGAAGAAATGGCCCCAGAACATCCTTTGTTCTCGTGGGTTGAGGATGAAGAATCAATTTTTTTGAACGAAGCATCTACCTCCCAAAGACCAGTGGTGCAATCTAATTATTACACCAGATCAAAGAGAAGAATGGTGGAACAACCTGAGATTGTAAATGGTCAAGTCATGAATAATCCTCCATCTCAAGGGCAAAGAAACGCTACTGTCAGACAAGAAGTGCCTCAGCCGGTACAAGATCAAGGGACTCCTGCCCAAATTTAGGAAAAAACAAGATATCCTTATGTTTAAAAAACTTAGTCTTTAGGACCGATAAATGTAGTGGATCAATTAAAGAAGACTCCAACACAAGTGTCAATATGGGATATTTTGGCTATTATTGAACAGAAGACACTACTACAAGAAGCTCTGCAAGGCCAAGTAGTGCCCAAAGGTACTGTTACCAAAGAAGGACCTACTAGAAAAGAAAAGCTCAAAGATACAGTTCCTCTGAAGACAACATCATTAGTGAATGATGCAACACAAGTAAGTAAATCCAAACCAGAGCCTTTCTATTTGACTCTGATAGTTAGAAAGAAACTCTTGCATAATGCATTGATAGATTCAGGAGCATGTACTATAGTGATTCCCAAGCAGATAATTGATGCTTTGAAAATAAAATATGAACCCCTTACAAAAGGAGTTATGCAGCTAGATGGAAAAACAATACAAACCGTAGGGAGAATCAAACAACTCCCATTGCAGTTATACACATGTCCCAATATAATTGTCAACCAAGATGTAGTAGTCATAGATATACCTCCCATTTTTGGTTTATGTTTATCCAGAGACTTTACAACCAAAATAGGATGATATATGTCTCTTGACTAGTCTCACCTCATCCTGAGAACTAGATATGGTTCAAAGATGAAAATTCTATCTGACCCACTGTCAAAAGATCATATCACCAATGAACCAACATCCAAATTAGAGAGAGATCATGCTATGTTAAATAAAGAAGAAAAGATTTTTGTTGAAGAGTTAGGTGACTGGACTGAGCATGTTCAAGAGGAGGAAGATAACTAGTTGTTGGCTATGATGCATATCGACCCATATGGAAACTATGACTCTACTAGTCTGGGCACATATGTCATTTTTTATGAGGACCATGAAATCCCAAATGTTCTAAGGGAAGAGGCACCAACTAATCAAGGTTTAGAGATTTGGACCTTGAATTTTGATGGGGCTAGAAGTAAACATGGTGCTAGAGCAAGAATTTGTCTTACTGCTCCAAATGGTGATAAAATTTTAAGGGCTATCTGAATCCAATTTGCTTGCACTAATAATGATGTTGAGTATGAATCTTTAGTACATGGGCTCTTGTTAGCCAAGAAAAAGAGAATAAAGAATTTAAAAGTAAAAGGAGATTCAGAATTAGTAGTAATACAAATTAGAGAAAAGGTAGTAGCCAAAAATGTGAGAATGAGATCCTACAGACATAAGATTTGGGATTTGATAGAATATTTTGAAGCTTTCAATATTGAGATAGCCTATAGAAGTCAAAACTCTAAAGCTAATAGGATGGCACAGATTGGCTCATAGTTTGATCTAGCAACTGGCCTATTAATTAACAATGAGTCAGTAAAAGTTATAGTGAGGCTAACCATTCCAGACAATGATGAGAATTGGCAAGTATTTGAAAATGATTCTCAGGTACTCTCATTCTTACAACAATCAGATGAGTTTGTTGATCAGTTGCGAACCAAAATTGAAGAGGCATATGGTGATCAAATTATACAATTGAGGACTAATATGTTCCCTAAGGACTTGATCACCTTAGAAAACTTGTTTGACCTAGAGGATATAAGCCTGGAAAAGAAAAGGTTCCAGGTAAACAAAGCAGACTATTCTAAAATAAAGGTGAGTGATGGGAAAAGGCTAAAAGTTGGAAATTTTGCAACTCAAAAAGAGAAGGAAAGATTAATTGAATTGTGCTAGAGATATGATAGAGTCATAGCTTGGAGTTATGAAGACCTTCATGGATACAATAGAGACATTATTCAACACACAATAGAACTGACTGAAGGGTCTAAGCCCATTAGACAGAAATAGAGGCCAGTAAATCCAAAGATTGAGCCTCTAATGGTAGATGAGTTGTAGAAACTTTTAGATTTCAAAATAATATTTCCAATCAGGCACTCAACCTGGGTGTCAAATCTAGTATTAGTTAGGAAAAAGAATGGAGATGTAAGATTGTGTGTAGATTTCAGAGATCTAAATAGAGCATCTCTGAAAGACCACTATCCCTTGCCCTCCATGGAACAAATTCTAAAAAATATGGCTAGATCAGAGAGGTTTTATTTACTAGATAGTTTCTCTAGATACAATCAGATTTGGTTAGCTAATGAAGATCAGTGCAAAACTGCTTTTACTACCAAATGGAGAACATTTGCATATGCTAAGATGCCATTTGGTCTGTCAAATGCAGGAGCCACCTTTCAAAGAGCTATGGATGTAGCCTTTGGGGAGCTTATAAATAGGATCATCCTGGTCTATCTGGATGACCTCACTATTTTTTCAAAAAATGCTGATGATCATTTTGATCATTTAGAATCTGTCTTCAAGAAATGTCAGGATTTTGGAATATCACTGAATCCCAAGAAATGCATCTTTATTGTGCCTCAAGGAAAATTATTGGGACATATAGTGTCTAAAGAAGGATTTTCCATAGACCCTAAAATAATTGCAGCTATAATGAACCTACCTCTTCTAGTCACTAAGAAAGCAGTTCAGTCCTTCTTAGGAAAGATCAATTTTGTCAATAGGTTCATATCCAATTTTTTAGGCTTAGTGAGGCCAGCGACACTCCTTCTAAAGAAATACCTGATTTTCAAATGGACTCCAAAAGGAAGGCAAGCCTTTAAAGACATCAATAAGGCTATCTCAATGGCCCCAGTACTAAAAAACCCAAATTTTTCCAAGCCTTTTGTAATATATGCCTATGGAGGAGAGACCCAATAAAGTTGCTTCAGGGAGAGTGTTTTTTATACAAAGGGTTCATACTAGTCATCACAGAAAGGACATAGACATGGAAGGAGCATCATCTTCACAACAAGGAGCTAGGATTTATGAATCCCTTGATAGGTTTTTGGTAAGTAAGTCATATGCTTCAGCTGTCGTGCCACCATTGAAAGCCTATCCAAGGACCAGAGTTCTAGAGGTTGGTTAGGCCAGTGACCTAGCAAAAGTAAAGGATTATGCAGATGGAATCATGGACCCAATCTTGCAAAGAGCCAATAGTAAAAACCTCAGAGAAGGGGCACATCAAAGGTGCCTTTAGAGAGCTAGACTAGGGCAATATGAGATGTTTGGCATCAGGATGTGGACCTCAAAACTAGCATAGTTCCTTGTCCTAGCTGTGCATCCATGCCCTGACTTGGTTAAATTATGTGTAGACTGGCTCCATGCACCCTCATGCACCATTTAGTAGGGTCCTTTCATGGTGAAAATAACACTGCAGGCCATAAGAAACATGTTAGCCCTACACCATGATAGTATAGCAATGTTTCCCACTATTGCTAAGATGTAGAGGATGTGGGCTAACATCAACACCTAGTTAAGGTTCTTAGGAACTTGAATTGCAAATGGGTGATGACAACACTACTGTGCCCACACTCCCTGTAGTAAGAGGCCAATTCACACAAGCCAGCCAAGATGCACTATCCATGATGGATTTCATCTTTAGCATGGATATGGTAGTTTACGTAGAGCAAATGGCCATCCTATTCAGGTTGAAGACCATCGACAAGACCCAAGAATATCAGCTTGACTTTTTGGAGTAGATTGCTTTTACAATGGTGGAGCAACTGGCCCAATTCAAATCAAAAGGAGTGTTCAGGTACTCTTCTTATTTGTTTCACCTCATGTTATACCAGAACACTGACCTCTTCACCCAACATATGCATCAGGATATGTATGACCCAAGTTTTGACCCCTAAAGGACCATTCTTATGTCTGCATGGACACATATTTTGTCAAGGACCAATGACCCATATGATTTTTGAGAACTATTTGTTACCCCTGCTCTTTGCCACCTCAACCCCAAACCAATCATGAATAGATTATTTCCCAGTGTTTCAAACCTTTGGGCCAGTTGCTTGATTCTGTGTGACTTCTACTTTGGATCCCACCATACGATTATAAGAGTTCATGGGTTTTGTGGGGAATCAATGTTGCTATCAAAGATTCTAACTCTTAGGTTAGCATTATTAGAGGTCACCAGGCAAGTGTCAATAGTAGACAATGATTATGGTTCTGGGAAATAGAAGAGGAAGATGTATGATATCCTGTGGATGGTAGGTAACATAGTTTTAGAAGCCAGGGATGCTAAAATTTTGTTGCTTCAAAAGCTAGCCTTTCTAGGGTTCCTGTTAGTTGAAGACAAATGGGTATGTGACCTGGATGGTTACATCACTTCCTGGATAAGGACTAATAGGGTTGTAACCAGGATTTCACATGAGGGCTGCCCTTTTTGGGAGACCTAGAGAAACCCTATAGAAGATGTTCCTAATGTTTATGTTGAATTATCAAATTTGCCCCCTCTACAAAATAGACCATGGGAAACATTCTACGTTAAGCAGAGGGATTATGATCCCAAAGTCAGAATGACTTTTGGCTTGAGAAGAGCATTAAAGAATAAAAATTAGGATGCAGAGAAGATAAATGCCTATTAGAAGTATAGGCAAGAAATTTCTCAGACCACCCATTCTTTTGAGAATGTGGACATAGATGAGAGGTGGGAAGAACTATGGGATGAGTGCCATATCTCCCCTACATCTAGCCTGAAGACAACTATTTTGCCAACACAAGGTATAGAGCAAGAAGTCGAGCCAAGCCAAGAACCACAAACCTCAGAACAAACTACAGCTGCAACAATTATGTCATTTTGGCCCCAACCTCTCAGTGTCTTAGAGAAATAAAAGAGTGTGGTTCATTCACCACCAAAAGCTTCCCCATCATCAAAAGTCATTGAAGTTCCTAGTTCTCCACAAGTGTCTCTGATGATAGTAGTAGATGTGGAGGGAGAGAGAACACAGCCAGAAGAGGAGACACCTAAGAAATGATGGAGGGTACAGTTTTAGTTGGCTATGAAAGAGGAGACAGACACCCAATAGTGCCAATTATAGAGTGACATAATTGCTCCCCAGGTAAGTGTCATCCCTCCTTCTCCTTCTCAGTCTATGTCTTCTCTCGTAACATCCCCCACCACTTCTATCATTCCCATTTCTCACTTTGCCCCATCTGTGCCTCCTCAGTTTTTAATGTTACCCCATTTCTCCCCCTGTATTCCCAAAAAAATTTCTCCTCCGATTGCCCATAGCCAACAATTGGCTATTCAATACGGTCTACCATAGGGACATCCTTTTGTGGGTGGACACATTGCCTCTCATTCTACCTTCTTGACCCAAGCAGATGCTATGTGGATGGTAAGGGAAGCTTGAAGAGAGAAAAAGAGGATAAAGGAAAATAAAGCACTGGCTACACCTCACCTGTGGTCATAATTTGACCCAATTCAACATTAATTGATGGTGACCCATTTGTCACCAAATGTTATCAAGCCAGTTGAGCAGATGTAGCCTGAGGATTACTCAATGGATGCAGTGGCCATTAACATGTCCCTTTTTAGGCCCTAGGATAGAGTTGAGTTATTGACTAAATCCACTTCTACAGTCATAGAAGAATACTTGAAAACATCAAGAAGGCTACAAAAGATGGAGGCTGATTTGGCCAAGGAAAAGGCAAACTATAATAGTTTGACCAAGGAAATCAACAAGAAAGATAATGAAATAGCAAGTTTGAATAAACAGTTGAAAGATATGATTTCCCTTCAGATTCACTGAGTAGTCCAAGCCTAAAATTATTCCTTAAAGATAGAGCTAACACATGTAGAGGATACAGTGATGACCCTTAGGTGAGAGAAAGTAGCATTGTAAGGAAAATATGAAGAACATCAGCTGTAAGTTACTCAATATAGTAGAAGATACTGGGTGAACAAAACAATACTATGGCTTTTCAAGCCCAATTCTAAGTGGAACAATAGAGAGTGTCACAACTGACACTAGAGCTGGCTAATAGGCCAAAGAGTGTCGAAGTGATAAAACTGGGAAAGGAGCTCTATGAATCTATGTGGAAAAGAATCTCCTCAGAGATTATCCAACTCAGGCCTTCTCTCACCTTCCTACTCAATGCATAGAAATTGTGTGAGAAGGTGGAGGATTCAGTGAAGAACACTCTGGCTATAGTCTCTAATAGAGTCATGGACTCCCAAACATTGTTGTAGAAGATCTATGACATAATGGATGCAACATTGGTAGCCACAAGAATCATTGATAGAATGGTCACCGCAAAGCGAATCAATGAGGTTATCAGTCACAATTATGTAGCCAACAGTTGTAGAGAGCTTCTCAAAGTCATGAAAGAAGACATTAGTGAGATAAAACAACATGTTGAAGATCTAGTGCAACTAGGTCTTGCTTCTCCATTTCTTGATGACAACATAATGCTAATGGTTGATCAAATTGAACCATTATTACTGGCCAAATAGAATGATCAAATAGTTTTATAAAACCTATGGGATGATTCATTGGTCTCAGAAGTAGAAGCTATTTTGGTTCCTATTTCCTAGCTAGAATTCAAATTGAAAGCTATAGTTCAGATTTTGATAAATTTTTCATACAAGGATATCATCAACCTTGATTTAGCCTTCACTAAATTGCACAATAAGTAAGGGTTATCTGACCATGAATGGTCTACCTACCAGACAACACTTTTGACGCTGTGAATTTTTTAATTTTGATAGAGCAGGAGTTGTGTTTCTTTTTGAGAAGGCTCAAAAGTTCTGGTGGTTACCAGTAACTTTAGAGTAAAAATTTTACTCTACGTTGCATTCCAATTTTTGGTTGCATAATGTAGATTTTGTTCCCACATACCTTGGTTGTGATGGAAGAATTTTGAAATAGAGCATGGGATTGATTCATTTGATTCATTTTTTGTCTAAATGTCGAAGAGTAGTAGAAGTTGCCACATGGCATCATTCAAACATGGGTTCTTTTTCCCTTTTTGATTCTTTTGTTTCATTTTAAACCAAGTGTTAAATTTGAGTAGAAGTCACCAAGTGTCACTTTTTGAGATACGAAACCATCCAAGTGGTCTCATTTGAGGCACCTTTCATAACTTTCAAGAGGGCCACAAAATGTGCCACATATCCAATAACAACTCAATAAAATCACCACGTGTCGACATCTGTGTTCTTTTTTGGCACCCACATTTCATCTATTTTTCAGCAAAAGGTTTCAACAAGCTAAGTATTAGGATTAGGTGAAAAGTGCAAAGTGGAAATCATAGAAGGCTCTAGACTACATTTCCAGAAGAATGTAGAAGTCACCACTTGTCAGCATTTGAGAGATAGTTGGTTCAATGCCTTGGTTCAACATTTTTGGTTTAATACCTCAGTTAATGTGTAAATGGTGTGCAATGTTGAACCATTGAACCATTTTTGGTTCAATCAGTCAGTTCAATGGCTTGGTTCATTGAGCAGTTCAAAGGAGTGTCCCAAAAACCAAAGGGGTCAAGCACCCTTTCAGAAGGTAGTAAGGCATTGTTTCATTTTTTTTAAGTGCTGAAGATAAGAGGAGGTCTCCAAGTGTCACTTTATGAGCCCCTTTCTACTCCATTCTTAGGAGAAGTGGAAGCCACCACATACCCTTAGCAAGAGCAATGGAATACACCATGTATCTTTCCAAAGGCCACGAAAACCTCCACGTGTCAACATCTGAGAGATCATCTTCAAGTTTCATTGATGAATAAAGATTGTGGTGGGTTCCAGGTTTTATTTCAAAGGTCTATAAAATCTTCCAAGTGTCACCATCCGTAGGAACCTAACATGTGTCCCAAATATTTCTACAAGCATAGATAAATAGCAAGCAAAGATTTCCACGTACATCCTTCCCCCTTTCAAAGGTTGCTCGGGCAAAGATTGCAGTGAGTCTTATTTTGTTGAAATTGCTAAGTATCAAAGAAGCCTATTGAAACAGGTGTCAAAGGTGGCGCATTCCTGAGTAGGATATAAGGAAAGTAGAAAGCACCGCATGTCTTCGATAAAGATGCAGAAAATGCCAAGTGTCATTCTCCGATGTCTCCTAAGAAATAAGCAATTTTTTAGGAAATTAACTAAGTGTCCTCCTCCATTTCAACAAAATAGAGGGTCCTGTATAGACACTTCCAGCTCAGTTAGAGTTCAGTTTGGGCTGTAATTTTGGGAACACATGATCAATCTAGAGGGAAACTTAGCAGGAGTTATTTCCAGTAGATGGAGCAGTTCATCGGGTAGATTTTTGGGGCTAACAAACATTGAAAACACCATCTATTTGTCCCCTGGGGGGAAAAGGTAGAATATAATTATGTGGGAAAGGAGGTGATAGAATGAGAAATCTGAGGCTATAAATAGGAGTGCAGGGATCGCCAAAAAGAGGAGGAAGAGGAGATACTCAGAGAGAGAATTTTTTAAAGAAACTATTATCAAGAATTTTTTAGACTTTCTAGAGCAGTGATTAGGAACATCATTTGCCTTTATTATATTTTCTTAAGTTGTAAATTTGATGTAACTTTGCATGTTTCTATGCCTTTTATGTGGCTAAAGAATTAAGAAGAAGATAGAATCCTATGAATTTGTTGGTGTTTCTTGTATCATTGTGAAGGTAGTCTAAGACTACAAGCCTCTATTTCTATTGTTTCTATCTATTACATTAATCATGCCATAGTCTGCTCTTTGATGTAATTGAATCTTACATATAGTTTCACTATGCTTAGGATTAAGGATCAAAATTACACTTAGGCGCATCACCATAGTTAAATTTTATTTCTTTGCATTCATGTTTCTATTTAAAATTCCTATCCCTTTTCCCCCCAAACACTTGATATAAAGAAGAGACCAGATTCTTAAAAATTTAGAGGTTGTTTCAAGTTGCATGTCCCACATCTTGAAACTTCCCATTGTTGGTGTCTGAAACAAAACACAATTTTAAACATCAACATAATCTATAGGCAAAGGATAGCTCCAAAAACTCCATGTAGAATGGGGTATCTGAAAGGATGAACAAAATAATAACGGAATGTGTTAGGAGCATGAGGTTACATGCAAGGTTTCCTTTATAGTTTTGGGTAGAAGCCGTTATCATAATAGTATATCTGATTAACAAAGGACCTTATATGCCTTTGGATGTAGGCATTCCTGGACAAGCTTGTTCTAGTAAGAATGTTGATTATTTTTTTTTTAGAATCTTTAGATGTGAGGATTTTACTCTCATTAAGAGATACAATAGGACCAAGCTAGAGGCTAAATCAGATAAATCCACATTTGTTTATTATAGTGAGGATGACTTTAGTTTTCATTTATGAAACATTAAAGATAGGAAAATGTTTTGGTCTAGAGATGTATTTTTTAATGAAAAATTCATGTATAAGGATCAGTTACAGGAACAAGAGCAAGAAAAGAAAGAGCACATAGTATTGGATGACATTACAGATGGTAAAGTATCTAGGAATCAGTTCATGAACCTTCTACACAAGGACCCCAAAATCCTATGTTAAGAAGGTCTTCTAGGGTAAAAAGAGCACCTGGACATTTTAATCCTTCTTCGAATTATTTATTACTCACTAACAATGGAGAACTAGAGTGTTATGAAGAAGCAATGCAGGTAGATGCCAAGATGAAATGGGAATAATCCATGGATGAGGAGTATAGATCTCTCATGGATAAGCAATCATGGGATTTGGTAAGGCTACCCAAGGGCAAGAGTGCATTTCCAAACAAGTGGATCTTCAAGATAAAAAAAAGAGGATGAAGGGATAAAAAGGTATAAGGCCAGGATGGTGGTCAAGGGGGTTGCACAAAAATTAGGTATTGATTTTGATGAGATTTTCTCTCCTATTATAAAAATGAATTCTATTAAGACTATTCTTGGTTTAGTTGTAGTTGAGGATTTGCACTTAGAATAATTAGATGTGAAAACTACTTTTATCCATGGTCATTTGGATGAAGAATTGTATATAAAGTAGCCATAGGGATATGAGGTTAAAGGGAAGGAGAACTATGTGTCCAGACTAAAGAAGAGCTTATATGGCCTAAAACAAGCTCCATAATAATGGTACAATAAATTTGATTATTTTATGTTGGAACAAGAATATCAAAGGTGTCATTATAACCATTCCATGTACATCAAACATTTTGATGATGGTTCATTTATTATATTATGCTTATATGTTGATGACATGTTAGTTACAGGAAAGAACATACAACACATTCATATGATCAAGAAATAACTTAATGACTCCTTTTCTATGAAGGATTTGGGTGTTGGAAATAAAATCCTTGGTATGAGTATTTCTCATGATAAGAAGGAGAGGAAGTTGATCTTATCCCAATTAGAGTATGTGAAGGAAGTCTTGGAAAGGTTTAGCATGTTGGATGCTAAATCTATCGGTACTCTTTTGGCAAGCCACTTTAGATTATTAAAGGAATAGTTTCCCAAGATGAAATATGAAAATCTTAAGATGTCCAAGGCACCTTGGTCATAAATAGTTGGTATCTTGATGTATTCTATGGTTTTTACTAGGCTGGATATTTCCCAAGTAGTGGGAGTTGTGAGCATGTACATGAGTGATCCAAGTTATGAGCATTGTCAGGCATTAAAATGGATTATTTGGTATTTGAGAGGAACCATTGATTTTGCATTATGTTATGGTAGATTAGATACCACTTTACATGGTTATGTGGACTCAGATATGGTAGGGGATATTGATAGTATGATAAGTACAATAGGTTATATATTTACTATTAGAGATACAATGGTTATTTGGATTTCTAGGATACAAAAGGTTGTGGCTTTGTCAATCATAGAGGCAGAGTATGTTACTACCACAAAGGCTATCAAGGAGATGATCTGGTTATAGTAGTTGTTTCAAGAGTTGGGGCATGAGCAGGAAGTTAGGAGACTACATAGTGATAGTCAGAGTGCTATTAATTTGGCAAATAACTCTACTTTTGACTCGAGGATGAAACAAATTTAGTTACATTATCACTTCATCAAGACAACTTTGGAAGAGAACTTGTTAAATCTAGAGAAGATTCATACTAAATAGAATCCTATGTATATGATGACCAAGGTGGTCACATTGGGCAAGTTGAGACTATGTTTAGATTTGGTTGGCCTTAGTGGTCATGGAGCCATGGTAGATTTTGTTTAGGAGAAATGGTCTCCAAGTGGGATATTATTGAGTGTGGATCCCTTTGGGGCTATCACATGACCATAGGAAATTTTTTTGGGGGCCTAGAGAGATTGAAGGATGTGGGGAACATAGTTTTCCCTCCTTCACCTTTTGTGGAACCTTGATCCACATGTGAGGGGAATATTCTTAGTATATTTCTAATTTCTTTGTTTCCATGTTTTATGGAATTGGTTATTAGTTGTCTATTTTCCATGTGATTTCCTTGTTCTGAGGGAGCTAGTTGTTTTTAAAAAAAGAGAATACCTTCCTTGTTATAAGGAGATGGTTATGATCACATGTTGTTGGAAAATGTGCCCTAAAAGGTGGAGACCCTTATTATGGTGTGTTCCTTCATGGGAGAGATTTTTGATGAGCTTGATGAGGTGAAAGTGAGTTATCTTGAGTGGATGATGCTTATCTTAGATAAGCATGACACATTTACTCCTTTTTTCATGGATTTTCCTTCATATTCTATATATACATGGTGTGGTGTGGCCTTTAGAGTTTGATGGTTTATTTATAGGGTGTGGTTTTGAGGATCAAAGTCACAATGAAGGTGTTTTACAAAGTGTAGATGTTCATTACAGGGTATGGTTTAACACCTTGTGAGATACAACATTGTTCAGGTACAGGTGAAAGTGCAACTATTTATGTAGCATTTTATATAAGAGATTTTTACATCTCTATGAGAGTTCATTTTAGTTTTGGTATTTATATTATTGATTTATTTTATAACTTTCATTGGTGGATGTAACCCACATTGGATGAACCATGTTAGATATGTGTTATCTATGTTATTATCTTGTTTTCTCATTTATGATTTCATAATAATGGTGAATTAAGGAATGTTTCCATGATGCATGTTATTCCATAGCTTTAAATATAGTTTATGATAATAGTAAATCTATTTTAAAAGTTTTTTTATTCCTAACAATGTGCACTTTAGGGTGGAGGAGAAACTTACCCCTCCAATTGGAGACTTAATTAGTGTTTTCCTAGCCAAATAATTCGATGCCATCAAAAGAAAGACCTCAAAGAATTTATTTATGATGTCATACCTACTTAATGCCCTTCTAACCTCAATCACCCTCCTTAAGATTAGGAATTGGTCCATAGAGGTAAAGACAACCATTTCACATTACTATTCCAAGCTACACATCTTCAAGTAGAAGAAGCACATATAGTTTATTTGTGATTGTGTTTATCTAGCTATAGTGGAGGCCATCACAGGTGTTCCCATGCCTAAGGTACACCCCCTCATCAAAAGGTATGTTGAAATGATAGGAGATGTATGGTTTTACCCTAATTTTATAGTGATTAGGATAGAGGGAATTAGGTCCTAACCTTACAGGCAACTAGTGTATGTTCCAAATAATCTTATAGTGTAGGAAATTACCTCCCAACTCATCCATGGAATTGATAGGACTTGAAAAGAGAAGAGGAAGGGTAAACTCCACCCATTTACCTTAAATATTGGGAAAACCATAATAAAAGACTTTAAATATGTGGGAATCATATCCACACATAGGGATTCATTTGGCTTCCAACTAGATGAAATCCAGATATGGGATCTAAAGAATGTAGTAGGCAAGAATATAAGGGACAAGAAGCTTCCAAAACTAGAATATGTACATCAACAAGGTGTCCATGATACCTTATATATTAAAGATAATAACTATGAGGAAGTATTGGCCAAAGTCTAAGGCCATAACATTAAGATTGAACACATGTTAATCAAGGATAACAAGCCATCTAGGGAAATATGGAAAATGAATCCTTTTCAATATCACTTGGTTTCATGTCCATTAGGAATAGCCTAGGAACAACCACAACCATAAGAGTAACTTGAGAAAACATAGGATGAACAAGGTAAGGGCAAGGAGAAAATTAGAGAAGTGATATTGGAAGAGAGACCTGGGGAAGGACCCCTACCTTCAACACATCCCCAAAGGTGACATTCTCTTATTGAATACCTAAACATGATAGCTTTAGAACTAGAGGAGACACTTGAGGGTACCCTTAGGGAACTTGTAGAAGCTTATGAATCTGATAAGGAAGGGGAGCCCAAAGAAGATACATGAAAATAGATTATCACAATATCATCCCATGAGAAGAGGAAGGAAAATTTAGCATTGGTCCCAATGGGACCAAAGAAGATACCTAGATTGACCTTCACTTATCCCACTAGTGAAGTCAATTTATTTAGTGACGAGTTCCTAATTTAAAGACTAGTCATTCCTGACTAGTTCATCTATGGAAAGTTTTAAAATATCCCCTCTATTTATCATTTTTGGGCCATGATGAAGGCTATTGATGTTCAAATATAAGATGATATGAAGCCTTGGATAAGGGATATAGTGAAGGAATATGAAGAAAGGAGAATTTTGGTCATTGAAGGACCAAAAGGCAAGAAGATATATGCTCTGAGAGCATCTAATGGCTTAGGTTTGGAGGTCATAGAACCTCCCAAATTCAAGGATCTAGTTACTACCATATATTTCAACCCTAAAATAGTTAGGTTGGAGAGAATAACAACTAGGACAACTATGGTTAGGATATAAAAATTCACCTTTCATAAGGTGAAACCATTTATAGTATTAACCCCTATGGGAGGACAACAACTGGGTGAGGCTTCCATTCATGAGGAAGATGTGGAAAGTCTAATTGAGGCCCAGTTAGCACAAGTTAAAGATGGAGTCTAGGGTTTGAAGGAAAGGATCCAAAATTTGCAAAAAGAGAAAGAAAATTTGCAAACATAGGTAATTCTATCAGTGCCAAATATAATGACCAAAATTATTTATGAGTATTTTATGACATGTTTGAGCAACTTAAGTCAATGAATCTAAGGCAAAGTTAATTATAAGGGTAGTGTGTACTAAACAAGAATTTAGACACCCAGTGGCAGGCCTTAAAAGACAAAATAACCCAACTCCTCAACATTCAAGTGAAGAAATAAATCCCAAACTTCAAGACCATTAGTTTGGGACATTTGAGTACAATTTTGGGGATTTTGATTGAAAATTTTCAAATTTTAAATGCATGGCACAATGGTGTGGAAAGGGTCCTAAAAGAGGCTAAGGAACTAATTTCAAGAATTGAACAACTTCTTAGGACCATGCTTACAAAGCCTAGACAACCTAATGCCCTTGGGATCATAAGTGATGAGGAATTAAAACATAGGGATTCTTTGGTAACCCAAGAAATAAAAGGAAAAAGCCAAGGTAAATCTGGGGTAGATAAAAACAAAATCTTGGATATGATATTCAATGCAAGGAAATGGATAAATGAAGCTAGGAGCATTAAAAAGACCATGGATAGGAATGCTAGAGAATTTGATGACTTGGTGGATCAAGAGGAGGAGTAGATCATGAAGCCTACTTGAATCTAGAGCTAATTAATGAGAAACATGAGAAAACCATGAGCATCCTCTAACAATGACAATCAGAGGCACTGCTAGCCAATTAGACAATATTCTATTTTGTAAAATTTTGTAACATTTTGAAATAGAATATTCAATTGTAAAGGCATATTCTATTTTGTTAGCATATTTACCTCTAGGTTGGTATGATTGTTAAAATCACATGTATTTTAGAACTTGTAAGGATAAATATCATTATATTTATACACATGTATCTTTTGATGACTAGTATACTACCTAATCTTCTTATAAAGGCATGTATTACCATTTGTAAAAAGGGGAGATTTCTAAGAAACTTTGTACAATTTGAAGCAATTAATATAATCAAGGTAATTCTCTAAGGATTGTCTATGTTTGATGTGTTAATTGTCATTTTAGATTTTCTCTTAATTACTAGTTAAGGTCTTGAATTTGAATGGTGTCTTGGAATTTTGAATTGTATCCTTATAATCACAGGGTTTCTATTTATGTAACATGCTAGATTAGCTAAAATATCATTGGTTCTCCTTTGTTTTCATTTTACATTATTTTTAGATGTGCATGTGCTATTTTATAATGGTAGTAAATCCTTAAAGAAGAACTGGTTCTTACTTGTGATTCGTCACACTATCCTTTGAAATTAGCCTGGTATATAGTGGAATTTGATCTTAGGCTATTTTACATTATATATTAGTTTGAATGCATACTCAGTTGAAATTGATGCTTTGTCATAATGTTTAAGGATAAAATTGGTAATCACTCTTTTATTTTCTACCTTACCCTTCTCTTTGGTCCTTTTTTACCTCAATATCGTATTAGTTTTGGCTTCATTATAAATATCCATTTAGATTAGTCTGTAGCTTAAATCTAGAGTGAAATTCACTAAGCATTAGCATAGATTCATATCAATTCAGAAGAACAGACCAAGGTGGCTCCCAACCACCAAACTATACAAATATTATGGAACATTTTATCTTGCTCTACTGCTAATTCACCATAGGCAACTAGATTGATGAAACCTACAACTCATGCCTTGAATTTTCAAAATTCTAAAATAAGAAGTGTTATTTAAACACTAAGATCACCTATGATTCATTTAAAAGCATCAATAGTTATCCAATACTAATAGGGTTGGACAAGTTGATGTAGTTGAATTCTAAAATAAAAATAGTAATAAGAAATTATACAAGGTTGACCAAGACTTACAGGGTTATTTAGGTCAATTTAGTTTGTTACCGGGGTAAACAAACATAAAATTAAGTCAATTAGGTTGAATTAATTTATTAGTAGGGAAAAAAACAAAAAAAAAGTTGGTCAAGTTGACTTAGTTGATTAACAGGGAAAACACACACAAAACTATGTCATCTAGGTTAACATAGTTGATTTTGTAAAAAAGTTTATATAACTAAAATATTGGAAAAAAATGAATGTAAATTTGTAGTTTTGAGTAATTTTACTTAAAAATAGAAATTGTAAACTGATATAATTGATAAAACTGAAGTCCTAAGCTAGTTTGAATGAACCTAA
Organism: Torreya grandis; assembly: GCA_037957365.1. Taxonomy (NCBI): domain Eukaryota; kingdom Viridiplantae; phylum Streptophyta; class Pinopsida; order Cupressales; family Taxaceae; genus Torreya; species Torreya grandis. The sequence continues at coordinate 612,854 of JARHVA010004187.1, forward strand.
AAAATATAACTAGGTTAACTAGGTTGAATTAACTAGTTGACTGAGAGTGTTGAAGATATAATTATTGACTAGGTTGTCTAAGCTTCATTTAATTCTATAGAGGAAAAAATATTATAAATATTGAGGTTAAATAGGTTTGACTAGGTCAACATAGTCTGTATAAAACTAAATGATGAAAATAGTAAAATAAGATTAGGTTGACCAACATGACCTAGTTGGATGAAAAACTAAAAATAAATATTTCATAAATGAACTAGGTCAACTAGCTTGACCTACTTGAATTTAAGTGAAAATTCAAAATTGAAGTAAAATAACTTGGTTAACCAGCATAGTCTATCTTACTATAGATGAAACCCTTAAAGTAAAGGACAAAAATGGGTTGACCATCATGATTTAGTATACATCTATCCTATATCCTTTAAAAAAATCATTGGTTCGACCAACATGACCTAGTTGACTATGGATAAGAAACATGTAAGCATAGGAGAAAACTAGGTTGGCTAGTGTGACCTAGTTAACTATGGATGATAAAACTACAAATAGAGAATTAGACTGTGTCAACCAGTACGACCTATTTGATAGCCAATGAAAATATTTAAAATGCAAGGGTTAAATTCACATTAGGTTCCCTAGATTGTATGAAACAAATTAAAATAGATATATAGCTTATATTAAATAGTATATCCAAGATAAGATAAGGTAATCAACTAATATCTATTTTAATAATTTTTATATCATGAGTATGACCATATTATATCTACTAAACTTAGCCAATGGATCTCTTATCTCATACTACTAAAGGAGAGGGTTCAAAAGGCTCTAGTTAAATAACACTACGTAATAACCCTAGCTAGGCCTTCTAATACATAAAATGAAGCTAATCTAGTACTCACCAAATCTTGTGGCACAGATGGAGATGGTTAAGAACACAAAAAAAATTAATGGATCATGGTAAACAAATGGGGGCTTAGATCACCTAAGGTGGAAGATGGAAATTAAGGAATACCATATAGATATACTATATTTAATTATATATGTAATACAAGAAAGAAGTTATACATTCAAAACCTAATACTTTGAGTAATATCTTTTTATCAAATCAAATATCAAAAGTTATAGATACTTACCTTTGGGTAAACCTTTCAACTCTCAATCTCTCCCTTGGCTAATGATTCATTAAAATAGGTTGTTTTGGATTTGTAAGGATCAAAATATTTAAATAACTTCTAGGCTAAAAGATTCCTACTTTACATCCAATACTTGCCATAAGACAAGTTATATTCCCTCCAAGGAAAACCCTAAGCAATGGTTCTTTCAAATGTAGATGTAGTAAAATTTTGAATTGTAATAATGCAAAAATGAATGTTACTATTATTAGATTAAAATGAGACTTATATTTATAGTGATGGATAAGTCATAACCCTTATAAAATTTTATCTAATGAGATCAGTCAACATGATTAGGCCTCAAAATAAGTTATGTTAACATTTATAACAGGGTTGACCTAAGTGACTTAGTATGAAAATACGGTGTTTACTCAATTAGGGGATATTTGAAAATAAGATTTCTTAGGGAATTATACATATGGGATTTGTTTGGTTGGGAGTTCAATAAATGATATTTTTATGGTTTTAGGTAATGATAGAGTTGACCAATGATATTGTGAAGTCCCATGGTCTACCCAACCATTTTTCAATGCATAATTTAATGAATTTACTAAGAGAGATATAAACCTTATAAGATCCTACAAGAGAGAAAATTTCAATAAATGAGAAATTTTTGAAATGTTCTATGCATATAATATGAAAAACTTATCTTGGGATATCTTCCTCTATGGAGGTGTCCTAAAAATATACTTTGTAAGGTTAGGAGACTCATGGAGTGACACAAATGTTGAATAAATTTGGATACCCTATGTAATATAAATCCCTAGTTGGTTAAATAGATGGTCATATATGGAATGCTCGATAAAAAATATTTTGGATACTAGGTCCTCAAAATGTGGGCTATTGGTTATGGTGTCTAAGTCATGTGTGGAATGAAGAGGTTGTGTATGGAAGCCTAAGTTATATTTTTCAATAATTGGAAAATTTATGTATAAAAAAAATTCATGGGTTAGTGGTAGGATTAATTTTATCAAAATAATTAAAATTTGTATAATTTTGCATACTAGTTAAATCTATAAAAGTTGTGGCAATTGGAAGGAAAACTAAAGAACTTAGTGTGTTATTTGAAATAAAATATATGTTGAATTGTGTTGAGTCCTATGGATAAACCACTATAGTGACCATAGGTGTAACATATTAATTAGTTAATTTAGTCACTAAGGTGTCAAATTTTCTACCTATTTTATCTACATCTTTGTCCATATAAGGACATTAAACTTCTTTCTCAATTTGTTCTTGTTTTATACCCTATGTTTGAGGAGGACTTGGGATTGAAGTCTCAAAAGTTCATTTTAGATACACCTCCATGTAAATATACAATTCAACACATTACTCTAGGTATTATTCATGGAATGTACCTAAATCCACTTATTTTTTCAACTCATGTATAGGTTCCTCTAATAAATATCCTTTCATGTACTCATATTTTGTGTCAAAGTAGGGAATGGATAATGATATGCTCAATTATGAGGATGGTCACTCCTCTTATTATTTTATATAAATAGTTTTTAGAAAGGTAGGATAAGACGTTACTACATACTTCATTACTAAATGAGTTTTCTTCATGTATAATAGAGGAAGAGAAAGGGGATGAATCACCACTAGATCCTATGGTGGTGGAGTTATTGTAACCAATAAATTTAATAAAAATGTGAACTTTGGTAATATGTGTGAAAATGTTTCTAAATTTTATTGGCCCACCTCAGTTGTCTTTGGGACATTTTTCAAAACCCTCACTTTAAACTACTACTAAATTTATTCTTATGTTTTCTCCTCTTATTGATGTTTTTCATCTTTTTAAGAGGTATTTTTTCTTGCTCCATCCTAACTACATCCTTCCTTGTTATGTATGAATCATATTAGATCTTCTGAGTGATCCTCATTGAAATCTCTTCCTTTTTAATCATTATATAATCCTCATAATCATCCTCATGATTGAGAAATATCAATTTAATTTCATATTATTGATTATCGTAATCTTTATTTAATTACACATGTACTTTATTTATTTGTTATATTATCACCTTCCTAAGGTCCCATAAAATTTATTCAATGAGTTCAAACCTGAATGAATACATGTGTTTTGAATTTATGTAAAAATTATCTAAGTTTTTATAATTATTTACCCCCAATGTTAAGGGGTTTCTTAAGATATTTAGCCAATTTGGCATTCCTCATATTATCATCTACATAGTTGGATAGTTTATAAGTTATCTCCTACTCAAAAAATTGTTAGGTACATGCCTAGATAAAAATAAGGGGGATACTAGTGTACCATCAATTATGATGATCATATGGTTTGGATAGAACCAATAGTCACCTAATGACTTTAGTTATCTATTCAAATGATTAGCTAATTGAGGTATTGGTTTCCATTTATTATTTTGTAGACCACTGAATAGAAGTGTATTTTATTATATGCATATAATCACCATATATCTGGATATGAAGGTGATAAAAATTGTCAAAGTCTATTTGGACCCATTTTCTCCCAAGGAGCAATGTTAGTCGAGGTGTCAGTCCCTCAGATAACATCCACCAAATAGGAAATAATGTATAAGTTTCCATCTACTTGGCCACACATATGATATGTATAGAGTTTCAAAATAATACTTATGAGTTCCCCTTATGGGGTAATGTACTTGACTTCCATAATTATAGACAAAAACAACATTTAAACGTCATCTACATGAGTGAGCATGTTTAATGTGGCCATATCGATTCTCACTCAAGGTTTAAATTAATCAATGTGGACCTTTTTATTCATAGAAAACTTATTAGGATCTGAGCCCATCCTAATATCTTACTTTTAAATCTATTATCTTTGAACCAAGCATTAATATTTTTTTATTTTATTGGATGTATCATTTTGGTAGTTGATAAAAGTTCTTGAATCTAGGCTAGCTACATATGCTATAGGTTGTGTACTATTTTTTTATGAAATGTGTCTTTTATTCATGTGTATATTGTAAATAAAGTATAGACTAGGTTAACACAAGGTATTACCTCTATTTTGGATCCTACTTTATGGATTATGATAATTTGATCACTAAAATGATCTTTACAATTACTTTGATTACAATATAGATTGTATTCATCCTGTAATACCAAACAACCTTGACCTCTATATAAATTATTGTGTAATGCTTGAATAATTTATTCAAATTATCTTAATAAAATTTCTTATTCAAAATCTTTCTTAGTAACAAGGCATAACATTAAATGATTAGGTTCTTGGTTTTTGGTTTTTACTACTAAGTAGTTTGGACTACTGCTAAATTTAAAATCAATAGATTTATTTCAATATGGAGCTCAAGATAGAAGTTCATGGTTTAATAATTGGAAAATGTAAATTTATTTGACCTTGGAACATAGCATATAGTCCATTTTCTTAGCTTTAAAATGTATTTCTTTAATCCTCTATGCATGAGAATTAATTAGAGAGTAACTATCATTATCAACTATTCATCAAATTTGAATTCAATTTTTGTGATGTCATATTTCATGGGTTAATTTGACACATGGAACTTTGTCACTTCCTTTAACCACTTATTCATATTTTTTAGTTTTAATATGCTTCATGTTTTCTGTATATATTTTTCTATGTTTTTGAATCTTATGGTCATGTTAGTGTCTTGAGTGGCGAAGTAATGACATGTGGCCTAATACATGGTGATGACTACCTAAAATGGGAATGTGGTACAATAAGTATATGAAACATGGTAGCTAAGTATACAGAGGATGACATATGGAATATCATCATTATATCACTAGGTTTTTACCTTTTATATCTATCATTTTTATCAATTAACATCTATGCAGTGAGATGTTGACACATGGCATGATCTCACTCAATTGGTTGGCCTTCTATTAGACACCAAATATTGGAAAAAACTATGTAACATAATTACTAGTCTACAATTTTAGGGTCCTAACTAGATTTAATATTATGAATGGAGGAAATATTCACTTGGATTAAATATTACACACATATTTCCCTTAAACTATCTTCATTTCATATATAATTCATTTGTTTCATTCATATTTATCATGATTTTTATGAAATGATATGGTAGTATGTTGTGATGTTAATTATCTTGCATGCCATTGACATCATTATCTACACTTTAAAAATCAAAGGTTACATCTTTTTACTCATCATTACTTTTAGTAACCATTTATTTACACATATTTTCCTTCTTAACTACCAATTAGAGGATATTTACATATTCACCATGGTATATATGTGTTTACCTTACATTAACTATCGTATAAGCATCATTATTATCATTATGGTATATTTTTGGCTTTGATGATATACTATAATGATGATATAACCCTAATGAATAACCCCACTAACATCATCCCCAAACATAAACATGTTGTCTCATCCTTGAGATCGGTTTGATAAATAACCCCACTACTTCATATTTCCCATTATGGATCTTCTTTTTTAATCTATAGTAAGGTAATATTCCTCCCAAAGTCATTTATTTTCTATAAATTATACTACATTATTTATGCAAAATTATGTGTTTTTATTATTTTTGTGTCATCATTCCCATTTTCCATGGAATATTTTATGGTTTCGTCATTTTATTTATCTGCATAATAATACTTTATGTTTGTGTCACCATTTGCTTTCCCCATAGAATACTATTTTTATTCCATGATGTTATTCATTAATTCCATAGTGTCATATACATCTTACATAATGTCATATCCCTCTTACTTAAGGGTTTCATCTCCTTCTTCAATAAAATTTCAATCCACATCTATGGTATCATATTCTTCTCCTCCCATGTAATTATTTACTCCCATAGTGTGATTCATTTCTTCTAAAGTATAATGAACTTATTTTCCCTTCGTTGTATGGTAAATTTGTTCCATGACATGTTTTCCTTTATCTTCAGTGTCACACATCATCTTATTCTATTGTGGATTAATATTAAGTGTTAGCAGTATATTAATCTTCCTTAATATAATAATAATTGTCTTTCACCATATCATTTATTTCTTTTGTGAGATCATCCTCCCTATCTTATGTTACTTTCCATGTATCCATTAACTTATATACCCATGTCTTTATCACTAGATAAAAGGATGCTTCTATATATTCTGATAGCTTTGAAACTAACTCATTACTCTCCATGCAAGTCCTAACCTCAATATTTCTATTAAAGTCTATGTTTAACTTGGCAGTTTTATAAACTAAGTATATACCATAAATCTCATCCTACTCACTTTCATCTTGTTTATTTTATATTTTATAAGCATATTCCACACCCACTACTAATGGTAAGGGAAATACTACTTGGTTACCTTACAAACTCATATCTTCATTTACAAAGTCTAATATTCTATTAGAATTAATAAATAATTCCAATGCTAATAGTATTGGCTATAATGACTAACTATGATATGTTTCCATGAATTTAAAATTTAGTATTTTAGTGATACCCATAAAAACAACTTTTACTCATTGTAATAACCCTATGGGTTGTCTTGGTGTGTTATCTACCATTCTTATATTATAATTTATTAGATGTAAGAGTAGTTTTATGAAGGCCTCTCACGTATTTCACACTATAAAATTCACATCCATGAAAAAATACAACAATCTAAGGCATATATCACTGTTGCCAAATTTCATATCTAACAAGATTGTTGATTTTATCCATGTTCTTTGAATTCTAAGCACATTTTTATCCTTTTATTTTTTCACTTTTCCATCTTACAAGTTGCATGGGATATCTTCTTTTATTAAAAAAATCTATAAGTTTTCTATTATCTCCTAAGATTTTATTAACCAAAATATATTTTTGAATTTTATCACTTTGTCCTCTTCAAAATATATGATTTTATTTTTATCCTTGTATATTATTTCTAATATACATTATATACTTTCTTCCATTGTATGCTCATGAATTATTTTACTCATTTGAATCATCCTCCTCCATTATAGTTTTCATGTTTTCACTTCTAGTAGATAAAGTAGCTTTGGGTACTCCCTCTAATGTTAAATTATTACAAATCATATATTTCCACACTCCCTATTTATTGTTTTTAAATTTCACTAGTCTCTTGGAATTAGTCTAATTTATTTTAGATTTTCTTTGAACATTCTATTCCTTATTATTTAGTATCTTACACTTTCCCTCCTCTTATTTCTACTTATATTGGATTTATCCTCAAGATTTCATTTATTTATTTTCTTTCATCCCTCAATTTCATTTATCTCATTTTGTGGATTCTTATTTTATTTTTTATATGACTTCTTATTAATTTTTATTTTTTGGATTATTATTTTATTTTGTTCCATGGTTGTTTATTTTATCTACTTTATTGTTACGATGTTTCATCTATTTATTTCCATGATTTAGCATGACTATTTATTTCCATGATTTAGCATGACAAATTAATTTTCTTTTTATTTTTATCTTATTTTTATATCTATTTCTCTCTCTCTTTATATTTCTTTAACTTATATTTTTATATTTTTAAGGCATGGGGGATGACAAATAGTTTAATGGATTCATTTACTCACACAATTTATTTTTGCTATGGGAAGGGATATGGAGATGGCACATCTTCACATATCTCATCTTTGTATTTCTCTTCATATTTTTATTATTTATTATGTTTAAATAATTTATCTCATTATCTTCTTATCTACTTTCTAATACTCTTATTCCATTGTATTCCTCTATTAATCATGTTTCCCACTTACCTTTCTATTATTTTTTATTATATTATCTTTGAATTCTGAAAATATACTTCTCTATATTTACTATTATTTATTTATCCTTCAACTTTATCCTCCTTATCTTCCATCTAACTACTCTATTTATTCACTAATTTATATACTTTATCCTCTCTCTCTTGTTCTATCCAATGAAACCATCTTATATTCAACAAGGGTCCTATTTTTCCTTCTAATTTAAAATATTATCACTTGTGTATTTCATCCAACATCTTTATTATAGACTTTAATTATTTTAATGATGCATCTATCTCTTATATTAAGTTTGTGTAATTTATATATACTTAATGCATCCTTTTTTAATCTATTCTCTATATTTTCTTCTCTTATTTTCACAAGAACTCCACTTATGCAACCTTTTACCTCTTTTTATTTGAGCTCAATTATCTTTGTCCTCTAAAATATTTGTTATCTTTAATAATCCTGTGTTTCTTCCATTTGTTTATTTTATAATACTATCCTTATTTTTCCCTCTACATTTCTCATTTTAATTATTATAATTCCTAATTTATCTTTTAATTTTATTTAGTACTACTTTTTTTACTCCCTTATCTTTACTCTTCTTATTTCTCTTTTTTATTTACACTCTTTCTTTCTTTCTTTCTTTCCCTTTATCTCTAATTTCTCTTCTCTATTTTATTTTTTATTATTAATCCTCCTTTTAATATTTTGTTAATTTCCTCCATTATTATTTATTATATTAATCCAACCAAACATCGCATATTAGTTTTAAATAGTCACCTCTCTTTGGATCCCCTCTTTTTCTTCCAACCATCCTTTAGGTGACTAAACCCCTTCAAAAGAGAGTGGTACAAAATTTAAATTTAATCTTCTTCCCTTAAAATATATTTATGTTTAAATTTTTTATGTGTTATTATCTCCCATATATATTATAATATCCTTTTTCCCACTACCCCCCTTTATATATTAGTTAGTCAAGAACTAGGCTCAAAAACCAAATGTGGACATATTCTAAGCAATAAGATTTATTATTTATAGTTAAAGAGTCCTAACTAGATCTGATATTATGCAAAGAATGATATATTCACTTAAATTAAATATTACACACATATTTATTTTAAACTATCTTCATTTGATATATATTTGAATTTTAATACAATGTTTATTTTCCATTCATATTTATCATGACTATTATGGTAAGATATGGTAGTATGATGTGATGTTCATTATCTACCACATAATTTAAATTGTTATACAACATTTAAAAGTTAAATTTTACATATATTCACTCATCATTCTTCTTGGTAACCATTGATTTATAGTTATTTACCTTTTTATGTACCAATTAGAGGATATTTACATATATAACATGATATACATGCATTTTCATTATGTAAACTATATTATATTATTATTTTTTGTCATTTTGGTATGTATGTGGCCTCTGTGGTATACTATAATGCTCATAAAACCCAAATAAATAGCATTTCTAACATTGAAGTAATTTTGTGCTAATGAATGTAAATTATTCTTGAGGGTTAACACATATGTCCTGATTCTCACAATTTGATTCCACCCTTGCATTACCATACAACTCATATAGTTTTATTATTGTATCTCATATGTCATAAATACAATCAATTAGTTATGTTACTTCATAACCAAATGATATGATTAGTCAAAAATGGAAATAATTTAGCTTGCATAATGGCTCTAAAACCTCTATACATGTAATTTTATATAAAAATTAAATAAATAATATAGTTAGCCTAAATTACACTATAAGATAACACCCATAAATATTTCATAGGAATATGATTTATAGGATAAGAAGATTACTCTCTCTCTCTCTCTCTCTCTCTCTCTCTCTCTCTCTCTCTCTCTCTCTCTCTCTCTCTCTCTCTCTCTCTCTCTCTCTCTCTCTCTCTCTCTCTACACATAAACACAACTTCATCTAAAATATAGCTAGGATATTTGTCCACCAGATTTAAAATTAGTCACATGATTAGGGACACAATATGTTTTATAATATACATCATAAGTGGTCAAATAATTTGATAGAAACACACAAAATAATCTTGGATATAGTTTACTGCCTCTTCAATTTAGTTTTATCAATAATGGTTACTCCATTTTTAGTGTTACCAAGTACATGCATATTTAATATTTTATTATGAACCCCTTAGATGTAGAAGTTCCATGCAGTGCTACCTAAATCACATCAATTTATTGAATATTTACATTATAATTAGGTGGTGAAAGTTATAGTAATTCATTGTGATTATCCATTATATTCAATAGTATATTCTCCTCCCCATCACCACCATAATTCATTATTGCACATATTTAATGGCACAATATAGATATAATTGTTTGACATGTTCAAGAGTTTAGTGTAATGTTTATTATTACATTTATTTAGGATCATAATATAGAGTTAGATATTTCACCTATTTAAGAGAATAATACAGAGTTAGTTGTTACACCTATGCAAAATATTTATATATAGTCAATTTGAAGGAGAGTTTCATGCCCTGCTAGACAAAAATATTAACATCAAGTACTTATTTGAATCTCAAATATATATATATATATATATATATATATATATATATATATATATATATATATATATATTCATCTTTTAAAGTTCATCTAAAGGAAGTACCTTGGACAATTTAGCATTTTCCATAGGAAAATAGATAACAAGACCTTATACTACTATAAATTGGACTCCATCAAGTTATATGTCTTATTAAACAACACATCTTAAAAAATATTCTATGGGCTATGATCAATAAAATTAGGTTACAACACCTCATTCCTTTTTAGATGTAAATTCATCTACATGTATAACCTTTTTTTCATACAAAGTCACCATCCAACTCTATGATACAATCATGCACTGTGGTTTTCCACTTGATGGGATCATTAGCTATTTTGTTCATACATTAACATTAAAAAAATACAAATATGTCAATAAAATAAAATAAACATTCAAATATATAAAAAATTCAAAAAAATATTAATATTTAAAAAATATAAAAACATTCATAAGTGTCAAAAAACCAAATAACATTCAAAATATTCTCAAATAAATAAAAAATCAAGCCCTTAGCATGACTTGAGTTAAGATTTTAATTATCTACATATATTATTTATCACAGATTTTTTTAGATATCATATTATTTTTCATACACAAATGTATTTAATGAGGTATATGAATATGATGTATGAAACACATATTACATAAGGATTCATATATGCTAGACTTCCTTCTACCTAGTAGCCATGCTTATATTGGGGAATAATTTTTTAAAAGTTAAATTATAACAAGTTATATCCATCTATAACTTGAAATGCCATGTTGAGATACATCTACAAGGTTCTTAATAATTTATCATATCTTACATTATTCTACATTGATATGATAGCTATAATGTGACATTGATACATATGGATAATGTAGACTAGTTTTTACTTCTTTTGTGTTCCTTCGATTCTCTTAGTTTATTACATTATATGATTGACATTACCTGCTTATTGTTTGTATCCACTTAACATTATGTGTGTGCATTTTATATGTGACCCATTATTTTAAATATTATTAATGTACTTTGTATGTGTCCTTTGGAGTTACTTGTTACGACATTCTCATCTTCATTATATGTGTTGCTTTGCTTTATGTGTCACATTGCGTGATTTTGAGTCTTGTGATTTTTTATGCTTGTTGAGATTAATTTACGGTCCCCTAATCTATATCATTTAATTCTATTTGGTACCCTTATTAATATATTGGTACTTTATTGCATGTATCATTTTTGTATATATCTATATATAACACTTATATACCTTGTATTCAATATGTTACATGCATGCTTAAATGAAAAATACATAAGAGTAATTAAATAATATCCATATGTTTACATGATTATACACAATTATAACTATATCTTGTGATAAATATAAATCTTATCTTGAGATTATTGATTTATATGCTACATCCCTCATTTCAAAATGTGGGTAGTATAATGGGCTTGTCTTAGAGATTCAAGCCTCCATGAACATAAAAATAATATTTTGGATAGACTTAAGGTTTTCAATATTAATAATACATATTTTAAAGATTAAAATTAATTTAGGAATTAGTTACATGATATATATAAGTACATTGATATGATATATATGGCCATAGGTACTTGATTTATGAAATATGAATTATATATTCATACACACTTAAATGCATATCCATGAGCATGTTAAAAATAATTAAAAGATAAAAAAAATTAAAGGTTTCACATATAGTTACAATTGATAATATAGATACATAGAATTATATATCATTTGGAATAGATTTAGAGGGCATGATACTAGTTTGTGCGCACATACACATGTTTTAAATTCAAAAAGAATGCTATTGGTTCAAGCACATATACAATAAAATGTAATTTATGTATTCAAAGGAAAATCATGTTATTTTAATTTGAATTTATTAGCACTGTAATGATAATGGGGGTATGAATATTCTTCATTATATTTAGATCTTTCAAGTATAGTCTAGATATATTTACAGTGGTGTAATTAATTATTTTATAGGTAATGTATGTTTACATCTAGTAATACTCAATTACCTTGGAATTAATTCTAGGGAAACCATTATGTGGTGATGTTATTCACTCCAAAATCCTATATTCATGAAATGCCCATGTGATTGGGCATTCCCTAAAAGGGAAGGTGAGGAAAAATATGTACTTTCATCCTTTATTTTAGGACTGATGTGGGATCAGCCCAAGGCATAGTATAAGTATTTGACTTCACAAATAGATTTTGCATGAATATTTTTTAAAACATGCATTTTCAGCACCAAAAATTCAATATAAATTTCATACATGCATGTTTAATTGTCAAGGATTATTATGATCATTTGATTATAGTTTTTTTTGTTTCTAAATACAAGGGGAAAGAGTAGCTCATTTTTAAATAACAAACACAAAAAAAGAGGGAAGAGTAAGGCAAAAAAGAGAGCCTCTAAATCTATAATGAACACAATACATTAACCATTGAACCAAGTACCCCTGCTATAGTTATACCATTATAGACTAAGTTTCACTAAGGTTCTACCTCTAAGAATGTGTAATGAGAAGAGTCTGAGGGAACTAGGAGTATGACTTCAAATATAATCCCTCACTAAATATGAGTAATAGGGATTTATATTAAACTAAAAAAAAACACCATTCAATAATTTTTAGATTAAAAAAAATTAATATTACTATAAAAGGGAAACGAGATAACTCACACAATGGTTATAATAGATAAGCACAACATAACCATAGTACACATAAAATAACAAAATATTAATCTAAATACCCTAGCATTGATAATTATTCAAAAATGGATATGAAAGATAATTGAGACACAAAAAAAACCATTTGTAGAGAATAAGAATGATATTCATTAAAAAAAGTAAGTGGCATTACAATAATCGATCTAGACCAACTTTGTAGTCTAGAGAGATGAAGGAAAATGTAGGGAAATCTTAATTATAATCTAACAACACTTTTGAGAGATTTTACTTGACCCCTATATTACAATACAAATTTTAATTATATAGTTAAGGATGGGGCTCACCTCCAAATAACATGAGGATCCCATCCTAGGCCATGATGGCCACTCAAAATAGTTACAATAGTAATTCAAAATTCAAAACAAATAAATCCCTAAAACACACACAAAATATTTATGGGGACCACCTAGTTGATTCTCAGAGGTGGCTACAAAGTTATAGACCTTAACTATTTTGATATGGCATCCCTAGCTTCCAACACAACTATCATGAGGTTAAACTCTATGTTCATATTGGAAAGGTTAATTGGGGTCTCCTTTCAAGTTACTGTAATGTCCCCTACTAATAGGGAATATCGAAAGACACAAAAATCTGATACCAAAGACCAAAGCTCTGATACCACTGTAATATCCCTTCGAATATCAAAACAAAGCTCCAAATTGCTTATCTGAATTTCTGCAAAATATCTTCAAATAGATGAATAAATCACAGTATAATTTCTTTTTATTTGCTCATAAGCTTACAATTTGAGATCCTCTGTCAGGTATACAAAGAATATCGAAAGTTCGGCCTTATAGCCTGAATATTCCGCGAACTGGGTTGAATCTGGCACGTCTCGACCTGCTGTGTAAAAAACACAGTCACCGACGTCGGTTATACTACCGTCGTCGGTCGACCTGTAGTAGTCCCCTTGCCGACATCGGTGATGAGTCGACCGATGTCGGTCTCTGTAAGTTCCTGTTCGCCGATGTCGGTACCTGAACTTTCTGTAGATGCGTACGGATTTTTCACAGATCTGTACGAAAGTCGTACGACCGTTGATATAACACAACCTGTATGCCTGATCCTGATCTGTAGAATTATGGGCTGACACAAAAGATCTATATCTGGATAATTCTTGAATCAAAAACCCAAAATAAAGAAAATATCTGTAAACCCTTGTGATAGCTTCTGAGTGAAGTTATCTCTCAAATACCTGTAATACTATGATAACTTCTGTGTGAAGTTATCTCTCAATTCGGCAATAGATCGGCTGATCTTTCACAACCTCTGAATTGCACACAATGAAGAGTTGACGTTCTTCACTGCAATTGGAATCCTGGAACCCTTGGCTCAGTCTTCACAAAAGAATTTCTTAACAAGAATCAATATCAATAATAAGCATGGTTACAAACTCTCTCTCATGAGAGATTCTTATACACCTCCAAAGGTGTGCTTGCTAAAATTAGACTCCCTTAAATTAGACTTCCTTAAATTAGAACTAGGGTCTTAAAATTAGACCAAGTCTTAATTTAGAATTTGCATCCTCAAATTAGACCAAATCATTAATTATTAATAATTAATTAATAATTAATTATTAATTAATAATTAATTAAAATTAGTTCAAATAATTAATATTTGATTAAATCAATCAAATATTAATATCTCCCTTAATTCATGCCCAAAAGTGCCCGAACGAAAGCCAAGCCCAGCTCCATCAAGACCCTCTATCCACCTCATCAGCCTACGAGGGTCGCATAATAGGCTAATCATCTACTTTGCACATGTCAACTAAAAAGGGGACATGACAATCCGCCCCTCCTGAAATTGCTTGCCCTCAAGCAATCACTGAATACCCGGATCCCAAATGAAGTCTCGATCTACAGTGCTGTCAACCAACACAAACTCCAGGCCCTGTCCATCACCACTCTCATCCAATGGCATCACATCACCTCTGTCTCCTGTACGCATATCGTCATCAACATGTGACCCCCCTGTAAAAGGAAGCTGAGCCTCTACCACATGTGTTGACTCTTGAACTGAACTCACCTCAAGACAAAGCTCGTCCTCATATCTCTCCTGTGTTGGTGCCAATGTGCCCTCATCATCGCACTCTATCATATCATGTAGTATAGGCATCTCCATCCGATGAAAAAACATATGCTTGAAGCTGCTGCCCCGTATTGCCTTAAGAATATGTGTTTTTCCATCAACCTAAAAACGAACCTCCATATCTTTGAGATGAAGAGTAACTTCCTCAAATGAATGAAGCCACTTCATACCCAAGACTAATTCTATGTCCCCCATGTTCACTACAAAATAATTAGCCTTGAACTCATAGTTATTCAAGCGCAATGGGAGATCTCTAATCATGCGCTCACACCTAAGAGTGTGACCATCGGCTACCTTAACTCTAATCCCCTCAAAATCTTCGGTAGTGAGTCCACGCTCCTCCACCAATCTAGCATCTATGAAATTATGTGTAGCTCCTGTATCAAGAAGGGTGGTAACCTTCTGCCCTGCCAAAACTCCACGGAGTCTGAATGACTCATCCGACTGAATGCTGGATAGGCGTGCCTCCTGTATATGAAGCTCTAAATCTGCTCTGCCTTAGGCTCTGAAGCCTCTGCCTCCTCAGAACTACCTTGCTGTTCGGAATCTTCTGATTCCGCATCCTCATAATACACCCACATCACACGATTTGCTTTTCCCTTAGGCCTCAAAGGGCAATCATGATGGATATCATATGGACCTTTGCAGTAGAAGCAAAGCTTCTTCTTGCGTAGATCATTAAGTGCCTCACGATCCAAAGGTGGTGCTGCTGGATTGGCCTTTGAATCATTTTTAACCCCGGATTTATCTATGTTGAAATCCGGTCTCTCTGTATCCCCGTTGGAGTGCTTATGGTCTCTCGATGAAGAAGTACCTCTGGAGTTAGATCTACTTGATGGCGCCGCCATCTCCATACTGCGCGCCTTCTTCATAGCTTCCTGTAAGGAAGGAGGATCAAAGCCTTTGATCCAACCTCTCAATGGTTCTGTCAAGCCCTCCATGAAGAGTACTACTAGTCGCCTCTCTGAAATGTCAGGAACCATAACTGATAACTTCTGGAAGTCACCAATGTAAGACTCTAGACTGCCGCTTTGGCGCAACTGTGCCAACTCTCGGAAATAGGACTCTGGATCCCTCTTGTCAAAATGCTCTACTAGCCTGTCCACAAACTCCTGATAAGAAGTGATCCAATCATGATGGAGTGTCACCATCCCATGGTGCCACCAATCGTGAGCTACTCCCTCAAGATGTAGTGTCGCATATCTGATAGCATCTTCCTCACCCATCAGTCGCAATGTGAGAAATGTATCCAGCTTACTAACCCAGGCCTGTGCTGTCACCTTACCACTACCGTCAAATGTTGCTAGTGTGAGCCTACTCGTAGCCTGCTTCAGATCATTGTTCTGGGGTCTTGGTCTCCCATTCTGTCGACCTCGATAATGTTCTTTCCTTTGTGTGAGGAATCGGTCAAAAGTAATCATCTCCCTGACCACATGTGGTAATGACTCCCACTCTTCAGTCACTGCCCTAAGTGTGTCCGTAAATGTCTCCTCATGCTCCTCACCTGCTATCACCTCCTCTGCTTCCTGTCTCACAAAGATAGGCCTAGTAGGCCTATTCACTGTATGAGAAATAGTCCCATGGCCTCGCTGTGATCCTGCAACACTCCTGACATCCTCACGGTGTGGGGAATGTCTCCTCGGAGAACCCAATCTTGGCAGTGCTGCTGCCAACTGCTGTAATACCTGGTTATTCTGCCTTTGCCCTTCTCATAGTTCTCTAAGAGTAAGTAAAACCTCTGGATCATCTTGGTCTCTCGGATGGTGAGGAATACGGGCCCTGCCAATATCATCACCCATGTCTTCCGACGGTTGTTCTAGAACTTGAGTACCTTCAAGCAAAGCTTTACTGCGTGTGTAATACCCGTGTGGTCGCAACTCTTGTGGCTGCATAAAATTTCTAAACCCTCAGGATGGCAGGATTTAGCTCTGATACCACTGTAATGTCCCCTACTAATAGGGAATATCGAAAGACACAAAAATCTGATACCAAAGACCAAAGCTCTGATACCACTGTAATATCCCTTCGAATATCAAAACAAAGCTCCAAATTGCTTATCTGAATTTCTACAAAATATCTTCAAATAGATGAATAAATCACAGTATAATTTCTTTTTATTTGCTCATAAGCTTACAATTTGAGATCCTCTGTCAGGTATACAAAGAATATCGAAAGTTCGGCCTTATAGCCTGAATATTCCGCAAACTGGGTTGAATCTGGCACGTCTCGGCCTGCTGTGTAAAAAACACAGTCGCCGACGTCAGTTATACTGCCATCGTCGGTCGACCTGTAGTAGTCCCCTTGCCGACGTCGGTGATGAGTCGACCGATGTCGGTCTCTGTAAGTTCCTGTTCGCTGATGTCGGTACCTAAACTTTCTGTAGATGCGTACGGATTTTTCGCAGATCTGTACGGAAGTCGTACGGCCGCTGATATAACACAACCTGTATGCCTGATCCTGATCTGTAGAATTATGGGCTGACACAAAAGATCTATATCTGGATAATTCTTGAATCAAAAACCCAAAATAAAGAAAATACCTGTAAACCCTTGTGATAGCTTCTGAGTGAAGTTATCTCTCAAATACCTGTAATACTATGATAACTTCTGTGTGAAGTTATCTCTCAATTCGGCAATAGATCGGCTGATCTTTCACAACCTCTGAATCGCACACAATGAAGAGTTGACGTTCTTCACTGCAATTGGAATCCTGGAACCCTTGGCTCAATCTTCACAGAAGAATTTCTTAACAAGAATCAATATCAATAATAAGCATGGTTACAAACTCTCTCTCATGAGAGATTCTTATACACCTCCAAAGGTGTGCTTGCTAAAATTAGACTCCCTTAAATTAGACTTCCTTAAATTAGAACTAGGGTCTTAAAATTAGACCAAGTCTTAATTTAGAATTTGCATCCTCAAATTAGACCAAATCATTAATTATTAATAATTAATTAATAATTAATTATTAATTAATAATTAATTAAAATTAGTTCAAATAATTAATATTTGATTAAATCAATCAAATATTAATATCTCCCTTAATTCATGCCCGAAAGTGCCCGAACGAAAGCCAAGCCCAGCTCCATCAAGACCCTCTATCCACCTCATCAGCCTACGAGGGTCGCATAATAGGCTAATCATCTACTCTGCACATGTCGACTAAAAAGGGGACATGACAGTTACCTTGGCTTAAGTATACAATATATGGTAGAATTAAAAGGGTACTTCCATTGACACCTAAACCCCAGAGACCTAGTTGATACTCATCATAGACTACATTCATATATCAACCACTACTTGTACCCCTTCCTAGTTTACTCTAGTGACCTCCATCATGAATTTGTTGAATTGACCTAGGTGGAATCTAAATTACCCTTGGTCTAGTAGGATGCCATCTAGATGAAATACCATAGATATATTGACCTCCTTAAAGTAGGTTAATATCTTATTCTTTCCCTATTTTAAGGGTCCAATTTTGGTGTAAGCCATAGCCAACCACTCCTCCATAACATCCCTCATGTTCTCGACATACGTTTGATATAAACAAAATTTTATGGTTGGCATAAGTTTTAGCTTTGGGAACATGCCCTTTTTGGTCACCACATGTAGCTTCTTAAATTTTACATCAATCTCCACAATCCTCTCCATTTAGGCCTAGGTCAATTAAATAAGTATGTTCATCTCAGCCATATTCTCCACTACTTTACCAAGGATTGAAAATAGTAGTAAGAGGGTGTCCTTAAAATACCCAATCAATCTAATAGGAAAAGTGCTATTTATTTAAGATTATAAGGTTTAAAAATGGCTTTGCATGTCCTCAAGGATATTTTCAAACATACCATGAGTTACCCAGAGAATGAAGAGTGGGTCCTCGGCTGTCCTTTCTTTCCTAATGGAAGTCCTCACCTTAGTGAAGGAGAAAAAAACCTTGATCATTATTTCTAATCACTGGATTTCCATTTTGGACAAACCTCTACCTCAATATCCTCTTCATGCTCCTATAATCTAGGTCAAATCTCCATTATATGTCTAGATCACACTCAACGATCATTTCTAGTACTTGTTACTTTAGGACCAATCCCCAGGTTGTGGGAGGTGTAGGAGGGGTGGAAGAAATGATGGTAAAGGGTGGAGGATGAGGTGGAGGGGAGATGGAGGAAGTGTATGGGGTGAATAAGGAATTAATGGAAGTGGAGGTGGCATGAGATTGAAAGGAAGAAGGATGATAGGGGAGGCTTATGGGAACATCTATGCCCATCTCTATTCCTAGTCAAATTCACATGAGGGGGGACTTCTCCTAGGAAAATGTCATTGAACATAAGATAAGAGATAGGTTGGTCAAAGGTCAATCCCATGGCACTCTAGGTAATGGAAAGAGGGGCCCAAGAAAAAATGCATTGAATTGTTATGGCTAGGGATGGAAGAACTGTTGTGGCCTATATATGATCTTAGACTAGATCAAAAGGCCTTAAAATTGAAACTAGAGTGTGAGTTGCCTTTTTATTCTTTTTCAACCTCTTACTAGGGTTATCTCTTGATGTTGATGTGGAAGGATTAGTTGTGATAAGAATAATTATAGGTGCCAATAATAGAGGACTTGAAGTTACTAAGGGAGGTGCTAGAATGACTAGATTGGGCATAGGGAGGGTTCTTACCACTAGCGGTATGCTCTCAGTAGTTGTATCTATGCTCATCAATAAAATCACACCCAAAGAAGGCATTGTGATGATTTTTAGTTATGAAATGGATGGAGTAAAGGATAAAAAAGAGTCAAGGACACTCAGGAGGACTGAAGTCAAAGGTACTTGGGAAAATGATAGAGGGGGTGAAATGGGGAAAAGAGGAGGTACCATTTAGGGGCTTGTGGGAGTAGAGTAGAACTGGTGGGTGACAAGACTGAGAGTTAGAAAGTGATGGAAGTGAAGGGTGAAATGGACATTTAAGAAATGGGAGGTGTGAGAGGGATAACCTAGGCTAGTGCCTATTAGGAACTTCATTCTAGGATAACCTTCATAATGTTGGTGGTTAAGTTGCATGTGCTTGAGATACCTAGCATCAAGTAACTTGGGTATGAATATGTCACAATTATACTATTTAAATATACCAAAGGAGGAATAGGTGAATTCAAGGTATGAGGAGTGAGTAGAGGAGGTAGATGTGAAGGGATGGCACAAGGAGTAGGAGATGCTATAGGAGGTAGAGCTAAACTTAGATCATGAGGAGAAAAAGATGGTGTGATGCCCTTTGAGATCATTTTAGAGATAGTAAGAGGAGTTAGTGTTGGATCCTTCATGGACCAGTTAGGAGATGGAGGAGGTATAGATGGGCCAACCTAAGCATTCTTACTTTTATTATTCTTCATTATTGTGATATGAGACAATACTTCTTGATCATTGGTAACATCTAGTAAGAGATCATCATCATCCTTTTCTTGATGACCTTTGTTTATATTGAGGTGGGATGAATATCATGTTAAGTGATCTCTAATTATCCCCTTTGGGTCCCAGTGTTGGATCTTGTCTCTTCTGATGGTGAAGGAGTCTTGCTTATCCACCATCTTCTAGATTAGATGGAAGGACTTGTAGATGTGGTGGTTGATCATAATAAAAAGTGGTGGGCATGACTTTTGATGGCATTATATACATAAGCTAAATATTCCTTACACCAAATAATAGGTTATTTCTTATTTTGTTAGATGGTCCAAGATGAAATACAATAAGTGGAGGGAATCCTTGAGAAAACCTATAGTTTGGATCATGGCATCCTTTATGTAAAGACATTAGTCCCTGATAGCATTGATGGAATTCATAATTTATTGTGATAAGTTGGGAATCAAGGCTTCATTTATCACTTGGTAGATGATTGATCATAAATACTTACATATGTCCCTGATGTGGTTATGGAACTAGTGGATATATAGCTTGTAAAAGACCACATGAACCATAGATCCCTTAGGAACCCATGAAGTAAAAGTAGAAGGCTTGAAAGAGAGCATCCCAATGTTGATAAGTGTTGTCATTAATGTCATGTTTCATGTCATTGATGTCAAGGTTGATGTCATTAATGTCAAGGTATATTTGGTGAAGATGCATGGTGAGTGGTCTTTGAGGTATGATCTTATGAGATTGATGTGACAAGGTGAGTTTGTTGAGATTTATCTTCTCTATTGGTTGATGTCAAGGTTTATATCAAGGTTCAGGTCAGCATGAAGTTGCCAATGTTGTCATTGAAGGTTCTTATGAAGATATGATGACAAGTAGGTTTATAAGAGTATTGTTGAGAGCAAAGTCAATTAGCAGTGGCAAGGTCAGTTGGTAGTGAGCTATGTCAAGGCACATAGGAGTGTTTCATCAATGAAAATCATCATAATTAGTGTATGGAAGGTATAGGTCATGAAATATGTTTGAATGCAACTAATGCTTACTTAGGAAGCTATGTGACAAGATGCATTTGAAGGAAAGAGAGAATTTAAGGGAAAGAGAGAATTTGAAGTTGAGAGAGTTTGAAGGAAACTAATGTATTATGGTTTCATAAAGGCATAGGTCAAGGTGTCAAAGGTTTCAGGTGTATGGAAGAGAGACATTAAGTCATATGATGCTTGATCATGTGGTTTTAGGTCTGTTTAAGGCTATGAAATATTATTATCATCAGAAAGAGAATGGTTTATTAATATGAGTGAGGTATAATATCTTATATCTACTTGGTTTATGTTTATTTTAGGTCATTACATGGAAGGAATATATCAAGGCATTAAGTACTTAAGTAGCCTAAGCCTAGGCATGGAATGAAGATACCTTATAAGAAAGTTTGAGTATTGTTGCTTGGTGAGATGAGTTCACATAGGCTTGGATGGTTGTATGAGGTTGTTTGAAAATGTATGTGAGGCATTGGAACACTCATGAGAGTTTTAGGATGAGCCTACAAGTGTAGAACCTTTAGTCTAGGCCTATATCTAGACCTCTCTTAAACCCTATCTAGCCTAATGAGATATCATGACCTATTGTCAAGGCATGTGAAGGATGTATGGAAGTTTTTAAGCATGAGATACATTTTATGGCATGAGAGTGATATTTTTAGCATGATAGTGAGGTGTTGAGAGCATGAAAATAGGCATGAAGTTCAGTTCAAGGCCTAGTAAGGTATGAAAACTATGGTGTAGAGAGAGTGTAGTCTAATGTGTTAGATGGTGGATCTTGATCTTATTTTTATGCCCAATCCCTAACAGGGGGTGTGGGGGGGAAACACCCCCCACTAGGTTTGTCATGGGGGTCTAGTGGGCAGCAACCTATTTTAGAGCCCCCTTGGTGGGGGTTCAGGGGAAATACCCCTGAAGCAAACTTTTGTTAAAAATGCCCTATAAAATATTTTAATTTCATAAAAAAATTGGACTATTCACTCTTAGGTTGTAGATATAATGGTATAAATTATGTTTCTACATTTTTGCCCTATATGTAACCCTCCTTTTGATATGAGGGCATTGTAATCATGGTGACACACCGTATGTGAGTGAAGAGGATATTACAGTGGTTGTATTCTAGGTTTTTACCTTCATTTGTTGGACTAAATAATAAGAAGGATTGGTTGTTTCTATGTGGGTGTATCCCATATTGGGTGAATCATATTAAATCTATATTTCTATTGTGTTGTGTTTTCTACATTTTATTTCCATCTTTAATTCATTAATATTTCTATATGTTCTATACTCATAACATAATGTGGTAGTAGGATTAGTTTCTAAGGAAAGTGTGAGTAGGTGATAATTGACAAATGTAATTCAATTTTTTTAAAGCATGTGCATGAAGTTTGAGGTTTTAGTTTGAAGGATAAGGCATGAAATGTTATTTGGAGGTCTCTTGATTGCTCAGAATGAAGGGTTATCAACTCAAAAAGTATTTTCTTGTGCTCATTAATTAATAAAAACTTTGCATGGAAACATAAGAAGTTCATGGTATATATGGAAGATTCCTATCTCAGAATAATAGGCATTATTTTTGGATTGAGGTTCTATGCTTTATTAATAATCGTTAAGAGTGGAAACTAGTTTAAATACTATTTGAACCCTAATGAAGACCTAATATTGAATATGTTGCTCAAACATGATTAGGGTTGATTGAATAGCTTAGGTAATCTATTGGATCTTGTATTGGAATCTCCTAGGTACCTCCAAGTGGTATTGGTTAGAGAGAGGAGAGAGAAAATGTTGAGTTACAAGATTGTTTTTGAAAAAGTTACTATAAAAGTCAAAAGTTGCATTGGACATAGTAAGCAAATGAATGGAGGAAGAAGGTATATAATCATGTTTCATGTACAAAAAGTTTTATGTATATTTTATAGTCCTTAAGCACTATAATTTGGTTATCTAAGTAGGCCAATTTCTAATAGGCCTAATGGTGCAAACATTACAAAACCCAAGTACTAATGAGAAATTGGTAATAAGTATGTTTTGAGGGTATATTGATGGATTCAATTGCATGTAATTATTTTTCATGAATTATAATTCATGTCCATTTATTTTATGAGTTTTAAATATAGCGTAAGTGGTGAAAATGATGAAGCCAAAATGGCTTGTCTGGCTCAGTGAGGTCTATGTGTAGTGAGGTCAACAAATTTGTCTATAAGATCAATAGTTATCACTAGATAATATGATTTTTATATTTTAAGATTGTTTGGATATGTCATAAGATCATGTTAATTCATTGAAATTATTTTAAAGTCCCTATATAGGTGTTTTAAGGTTGATGTTTCATGAATGCATTTTTGACAGTCTTAGTAGTTCTACGTAAGCAAGTTGTAATGATGAAAATTTGAGTGTAATTTCATGAAAGAGTGATGTAATGTAATGCATGGTTGTTGTTTTTTTGTGTGTTTGAATTGAAATTCCTAATAAATATTTGCAAAATCTTTGAAGTTAGTGTAAGAGGTTGAAAAGTTGAAGCCAAAAAGACTTGTCTGGTTCAAACAAGACTAAGTGAGATAAGGTTAGGAGATTGGTCTACAAGACCAATGTTTTATATTAGAGATTATATTTTTTATGATTGAGTTTTTTATTAAGATGTTATATAATGTTTTTAATGTATTGATAATCATTAAAAGTTTCCTTTAAGGTGTTGGATGTCAAATATCTTTATGACTAGTTTTTGACAATTCTAGTAGTTGTGAGTGATCATACTGAAGATATGAGTTTGAGGCTCTATGCCCTGAGTTGAAGTGTATAACTAATATGTTGATATTTTTTATGTTATTTATGTTTTGTATAATTTATTTATTTTTATGGTTTTTGGATAAATGATGTGTTATCTTTAGTTGTTTAGGATAGACTTTTTTGTGTGTTCAAAGGCCTAATGTGAACAATGCTAATGGAGTGTTTCAAGTGGTGGATGGACCTAAAAGGTATCATGGTGATCAAAGGATGTTGGATAAGGATTATTTTATTTTTTTATGAAAATTTTGGGCCCTTTTTTAAATTTTTATAGTGTTTCAAGGGGTCATAAGGTAATGTGTCTTAAAGTAGGCCTAATGGAATTAGGTCCCCATGAGACCTAAAGAAGTATTTGATCTATTTGAGTTATGGCCAACCTAATTTAATGATTTATTATTAATTTTAATACATATTAATGCATATTATGTGGCTAATATAAGTGGGCAAGTGTGTGTGTTTGAATAAGAGGTGTATAATTAAGAGGCTTGAATAAGAATAAGGTTTTTTATGCCTAATTGGCTAGTTATAGGATTATATGGAGGAGCAAATGAGAAAGAAGATCCTTGAGTGAAAGAAGGTATTATAGAGCATTAGAAAAGAGAATAAAAATTATCATGAATACATAATAGGAGGTCTGAGTATGAATATCAATGTCATATGTGTGATCATAGGAATTTGTCAATAGAGAGGAAGTTAGATCAAGTGTTAGTCTCACAAAAAAAAAAGAAATCAATACACTAACAAGATAACATCTCTGAGTATAGATCTTATGGGGAGAATAGTGAACAAAATAAATATAAAATCACAACTAAAATGCAAACAATGACAAATCCCTTACCTTCCTTGAGAGATCCATGTGATTTGTTTGTGTCTTGTTTGGCTTGTGCTCAAAGAGTCTTTGGCAATGGACTTTGGATATCTCCCTCTCTCCTTGGCACCATGGTTGGCTTTGAAATGGATTATTTCTTGTGATGTATTCATGGCTTAGCTTATAATTTTGTTAGTATAGCATTATTGCTTTCAATCTTGCTATAAAACCTATATTATAACTTTACTCTATCCAAACTTTGAAATGAAGAGGCAAAGTCTTGTATTTATAGGCATAGGAACTTACCCCAACTCATGGCGAGTTAAAGTGTAGTGTAAACATGGAATGGTTAAAACCTAACCTAAGTGAGTCAATTAACCCCAGTAGAGTTAAAATCTATCAAGAATTAATGATTTGAAATGAATAGGCATGGGTGAGATATTTTTAGATATTTTCAAAGGCTTAACAACTTATAAAAAGTTAATCATGAAAATTTGCATTTTTTAATTTAATTTTTTAGTAATTCATTATTTTCAAATGAATAATTCAACTAGGAATTTAATTTTATTTAGAAATTTAATTAATTTTCTTTAGGATTTTTAGCATTTTCAATATTTAATTTTATATATGCACTTGCCCCACTTAATAAGTCTATAGGCCCAATTGCATTTATGATGTCGTAAGATGATTAGAGATGAATCCATGAGATATTTTTATTGCTTATGGTAGGATACCCCAATTAAGGATGTTTCAATGAGATTTTAATATTTGACGAATGATTCAAAAGTAAATTTGGGACATTAAGTGATTCTTAGGCTTAATTTGCAATGGTTGGTAAGAATCGATTTGAAGTCTAGTATGAAGCCATTAGTGGCCAGTTTTAGGTGTCTAAAGTTTACCCCTATTTGGGAAGGCATTTTGAGATATAATCATAGTAACATCTTTTCAATGAATGAAAAAGGCTTGTATGCCTAAAATAAGATGATGATTAAAAAAGAAGCTCCAAACAATGTTTGGGAAGCTTATAATAATCCCCCCTCGAGGGAGTGGCTGATGCATATGAATTGATTAATGGTACCTCAAAAAGAAACAAGAAAAATAATGAGGTTAAACCATGGGTGAGATTAATATAATTGAGGAAATGCTTTCATATATTGATTTAAAAAGTACCAATTTTCCCAAAGGTAGTTATAATCAGTAACAAAGTTTGAGACACTGATTTTCCCAAAGGTGGTTATAATTAGTGGCAATGGTATATGCCCCAGTTAGGGTTGATGAGTCAAAATAATGATTTTCCCACAATTAGTTATAATTATTAAGATGACCAGGATTCAAAAATGATGGTTAATTGTTCCCTAGTTGGGTATATTGGCACTCATAACTCAAAGATATAATATGTTGTATATATTAAATATGAGGGGTCAAAAACATAGATTTGATGGTATAATGATTAAAGAAGCCACAAAAAACTAGGAATATGAGGATATATAAATTGATGCAAGATATGAATAGAAGAATAATATTGATCAATGTGAATGATTCAATTTTACATGCCAATGTGGAGATAATTGTCTTTATTAGCATTGATACAACTAGAATGGTCAAGGGGTTAATTTGATCAAGGAGGGTGGGAGGATTTGCCAAGGTTACCAAGGAGAAACTTATATGGCTTAATTAATTTTATGACATACTGAGCTAATTTTTACTAAAACACATGATGGTATACCTCATGATAGAACTACATGAGAAATTTATCAAAAAAATACATAAGGGCTAACTCCTGATCCAATAAATAATTAAAAATAATGCAATAATGATAAAAAAAACACAATGAGAATGTTGACGTATGAATATGGATATAATCATGAATAATGTGCAAGGAATCACCTAATGAATGCATATAGACTGAGTTAAAGCATAACATGAAATTAAACAAATAAATAAACACACAAAAAACCTAGAAGTAAAAGGAATAAAAGACATCCTAATAATGGATTTTCCTTAATAGTGTAAATTGTGGATGACCAACTAGGCTTAAATAGGACAAATGTTTTTGAAATTTTGATATATCTTAACTCATTAGATATTGACAATATATCACTCACAAAATGGTGAGAGTGTTGGCTAAGGTTACTCCTAAAATAATGAGAGTGTATGGCAAAGGGGGATTGAGTTGACCGTAACATGAATCAAGCACAACCTAGATAGTCCCGTTAAGACCTCAAGTTATAGTAATTCTATCCAAACAAAATGTGGGGATAACCAACTAGGTTACAATAAGTTATCAAATTGAGGTAAATAGCTAGAAAAATGAAAATAGTAAAGGAAAGATGATGTGGTAATGTAAGGTAAAAGGTATTATTCCTAATTTACCCATAGGCAATTATTATTAGGAGACAATGGCATAAGTCTATGGTATTAATTTTCCCACAGGTAGTTACAACTAGTAAAAT
Organism: Torreya grandis; assembly: GCA_037957365.1. Lineage (NCBI taxonomy): Eukaryota > Viridiplantae > Streptophyta > Pinopsida > Cupressales > Taxaceae > Torreya > Torreya grandis. The sequence goes on from JARHVA010004187.1 coordinate 640,641, forward strand.
AAGGTGGAATAATCATTTTACCATAGGAAATTATAATCAATAACACCAATCAAATGTGAATGAAAGATAACTTGCTAGATCCACTATCACATTACTTTCATAAACTATCATTTAAACATGGAATTTTTAAACTATTGAAACTAGATCATAATTCCCTTACAAAAGGTGTGACAAAAACTAAAGGAACCAATATAAAAATGGGGTAGGTACAATGGCTAAAAATAGGATTTGTTCTAATAGAGATGGCATGATAAGATGGTATAGGGTATTATTTTGTTTAGGATGGTGATGGTATGAAAACTGGATAAAATGGTAATAGGGTTGCCCCCAAGTGATAAGGCAAGGAAAATGGTAGGTATGAAATAACAGTAAGGTGAATGGAAAATGAAAATGGCAAAGTAAATGTAAAATGGAAAGGTATAGTTTTTTGCCAATGGTATGGTTTTTTTATTCTTTTTGATGTGGAGATGCACATCTTGATCAACATATGATACAACTAGAACAATCAATCATGTAAATTTTGATCCCACACCTCTTCTGAATAGATATTCTATCAAGAACCTACTAAATATTTGGTTGTCTATAATGTTGTTTTGATCTTCATTGGTCATCAATTTTATTTCCTTCAAACACTGATACATGGTATCTTTTTAGCATCTATAAAAGAAAGTGCATTTAGGGATGGTAAATATAGATAAATATTGGATGATAGGTATGATTTGGAGATGTAAAGGTGGATGATAATGGAATGTATAATTATTGGGAAATAAATTAGTATCAGGGTTTTTAGTCACACACAATGTTGTTGATTTCAGATTTGACATAACTTTTGTTATGGTGAGACTAAAGACTTCTGAATATTCTCTTAATAAGACCACCAATTTTTTTTGTTATTTGGGCCTGAGAGTAGCTACCATCTAATTATGTTGTATATTGGAAGCTATATGTATTTGATCTTTGACAATGTCTTCATCAAGTAATGAAGGACTATTATGCTTAGCTATTGGTGCCTCAATGAGGTTTTCACCAATGAAGTTGTCTTGATTATCCCATAACACTTCCAGTAAGGTTTCACTAAGGAATGTTGACTTTTGAATTTGATTATCTTCTAGTACATTTGAAAATTTTTCACTAGAAGATACTAAGTTTAAACTTTGATTGTCCCCAAGAGCCTCTAAAAAGGTTTCATTAGGAGATTGTTCTTCTTCTACAGGAAGTTGGTCTTGTCCTCCCTAATGTTCTTCAATCGATATGTCACCATAGATGCATTACAAAAAGGTATGATCCTATGGGTCCTAATTAACACTTGTGGGAGATGGAATGCCAATATAATGGCTAGGTTGGTTGGTGTCAATGGCATGTGGAATATTAATGGGATGGAAAGAGGCTGTACAATACTCATAGAAGATACTAAGATAACTTGTGTTGAAGCTAAAGTAATCATCCTCAAAATTTGTACAAGGATTAAAAATTTATTCAAATTAGTTTTCAAGGCATGTGTAACCAAAATTGTAATAACCATGAATGTATTTTGATTTTGAATCTAATTCTTAGTTAAGGGACTTTGAATTTGATGTTGAGACTGATGTTGCTTCTACTTTTAATGCTAAATTTGATTTTGGTTTAAAAATAGAGCCTAATTTAAATGTTGGTTCTTCATCTGGTGTAGATACGGCTACAATGATGTCTTATTGAATGTTTGGTTTTAGACAAGGAATGACATGTGATGTCATAACGGGATCCATAGAGACTAGTTTGTCAAAGTGAGACTCCTCAAAAATGGGAAAAAAGTGAAGAGATAAGTCCTCAAAGACTGGCTTGTCAAATGGAGGCTCTTGAAAAATAGGGATATGGTCAAGGTAATGGTTTTCCCAAAGGTGATTAAAATCATTAAGAAATGACTCATCAAATATTGGCTTGTCAGAGTGAGAATTATTGACAATGGGTATAGTAATAAGAGGTGATTCGTCATAGGTTGACTCATAAAAAATGGTTGGTTCAATAAAAAAATTATAGATTGGTTGGTTCTCTTGTCCTTGGTTTACAAGAAGTTTTAAAATACCAGTTTTGAACATTTATTGATCTTCAAATGATTGGATTGGTTTGAGAGGTACTGATTGGCTCGATCAAGGTTAGATAATTGGTAAGGGTTTTCTAAAGTGGGGAATGATTGGAAATGTTTGAAGGATGATTAGATAATGACAGGCTTAACAAAGTCTAGTTCCTAGCCTATGATAGTAATATTGACCTATCAAGTTTTGACTAGATAACTTGGTTAGGATAATAAGCTACTATACATGGAAGGCCCAAGAATGGTAATGGTAGGGCATTGCACAATTTGATTACTAGTAGAAGCCAAAGGAAAAGGTCTTATAATAGAAATGTTAGGGCATTTTGGAGCTTGGTTTATTGCACAAGCCCAAGGATGAAGTCTTGGAATAGAAATGGATTCCTTAGATGTTGTGGATCTTGGTGGCTCATTCAGTATGAAAAAAGGTTAATAGTATAGGTGGGGGATCAGATGTCATGATTAGTGAGATGTCAAACATCATATTAAACCTACCAAAAGATGGTATTACCACATTTTTCTCTTAAGGATCTTATCTTTGTTCCCTAGATTGAGGATTGTAAGGAGGATATGAATCTATCTCACAAAACACTTGTTCACCATAGGGTTCTTGAGCAAAGATTATTTTTGTGGTTATTTTATCATAAATTGTATTTTAATTAACTCTAACATAAGTGTAGCTAGACATATCCACATCAATTAACTTGGTCAAAAGGTGGAGTTGTATCTCCAAAATGGTTTGTGACAAAACTTAGTATAAATTAGTATAACATAAAATGTTTCACACAAAAGATCAAGTGGCTAAATAAAAACTAGCATGCCAAACTTTAGGGACAAAGTTTACCAAATAGGTCTAATCTAGGAAAGATAAAAGTTGCTAGGTCTTTTGGCTAAAATGTGGCATCAAAAGCTAGGATCAAACAAAGACATGTTCTAGGAATTTTGGCCAAGCATAGCATCAAAATCTAGACTTAAAAAAAAGGGGTATTCAATCTAGCAAACTTGGAACACTTTGGCATAGACTAGGCATACAAAATCAAACATAAATTTGGTCAATTCATTTAAGGCATAAGGTAAAAGGCATATGGAGAGATAGGCTATTTCTCCCAATTAAAGGTATAAACAATAGTTTCCCAAGTTGGGTATTGAACTAACCTAAGTTTCACAACCCAAAATTGAAAAATTAGTGTCTAAGACCCAATTAATCAAGGCATAAAAAGAAAATAATCAATGTTTGAATTTGAATTGGCAAGGTTAATTAAAAACTCAACTTAGGAAAAAATAGGCATCTTCAAACAAACAACAAGCTAGACAAAATTGAATGGCATAACGGTATAATACAAATATTCAAATGACATACATGGCATTGGTTCTAAAAAATAGAATAAGGTACAAGGAAAATAAGTCTTGAAATGAATCGAGCAACATAGCCACATTATCTCACTACAAATATGTAATAAATGGTTGGTTTTAAAACTCAAAAGATAAAAATCTTGAAATGATTTGGGTAGTGTAATGTTACCCATTTCAATCAAGTGAAACACACAAAAAACAATATTGGCAAAAGTTTTAAGTCAAAGGTGTGTAACAAAATGGCCAACATAATGCCTCCTTAAAAAAAGGAGTGGCATATAAACAAAACTTGATATGATGTGGCATAACAAATAAATGGTTTTAGACTCAAAAGATAAATAAATAAAAGGATGAAATGACATTACATCTAAATGTAATTTCCTAAATCCTATAATTGACAAAGTTTGTTAAATGGGGTTGACTAAAAATATAGTTTTCAAATGTCTAGATTGGTCCCAAGCATGATTGATGTTAGAGATGCCTCACATCAATTTAGTTCATGCCAGTTAACTTAATATGAAAGGGTCCAATATTTTTCATAATGATTCCATTTGTGTATTGCTTAGTGAAATCCCCTATTTAATCAGACTTGACTCAAGTTTTTGCTATAAAAGGAGAGGTTAGCTGCTCAACCCTTATCTCTCATACTATGCATACCCTAATTTATATAACCCACCATGGAACGGGGTTGAAACAAAGCCAATAGATGAAATCCTAGGTCAAATCTTCCCTAAATAACTCATGAAAAATATATAAACTCCACTTCATAAGCCAAATTGCATGAAAATATAACTAAGTGGAAAGACTTTAGAGGTTATTTTTAGATCACCCAAACCATGTGCATTTTGGGGAGAGCCTATTTAAAATTATTTCTACACCTTGGACTAGGCATAGATTACAAGTGAAAAGGCACTTTTGTTCACTCAAGTTTCCTATAAGGGATGGTGGGAGAACCTATACATACACCTTTCATTTTTTGAAAACATACAAGTAATAAACACTTTCAAGAAATTGCAATCTAAGTGAAGTGTTGATTTATTTCACCAAAATGACATGTTTGATTAAGTTCTTTGGCCTCTTAGCTTAATTCAAAAAAATTTAAGAATTTTCACAAAACAACTTAAGTAAAAACACCTATGTTAATTTTAAGCTCTAAAATTGAAATGTTTAAGACTTAACAAATTTGTTTTAGGTACCAAAATGAAGTATTCAAAACATAGCCATTATAGATTCCTTTTAAGCACTAAAATCAAATGTTCAAGATTTATCAATTCTTTTTAGGTACCAAAATGAAGTGTTCAAGACTTATCTAAATTCATTTTAAACACCTCAAAATGAGATGTTCATGAGTCTAAACTTATAAGTTCATGTTCTATTCCTTCTTTGGACTTATAAGGGTTAAAGAGTTTCCTCATACTTTGAAGAACTTTCAATGATGAGAAAACAAGTTTTTAAAACATAGCTCTTGGTTTTCTTATTTTAGAAACATAGAGACTGATATCAATCACCTATGAATGATGTCTATTACCATGGAATTGATGCCAATTGGTAATAACTAGTACCGATCGATAAGGACCGAGATTAGTTGATTATGAACCCAAAGTCAAAATAAACACAATTTAAAAAAGGTTAGTTATCTCAAATTTACATAAATTTTTTTCAAAACCTATAATAGGATGATTAGATAGGGAAAACACAATTCAAGGAAACCAAGAAATCATAATTATGAATGCTGAAAAGATTCAAGAAAAAATTGTGTTTTATCCTGCACCTTGACTAATGGAAGTTATCTAGAGTCGAGCTTGGTTAGGTATAAATGATGATGATTAGGCAAAAATGATGATGGTTAGGTAGAATCAATGTCAATTAAGCCTGATTGATGTTAGTCTCTGTATAGATTTGAGTTAGCATAAAATCAAAAATATGGAAAAAATAAAACTAAAAATCCAAATTTAAAGATATTCAATCATTCATTTGAAGATTTATGAGTTGAATATTTGTCTCCTTGTTACATGGGATGTGTTTAGGTCCCATCAAGAATGTTATTTATAATCATAATAATTTGATAATAGAGAGGAGGTTAGATCAAGTATTAGTTTCACAAAACAAAAAATGGAATCAACACACTAACAAGCTAACATCTCTAAGCCTAGATCTTAGGGGGAGCATAGTGAACAAAATACATATGAAAGCAAAAATAAAATTCAAAGAATGACAAATCCCATACCTTCCTTAAGATCTCCAAGTGATTAGTTCATGGCTTGCTTGGATTGTACTCAAAAAGTCTTTAGAAATGGAGTTTGTGTATTTCCATCTCTCCTTGGCACCATGGTTATATTTGATATGGCTTATTTCTTGTGATGGATTTATGGCTTGGCTTATGATTTTGGTATTACAACACTATTTCTTTCAATCTTGCTACAAAACTTGCATTATAACTTTACTCTATCTAAGCTCTCAAATGAAGAGGTAAAAGCTTGTATTTATAGGATTAGGAAATAACCCAAACTCAAGGTGAGTTAAAGTGTAGTTTAAACATGAAATGGGTTCAAACCTAACCTAAGTGAGTCAATTAAAAGTGAGTCAATTAACCCTAGTATAGTTAAAAGGTGTCAATAATTAATTATTTGTAATGAATAGGCATGGGTGAGATATTTTTAGATATTTTCAAAGGATTGACAATTCATATAATGGTAATCTTGAAAAGATAGGGTATTTGCATTTTTAAATTTCCTTTTTTAGTAATTTATTAATTACACATGGATAATTCAACTAGGCATTTAATTTTATTTAGCAATTTAATTAATTCTATTTAGGATTTTTAGCATTTTCAAGATTTGATTTTATGTGTGCATTTGCCAAACTTAATAGGTATATAGGCCCAATTACATGTTATGATGCCATAGGATGATTAGAGATGAATCCATGAGAGGTTTTTATTACTTACGATAGGATACCCCAATTAGGGATGTCTCAATGAGATTCTAAGCTTTGACGAATGATGTACAAGTAAATTTGGGATGTTTAATGATTCTTAGGATTAATTTGAAATGGTTGGTAAGAATAAGTTTGATTTATGATATGAAGCCATTGGTGGCTATTTTTATGTGTCTACAATATGATGTAATTAGTCTTGAAGAGACCTAGTTGAGCAAAGAAGCCTAGAAGGAAATTTGATAGGGTTAAAGAGTGTGAAGAGATAAAGAAGGTGATCATCATCTATTGTGTGAAAAATAAAGTGTTTTAAAGGTTATCAAATCAATCATGTGGTTGAGTTGGTGTTGATTCATCTAGGGGGTTGATGCCTCCTTGCAAGTGGGTTCTTACTAAAGCCTAGTTAAGTGGGTGTTTAGCTAGTTGGGGTTGGTTCTCTATGTGGAGTCGGCACTTCACTAAATTTGATTTTTGTATTAAAGTATTTTAGTCCATTTACAAATATTAGTGGGTTTTATTCCCCTTGAGGTTTTCCAATATATGTGATGTGTTCTTATATTTCATATTCATATGTATGTTTGCTTGTGCCTTGATTGATCTATATGTTTGTATGAATGAATCATGAATGTTAAGTAGAATTGAATGAATGTTTTGAAGACTGATTCACCCCCTCTTAGTAAATGTGATTCCAACACCTAAAAAATTAATTCATAACATATCTCATCATATACAAATTATTCTCAGCTTAGGTATCTATAATGGAAGTAACCAACTTCAAGTTGATCAATCATCCCATATCTAACACTTTGGAACATGTGAGGATCATATGCATGAGAGGCACCCATAACTCATTGATGTGTAAGTAGTATTAGGCCCCAAATAGTAATTTCATTAGGATCATGCCTACTCAAAATTCCTCTAGGAAGGTGTAGACCATGTACCCATTAATGGCCTCTTTTTTAACCCATTTAACATCTGGGTGTTAGCCCAGTCATGGAGGTTGTTGTATACTTAATAGGTCCCCATTTATACATTTATTGATGCCAAATCATTAGAAAAAGTGTAGTATAAGAGGGAGTAGTATGACTTGTAAGCATTCTTAGATATATCAACAATATAGTGTCAAGACTTAGGAGAACACACCTAATCTTGTACCCTATCCTGCATATAGATGGGATTTTGAATGAGGTTAATAAATAAGTTGGCACAGGGGAATGCTTATGGCTTAGTAGTGGCACTATGAAGTCCACACTTATTGTATGACTAGAGGGCATCCTAAAACTCTACGTGTTAGTCATAATTAGAACCTAAATTCCTAGTGACTTACTCAACTTATTTGAATAAGTCATTATAGTGATTGAACTTGGTAAATCCAATTAGGAATGTGGTATCCCAATACTTAGGTTTAGCCTTTGGGTTTGAATAGGATGAAATAATTCTAGTAAGACAGAGGGGAAAAAGGGAAGCTATGAATGTAGGAGGTATATAATAAAGGGATGTTATATGAGAATTGGAAATCTAATAGTTGAAGTGTGATCGAAGGTAGCAGTGGTAACTATTAGTGAGATTTCCTTAGGATTTTATAAATGAACTCATATAACTATCTATATTAATGTAATTTGGTAGATCACTTGTTATGATTTCAAATTTGAGTTAGTGTAAAGATTTTCTCTCTTTATTTCTAAATCTAGAGTTCAATTTAGAGCCCATAATCTTCTACCACCAACTGGATATTACAATGGTGATGGGATATTTTAAAATTATGAAATTGGGAATAGATTTAAATTTAATTAATTCTAAACACATGGTAGGCACACAATCATGTATATTAGAGGCTTATTGGTTAACTCCTAATTTATGACACACGTTATTTTCTCATTGGTCCTCTTATTAATGGTATGCACCTAGGCATGGCTTCATACTCCATATCATTTCCTTAATAAGGTAGATGTGCCACCAAATGACACATGGAATATCTTGATTGATTATCCATTCTCATTTTTACCTTATTTTTCCCTTATTAGGGCTTTAGGTGGCTACTAGTTCATCTACCTTATTGGGTGGCATAATGCTTCTTGACTTGTCAGGCTCTCCTAAGATTTGACATCTCTAACAAGTCTAAGGATAGGCTATTTTGACCACTAGTGATATGGAACCTTTTCATTCAATTAGGTTCTCCTATGATCTAACATCTTTTATAGGTCTGAGGACTAGCCAATTTGACCACTCATGATGTGGTACCTTCTCATTCATCTGGGCTCTCTCGAGCTCTAACATATCTGATAGGTCTCAAAATTAGTTGCTCTAACCAATGTCAATGTGGATCCTTCTCATTCAAATAAGATATTTCATTAATTAAATCCACAAAAAAGACTAAGTAAGAAGTGAAAATATATGCAATGCATTTAATACTTATGTGTCTCTTATTAAACTCTAATTTGCCATAAAGGGTGACATGTCTGTTGCTTCAAGAAAGGAATGAAACTCTGGTAATTTATATCAAAATTAGACTTGTAATTATATCATATTAATTCATAAAATAACTAGTCTACCTTAGTTATATAAATAAATGAGGCCTCTTGCTATTTGGGGAAAACAAGGAAACATATAATCCAAAGATTTAAGCTTAGGCAAAACCAAACAGAACCAAAAAAATAACCATGGATCTCTAGTTCTTAGGATTTTTAAAGGGGTCACCCATTTCTAAGGAAAGGGGGCATGTTGTCCACAATAAATGGTGTTTTTAATGGGGAAAGTGATAAAAAGCACTTACAACCCAACTAGTTTAATTTCCTCTCCTTGTACAAAATAAAGATCATAAAAGGGATGTTCATTAATAATAAAGAAGATGATTCACTAAAGTCTTGCAATATAAAGTGGCATATTAATATTTCACCTTATAGATGGCCACCAATTTGTGTAATAAGTGATTTTAATTTTTTATTTAATTATAGATTTTATTTGAATAATTGAAGTTGGATTGGTTATCAAGATTCATCTAGGGTGTTGAAGTCTTGATAGTTTGGAGGGGATATCGTTGGGGAATTTTTATAATACCATACGAGTGTCCATAGCCCCAAAAAGGATGCCTAGGGTCCCATTCATGGTCTTGCTCCACTGCCAGCCATACTAAAAAGCCTATGGTGGAGATGGCATGTATAGTCCTTCTGAGGTAGACTTAGAATTTAGATTTTGCATGCTTTTATTATCCTTTTCTAATATTACCTATTAAAATATTATCATTTATTAGTCTGATCCATTATGGATTCAAGACCAAGATAAGGGTGAATGGATGATAGGGAAGATCTAAATACCCATTCAATCTTTGATTTGATCAAATACATCTAGTATTACCTTAAGACATTATTAAGTGTAGATTGGTGGATTTATTAGGATGTGGGATGTTTTAAAATCCACATATTTATTTTAGAATCATTAGCCTTCTCAAATCTATAATGTCAAAAATTTTAATTACCATCTCAAAATTACTGAGATCATAGTTTCAACCTTGGGTTTTCCTACTTTTAAAAAATCCTTTTGGGATTTGGCCTTCACCTAGAGCAGTTACTAATAGGGTTGGGTGTTAGAAGAACATCAAAAAATAAAGAGGGATTTAGAGGGGTAAAAAAAAATAAAAAATAAAAGAACATAGTGAAATCAAACACACAATTAAAAACAAACTATCTAATATATACATTACCACCTCTATTTGGATTACTTAGAAACTACATTGGAGAGGATAACCAAGAAATAGTGCTTTAAGAGTTTCCCATTTACTCAAAATGGTATCTTTTTTCCCTCAAGATCTCTGATATTGAAGTCGTTCTGACCCAACATTTTGGCTATTTGGTAAGGGTCAATCTAAAGGGTATAAAATTTCTAATGCTAGCCTTTATTTTCATGAGATTTGTCCCACATTAGGACTAGATTAAATATTTTTAAGGTCTTGATCTTTACCCTCTTATTGAATGACCTTTTGACTATATCCTAGTGTTTTTTAAATCTTAAAATAGATTCATCCTAGGCTTCCTTTAAAAAAATTAGGTCAAAGAATTTGAAATTCACGTTATCATTTGGTTCCATGAATTATTGCATGAAAGTATAAGTTGATAGCCTAAGTGTGACCGATGTGATTAGCTCCAATCAATAAACTTAAGAAAAGGAGAGCTTTTAAGGGCTTGTTTATACTTGGTGTGGTCTACACATAGGGTGAAATTTATCAATGTATGTTATTCTCAAGGTTTTTCTCCATCTTATTTTTTTATGGCATCAATCAAATTCTTGTTAGTGGATTCCATAAATCTCTTCCCTTACGAATAGTGACTGGATAAGAACTTTAGCATGATCCCATTATCATAGGCCCATTATGTGAATTTTATGGATTGAAAGGTAAGACCATTATCACATACTAAATAAATGGGGACCCCAAAATGGGTGGTTATGGCATTCTCAAGGAATTTTTTGACTTTAGTAGCAGTGCTTCTTTTCATTAAAAATACCTCAAACCATCTGGTGTCATAGTCTATGCTCATAAGAAATAATTTATGGATATATGATTAATTGGGGTTGATGATCCCCATAAAATGTAGTCCCCATTGTACAAATGGTGTAGACTCCACAATGGACTATAGTGGAATGAATGCATGTGTTTTTCTCTTAACAAAGGTTTGGAATTGATGGCAAAAGTCGACATGGGTGTACATATATTTGAAAAATGTGGGCCAATAGTAGGTTGTTTGAAGTAGTTTTTGATCCATGGTATTTTCTATAGGGTGGTCAACTCCCAATATTTCATGGAAACTTGTCATTATTTATTTGGCCTCTTGTGCATTTAGGGGATTTAAAATTTCAACAAATCCAAAATTAAGTTTATGCACAAAGTTGATTTTCCCAAAGAAATATTTTAATTCTATCTTATTGTTAGGTAAAGGTAGTTTAGAAATTACATCTTTCCTTTTAGGGTCGATAACAATACCTTATTTTGTGACAATATGAATAATGAGATTACCTTTAGTGACACTAAACACACTTTTAGTTTGGTTTAATGGAATGTCATACATTTTATGCCTTTCAAATACCTTTTCCAAGTGGAATACATGATATGACATGTATTTTAAAAATATGGTTAGGTCATCCATGTAGAATATTATACATTTACCTATCAGTCCTTCAAAAGTGATGTCCATCACCATTTTAAAAGTGTCACAAGAATTGATTAACCTAAAATGCATTTTTTTATAATTAAATGTGCCCAACTTAGTGGTGAAATCATTCTTAGTTCTATATTCAAAGTTGACTAGGACCTAGTTATATCCCAAGAAGACAAGACATCATTTGAGTTATGCTCACCATTTAGATCACCTCATCTAGGGAGGTCAATAGATAATTATCTTTATCTGAGGCTCAGTTCAAGTTTAATAAGTCCATGCATAGATGGATTTATCCATTATTATTTTGCACTAGGAGTAGGTTGGTTACCCAAGTAGAGTGGTGAATTGGGAAAATTATCCCTATAGATAAAAACTTATGAACATCTTTGTGTATTAAGGGCTACAAGATTGGGTTCACCAACCTTAATTTCATCATAGGTCTATTAAATCAAATCCTTATATCTCATCAGTAACCTTCATAACTAATCTAATTCATGGTCTATACAATCATGACCCACATTAACTTTCTAGAGATTTTCCACATGACCTAAGTTGTTGAGTCAGCACTTTTGGTCCTTGAACTTGGATATTTTCACTTTAAAAGTGGTTTATAATGTAATGAATGCTCTTACTAAGGAGATCACAGCCTTTAAGATCCAATTCCCATGAATATGTGGGATCCCATCCTTATCTATATCATTCCCATGGATTTTTCTATCTTTCTCAACTATAACTTAGGACTCAAATATTCCCTCATTACTGAGGAATTTGATGATTTGGTGATCATCTTTGAAGACCTAGAAGTTTATCACATTATCTAGGATAGAGGGACATGGGACAAGATCCACAAAGAATTCTTATAACTTAGTGGTTTCTAAGGGAGTTAGGTTTGACACTACATATTATAGTGAGTCAGCTACTTGGTTTTCCTCCTAGGGAATAAGGATGATATTAATTATGTTAAACATTTTTATTAGTTATTAAGCCCTATGATTATACCTCCCAAGGTATGATAACTTGCATAGAAATTTAGTCTTAATCTAGTTGACCACCGACCCAGAATCATTAAATAGTCTTAGTTCATTTGTTTTATGTTTTAAAGCAAATTATAATCCTGAGATTAGATATTCATACTAAGTTAGGTTATTTGTACAAGGAAACTACAACCTATATGATGCTAAATGTTTTATACCTATGGGATATATAAGTATAATACTAGATCCACTTCCTTTTTTATAATGAGCCCCATATACATAAAGAGACCATAGGCCAGTAGACCTAGGTTATGATTAGTTTGATCTTTGGGAGGCTTTGTTCTTAGCGTGTAGATGCCTAGGTCTAAGTAAACTAGGTTTACCTTATAATTAACAATGTTTTACTTGGTTATCATATGTTTCATGAAAATTTATCTATCTAACCTTATTTTTTTGGCTACTCCTATCCATATCAACTACATATGGGATAAATTTTTGGCCATATACCCATTCAAGGCTTTGGATCAATCTCTACTAAGGAGCATGTCATAGGCTTCAAGGATCTCTACTACTTGAATGTCTATGAAGTGTTGAATATTAGGATCAGAATCTAATTAGATGTGCAAATTTAATATTTGATGTATCACTTTCACTTATGACTTGTCAAGTTAGACCATTACCTTGTCTAATTTTATAGGTGTTAACCAAAGTTTCTCACATATGCCTACTAGTATCACATTGGTCGAGGCTCCTTAATCCACTAAATAGTTATGTAGGTTATTTACAAATAGACATATGGTTAAGAGGGAAGGGGGACTCTCCATATTATTTTTGTGAATGAGCATACTAGTGTGTATTGCTCTCAATTTTGGCTAGGCTTGTGGGGTTGGATTTGAGTCAAAGATTTTAGTAGGAGATCCCATTGCTCTATGATCTGAGCAATTTCATGAAGGGTGATGTTCACCTTTATCTTTTTCATATACTCAAATATGTTATAACTTCATTTAATTTTGAAAGGTGGGGTTTTCATAGGTTTCTTGGGTTGTTGAGGTCTTTGAGGTGGGGTATCATTCCTAACATTTTGACCTAGTGGAAATTCACAATAATTATGTGGTATTGAGGTACTAAGGGGTTGTTATTGTTGCCTATTCTTGAAGTCATAATTTCTCCTTTGGAATTTTTAGAATTTTTACACCTCACTAATACCCTCTTTTAGCTCATTCTTTTCTTAGATGGGGAAATCCATAGTCTCTAATACCATAGTAGTACTAGAGTATTTACCTAAGTTAGAGGATTCAAGATTATTGGGGACTACCTCATATTATTTCATTTCCCTCTAGAAGATTTCAAAATTAGAACCAAAATTCATGCATTCTAGTTCCCTATGTGTTGTCGTATTATGCACTCAACATAAGTTAGGAAAGGCTATCTTGAATATATTAATTTTAGGTATCATATTGGGTGAAGGTTCTTAGGATTGTGAGGGTGGTTATAGTTCTTATTTGGTCTTTAATATGTGATTTAAAAAAAATATATATGTATTATATTCTCTCACCTATCTTTGTATCCTAAGGAAGTAACTAATGAGTTTTTATACCATATTTTGATTGACATCTAACTCAGTCTTGGTGGACTCCTAAGTTATGATTTGGGTATTGTTATCTATGGCCAATGTGACTTAGTTTTGAGTTTGAGGGATTAGTTTAAGGATCCTTGGGTTTATGAACCCCACTTTTTGGTTTGAGGTGGGATGACCCAGTGGGGTTTGATGTGTTATAGGGAGTGGTTCAAACATTGGGGCATTCTAATTAATGTTTAGAAAGAAGTTTGACATAGGAATTTATGGTATCACACTAGGAGTGGGGGTCATTATGTGACTTTGAGGGTTTAGTTGCCTATCGAATTTGATGTCCACTACATAAGCTAAGGATAGGATGCTATGGATACATCCCTACATAATAAAATGATTGTCTAAGGGTATAGTGTTCTTATACATTTTAATGGCTAACTAAGGGTTAGGTTGATAAAGAATGGTTACCTAGATATACATATTATGAAACCTAGCATCAAAGTTCTTAATAGGTACATTGGGATCCCTTTTGATACAACCATACTATTGGTATAGGATATTAGGGTCTATCACTTACCTAAATTGGATGAGTAAATTAGTATTAAAATGGTCCCAACTTAGGATAGAGTCTTTTGGGAGGTTGAGGAACCAATCATATGTTGAATAAATTAGGGTAAAATGGAAAAGGTTACACACCACATTCTTCATGTTATACATTTATAAGCTACAAATTAGTGTTATATTATGTTATGTGTTCCTCCATAGCTCTCCCCACACTAGGGGTGAAATGGGGAAGATACCTCTCAGTGTTCCTAGGTAAATCATGGATGGCTCCTGGGACATTAATGGTAGATCTATCTAACCAGGCTAGCTTAGGATATAAATTTGGAATGGATTGTAGAGATGAATTGATGGGAATAATGGTAGGCCTAGGTTGGTTGATCTTGGTTTTTATTTGTAAAAGTATGGTAAATCACCAATTAGCTTTGATGGGACCTAGCCATGGTAACAGGAAAAATAATCTCCAAGATACTTACTAGTTAGATAGGGGTTAGCATGCTATTACCAATAATATAATCTTAGCATACTCATAAAACAAAACCAATGATAATCATGAAGTATTTAAATCAAGCCCTCTTTCTTATGCCAAGTATTTTTTTCTCTAAAATCCTTTGTTCATGAAATACCCATGAGATTAAACATTCACTAAAAGGGAAGGTGGGGATAACTATGGATTAGAAGGGTTCATTGGGGTATATTTGAAGATTAATTTAGCTTGAGTTTCTAGTCTTTGATAAAATTATAAGGGTGATTCCATTCACACTTAGAAGCTGAATAACTAGGTGATGTTCACGGTGGACTACATTATTAGATCTAACACTACCTGATCCCCTTGATTTACTATAGTGAATTTATCCTTCATGAACTTGTTGAATTAACCTAGGTGCACTCTAAATTCCCCTTGGTCTAATAAGGTTCCATCTGGGTGGAATAACATTTAGATATTAACTTCCTTGAAGTAAGTTAATAACATATTCTTACCCTTTACTAAAGGTCTAGTTGTAATGCAAGCCAAAACCAACCACTCCTCAAAATAGCCCTCATGTTCTTGGTATACATTTGATATAACCCCAAGTCTTATTTTGGCATAATTTTTAGATTTGGTAACATGCCCTTGTTGATTACCACTTGCATCTTCATATACTTTCTATCAATCTATGCAATCCTTTCCATATAGGCCTGGGTATGCTAAATAAGTAAGTTGGTCTCATCTAGAGTGTCCACTATTTTACCAAGGATTGAAAAGAATAATAAGAGGGGTTTCTTGACCTACCCAATAATTTTTATTGTAAAAGTGCTCTTCACTTGGGATTATAATGTTCATACCTAGTTTTTCATGTTTCAAGGACATTTTAAGACATATCATGAGTTACTAATGGAATGGAGAGTGGATCCTTAACCATCCTTTCATGCCTAGTATAAGTCCTCACCTTAGTGGGGAGAATAGATCTTTATGGTTTTACCAAATAAGTGGGTCACCATTTTGGATGAACCTCTATTTCAATATCCTCTTCATGCTCATGAAATCTCGATCAATGTTCCACTCTATATCCAAATCACCCTGGGTAGTCATATCTAACACCTATGACATTAGGATAATTCCATGGGTTTAGAGAGGTGTAGGACAGGTGGGTTAAATGGTGGTAAAGGGTATGGGATGAGGTGGAGGGGACATAGAGGAAGTGGGTAGGGTGAATGAGAAAATTAGTGGAGGTAGAGGGGGCATGGGAGAGAAATGAGGAAGGCTGAAAGGGGAGGCTCATGGTAACATCTACACTATCCATTACTCCTAGGTAAAATTCACCTAAGGGGTAATTAACCTTGATAAAGGCTCATTAAATAAAAGGAAAAAGATGGGTTGGTCAAAGGATAATCCCATAGCACTCTAGGTAGTGGAAAGATGGGACCAAGGATTAAGGTGCTAAGGTTCTACAACTAGGTCTAAAAGAGCTATTGAGGCTTACATAGGATGCTGGACTAGAGTAGAAGGCATTTGAGTTGGATCTAGAGTGTGAGTTACCTTTTGCTTCTTTTTTACCTCTCCCTAGGGTTATCTCAAAATGTTATTATGGATGGATCAGTTGAGATAACAAGAAATGTAGGGGCTGATAGTATAAGAATCAAATATACCAAGGGAGGCATTTTAATGATTAGAGTGGGCACTAGGAAGGTTTTACCACTGGTAGTATATTCTTACTACTCGTAGTCATACTCATTGATAAAATCACACCAAAAGAAGGCAATGGGAAGATTCCAAGTTGTGAAATGAATAAATTAGAGAGGAATAAATATGTAATGATGTTTAAGAGGACCAAGGCCAAATGTACTTTGGCATTTGATGAAAGGGGTGTAATTGGGAAAATATGAGGCACCACTTAAGGGACTTATGTGAGTGGATCAAAACTAGTAGGCGTAAGGATCAGGAGATGTAAAGTGGTGGGAGTGAGGGGTAAAAGGGAGAAACAATAAATGGGAGGTGTGAGAGGGGAACCTAGGTTAGTTCCTATTAGGAGAATCACTCTAGGCTCACCCTTAGACTACTAGCCACATCAAACCTTAAGGTTTATGTAGCCTAAGGTTGAGGTGTCAGTGGTTAAACTAGTTATACCTAGGCTACATGGTGTTGAGTAAATTAGGGATAGATGTATAAAAGCTAGGCTATTGGACTAGATGAAAGAGGTGAAGGATAAGGTAGGGCATGGGGATAAATTAGAGGAGGTAGAGGTGGAGGTAAGGCATGAGGATTAGGAGATGCTAGAGGAGCTGAAGCTAGACTTAGATTGTGAGGAGGATAAGGTAGAAGAATTCCCTATAAGATACTCTAAGATATAGTAGGAGTCAATGTTAGATCTTCCATAGGTCAAGTAGGAGTTGTAGGAGGTGTAGATGGGCCCACCTAAACCTTCTTTTCTTTATTATTCTTATTTTATATAATATGGGATAATACTTCTTATTTTACACTAATTTTTTAAGGATTAAAAAGATTAATAATAGCGTTTCTTTGACTTTCTTAATCATTTTAAGGGGAAAATTGATCTTCACTTAAGATTATAAGGTTTGGAACTAGCTTTGCATGTACTTGAGTAGATTTTTGGACATATTATGAGTAGATTTTTGGACATATCATGAGTTTCTTTGAGAATAGAGAGTTGGTCCTTGACCATACTTTCTTTCCTAGTGGAAGTCATCACATTAATAAGGGAGAATAGATCCTAATGGGTTTGTAAAATTACTAGGTTCCCCTATTGGATGAACATATGAATCAATGTCCTCTTTATGCTCATGAAATATTTATTAAAGCTCCACTATACACCCAAGTTGACCTATCCAATCATATCCTTCACCTGTGACCTTGGGACCATTACCTAGGTTGTGGGAGGTGTAAGAGGGGTTGTTGAAATGGTGGTGAAAGGAGTATGAGGTAGATGGGACATGGATGAATTAGATGGGGTAAATGAGGAAATAAGTTAAGGTATAGGAAGGATGAAAGGGGAGGCCCATGGGAACATCTATACCCACCACTATTCCTACATCCAAATCACTTGAGGGGGAATTGCCCTTGAGAAAGGGTCATTGAAAAAAAGGTAAGAGATGGATTGGCTGAAAGATAATCCCATGGCACTTTTTGTAATTAAAAGAGGAGGCTAGGGAGAAAGGTGTTTAGGTCTTGAAAATGGGGCCAAAGAAATTATTAAGGCTTATAAAGGATGTTGGACTAGAGAAAAAGTCCTTCAAGCTAGATACAAAGTGTGATTCTTTTACTTCTTTTCAGACTCTTACCAGGGTCGTCTTTGGATGTTACTATGGAAGGATCAATGGGGATAACAAAAACCATGGGGATAACACCAAAGGAATCATATCTACTAAGGAAGGTGCCAAAATAATTGCAGTGGGTACTAGGAGGGTTATAGACATTGGTAGTATGCTCTTGATAGTCATAGCCACACTCTCTAATAAAATCACACCCAAAGAAGGCATAGGGAAAGCTCTAAGTTGTGAATTAGATAGATCATAAGTAAATGGAGAGGAAAGGATGCTTAGGAGGAATGAGGCTAAAGGTATTTAGGCAAATGACAAAGTGAGTGAAATGGGGAAAAGAGGAGGCACTACTTAGGGGGATTGTGTGAGCATATTGGAATTAATGGGTACTAAGATTGGGAGTTGGAAAGTGGTAAGAGTGAAGGATGAAAGGGATGGGGAAATTGAGCTAGTGCCTATTTGGATCCTCACTCTAGGATTATCCTTCAACTGTCAACCGCATCAAACCTTAGGGTTTATGTAATATAGGGTTGAGGTGCTAGTGGTTGAGATAGATGTGCTTGGGCTACCTAGTATCAAGTAGCTTAGGTATAACTCTATCATAGATGACCTATTAGAGAAATGGATGAGGTAGAGGTATCGGTAGGGTATAAGGAGTGATTTTAGGAGGTAAAGGCAGGGCATGAGGAGCAGGAGTTACTGGAGAAGGTGGAATTAGACTTAGAGTGTGAGGAGGAGAAGGTGGTGAGATGCCCTAAAATATACTCTAAGATATAGTATGAGGATTAAGTATTTGATCCTCTATAGATTGAGAAATATTTTAAGGAGGTGTAAATGGGCCCACTTGAGCCTTCTTCCTTTTCTTCTTCTTCTTCTTCTTCTTCTTCTTCTTCTTCTTCTTTATGATCTATGATAATACTTCCTAGTCATTAACAACATCTAGGTTGAGATCATCATCATCCTCTTCTTAATGACTATATTTTATATTGAGGTAAGATTAATACCATACCAATTGAGCTATTATTATCCCCTTAAGGTCTTAGTTCTACAGCCTATCTCTTGCTAGGGTGAAGGAGTCATGCTCAGTCACCATATTTTGGATTAAAGGGAAGGACTTGTAGACATGGTACCCAATTATAATTGGGAGTGGTGGACATGAATTGTACTAGAGTTATATAAAAAATCCAAATATGCCTTCCACTAGGTGGTAGGAAATTTATTTACCTTTTAGATAATCCAATATGACATACCATAGGTAGAGGAGATCTTTGAGGAAGCCCATAATTCAGATCATCATGTCCTCTCTATAAAAATAATAGTCCTTGATGATGGTAATAAAATCCTTAACTTATTGTGATAGTGAAGGAATAAAGGCCTCATTTATCACTTGGTAGACCATCAGGTATAAATACTTTCATATGTCCTAGATGTGGTTTTGGAACTATTGGCCAATTTGGCCCACATACAAAACTTTTCCTAGAATTGGAGGGAGAAGCTGAGCCCTAGTTGATGAATGATCCAATAGTAGAAGGATAAAAAAAATTAGGAGAATATCACTTGCCATTTGAAATATTTTTAAACACATTAAATAGGCTTAAAGTATGAATTAGTTATCTTAAGGAGCCAGACCATCATGCCACATCATATGAGAATGAATAGATCGGTTTGGTTAAATATTTGATATATGCACTTTTGAGGTTGACCAAAGCCAAAGGAATACATGGACATGATGATTTTGGTCCCATAAACATCCTATAAATTTTTTTTATCTTGATGAGTTCTATATCTCAATATATAAGCTTCTAAAGTTGAACTTGTAGAGTGGGGCATGCATGTAGATGTCAAATTTTGGACTCATCAAATAATTATTTAGATTAAAATATATTAAGGATGAACACATGGCTGATAAGTGTCCAAATCATAGAATCTCAAGTCAAGATCCAATGGCTAGTGGGCAATCAATGATGTCAGTAGTTCTAGAAGATCCAATAGAGTGCATTAAATCATGCATCAAAGATCTAATGATGCATGGTGACTGATAAAGCTAGTGGGTCCAAGATGATCAATGGTGCATGATACATCATACCAAAGAATTAAATGGTGAGTGAAAGGTAAAATAGTCAGTGGATCCTAAGAATGAATTAAAATATTCTAAGTGTCATGACCATGACAACTATCAGGTAAATCAATGGTACGTGTTCAAGCCATGTAAAGGAAGATCAATATTGCATGACAAAGAAGATCCAATTATGCTTGTACAATCATGGGGATGTTGATTGATAATGAGTGATAGGTCAAAGAGTTAGCGTATCCAAGGGATGAATGTGAAGTTGCCATATGGTGTAAGTGAAAGAATAGATGGACTAATTGTAGGATCCTAAGGATCAACACAAAGAAGATAAGTGTCATAATCTCAAGGACCTAGATCAAAATCAATGAACAATGTAAAAATTTGAAAGCTAGGGACTTCATAAAAAAAATTGTGACCTAGGTCAAAATAGTAACAAGTCTTACAAGGATCATCCTATCTCCATTAGAGTTTCATCAAATGTCATAAATAGATGTAGCCATAAAATCAAGGTCGATAATAGTGAATTTATATTACCCTTAAAGTTTAGAGACATGATGAGGTTTGTTTAAACCTAATATATTTCAATAATGAGGCTATGAATCTATCATATCTTCATTGATATTATAGCTATATGAAAATCAATAATTGGATTGGTTTTTAGTCTATAGTATATTTGTGTTTAGCATTTGAAGTAGGGGTAGGTTTGTGATATGAAATAATTGTCTCATATTTTGACCTAACTATAGCCTTGAAAAATAGGTACATATATCTACTCAAAACAAATATGGTCATGGCTCTGTTAGGTCCAAAGATATGAGGACTTTTTCCTCATAATGAAATCAAGTGGAGATGGCATAGAAGATTAAAGTAAAGGGATTTTAGGATTAAAGAGTATAGTAGAGCATTTAATTATTTTTCAAAGCCTTTAAATATTTTCCTTTCTTGACAAGATCATGACTCATCACCTTCAGAAAATTCTTTTCCTTTAATGCATTTTTCAGCCAATGAGAAGAGCTTGAAAACTACTAGAGGGAAAAAGGTTTAACTTGTCAATAGAGAACTAGTGTTGATTTGGTCAAAAGATGGTGGAGCATACATCAAAGGTGGAATTTCATTTAATGATCTTATATGATGAGCTCCCTCTTCTCTCTTCTCCCTTTCTCTATATTCCCATTCTTTCCCATTTGTAATCTCTCTCTCAAATTATAGACTCTCACAATGACTCTTTGATCTTGAAGAGCAGGGAATCTCTAGTATATTATAAAATATGCTCATCTTGATTAGGCTAAACCTTGTCAATAATTTTTAATAACTACCTCTTGATGCAATAATAGACTTATTTAACTATTTATTACCTTGGATTAGTGTTTAGTGAGTTATGCATGCTGGCATTGTGAAGGATAATATTCCTCATCCATTGTCCTCCTTTCTAACCTCCTTTAGGGTATTTTCAAGCTATTGCAAGTCTGGATTAGTGTTCTTCTTAAACCAAGTCCATGAAACACTTATGTAATCAGTTGGTATGTGATGTTATGTGAGTTAACATTGTCTTGTGTTGATCTAGTGTGGGTTCAAGCTTATGGGAGTCTTGTTTTTATTTGGTACATCACCTTTTAGCCTTCTTAGGAGCTATTTTACCCTTTCTAACCATTTTCCCTATGAATCATTAGTTTAGGTAATCCATAAAAATGAAGTAGACCTTATCCAAATGTTTAACCCTATTATAGGATACCCACATCTTGGGGTTATTACCATATTATGACTAGGAGTGGAGGAGCCTGAAGAACTCCCACACAAGGGTGTAATCTCACATCATAATAGTTTTTGGCACACCCAATGAGACTTATTAAATTATTCACCAGTGAAGAGCTTTGATGTTCTCTTCATCCAATCAACCTTTGGAGGCAAGTGTTCAAACATCAATGGCAACTCTGAGCATCTATCAGTTCATTTAAGCAACCTAACTAAGTTCCTAATCATCATAATCTGGTATGTATATTCAACCATATTTTGATCAGTATGTTTATTCTCTACCTCAACATCACACTCATTAGGAAAATAATGTTTATGTGTTCCCCCCAAGTGGCCCTTAAATAACCTATTATCCCTATCATGGCCTTTACCATCCTCCCACACCTGCATATGACCAAAGTTAGCCTCCTTTGCATTCAAATTAGTCCTCTAATTCCCCTTGTTAAGACCAAGCTTATCTTGTTAAATCCTTATCAAGAGTCAAGAAAGCATTACCTTTTTATATTGAATTGATAAGGGAGATTGGTAGGGGTTCAGAGTTTTCTTTATTCATTCTTATCCATGTTCTATAAGAGGCAAGAAGTGCTCCTCAATTGGTCAACAAAAAATGTTTAGTTTATGAGGGTGAACAATAGTAGTCTTGTAAGAATGATGATGTAGAAATGATAAGAAACATGATCCAAAATGTAAACAATGTGTTCATATATTATAAAGATCAACAAGCTCATTTGGATTAGTCTTATGTGTCCTCTCCCCTCTAAGAACTTCAAGCTTAGAATTCAAGAGTTCCTAATCAACCCCCTAACAAACTTTGTCAAAGTCCATCATTGTCAAAAATTAGGGAGGCAATACTAGACCAAGGTAGAACAATCATGAAAATCAATGAGGGGTTTAAGCTTCGACAAGAATTCCCCATTCATACCATGGAGGGGATAAAGATATTCTTACAAGAGTTTTATAATGTGTGTGTGGGCATCCATTGAAGAAAATGACTATCCATAGGTTGAGAATAAAGAATTGAAAGGTTAGGTATTATCCATTGAAGAAGTGTTTGAGCAGTAGAAGAAAGAGTATGTCAAACTTGAGCTAATTAGTTTTCCCTCTCTACCCCTATGCCCATTCCCACTCAAGAGCATGAATCCACTGCATCATGTATCTTCTCCGACACATTCGACCTTGGATATGTCATGCCCTCACTTGTGAGACCGCCCTCTCCTATAACCATTCTAAAGGAAGAAAATGTGGTCGTTCCCTACTCATTTCCATCATGGAAATTAGTTAAAAAAGGCATAAAGAAAAAGGAGGAGGTGTTAGTTGAGGTAGTTCCTCAAGAACCACTAAAGAAGACATTCAAAATCCATAGTTGGAAGGATACTCTCTTAAGATGCAAGCAAGGTGAACTTATTCACCTTCCCACCATATCCCTCTTGGATAAATATCTTATTTTACAAAGGATAGAGGAGGAGCTTGCAGTTATAAGTCAATCATATAAGGAAAATGAAAGTGTCTATGAAGAGGAAATAATTATAGGTAGCCCACTTCATAAGGAATATCATGTTTTAGATTTAAAGTTTTAGGAGCTTGATGAGAAGTAAGAGAAAAAACTTCATGAACCTATTACAGAGGTCAAGGTTAGCTCAAGTGATTTAAAAGATCAATGGTAGCATTTATGCTTCAATTTATTGAGTGAAATAGAGTAGTTTGATGTTACAAACCTGAATAAATAATATAATCCTCAAGATAAATATGGGGTGGACTTTTAATAGACTATTAAAGGTCCATTATAGATAGATTAAGAAGAGGATCAGAACCAAGGGCCTGAGGTTGGTCTAATTCAAGATGAGGTGTTAGTTCAAGATAACTCTAATATGTTTGAGCTAGAGGAAATTAGATCAAACCTTAAGAAAGATAAATGTGATGTTTTAGACCTTGGATGGTCAAATCAACCCTCATTTTTAGTTAAAAAACAAAATGAAATATTGAGTGAGTTTGATGAAGGAGATATCTCAAGTGCTCAAGTGATGTAGTTTGAGAAGCATACTATTGAAGAGCCTGAAGAGTTATAGCACATTCAATGCCATAACCAAAGAGTTTGAAGAGGCTAAAAGACATATCCTTCCTCCAAAAAATTATGAGCATGTTTCTCTAATAATTATTAGTCATAATTTACACAACGAAAAGGTGGAAGAACATGGTCTTTTTGAACCACCAAGTGAACCAAGTGTAGTTGTTCCCAAGAGCCTAAATGAATTCTTCATATAAGGTTTTCTCAAGAGTGATGAGCAACATCAAGCAAGTGCTCATATAATCAAAAATGAACCAAGTTTGGAAGACTTGGACCAATATGTCTACACTAGAGACATGTTTATTCCATTTCATCTATTAGAAAGCATATCAAAAGGATTGGCCATCAAGTTAAGGTATTTTTCATCTTGGTTTGTTACAAGTGAATGATACTAAAAGTTTCCAATTAACTTAGGATGGAGGTACTTGTAAGTTATTATATAATATATTATATATTAGATTAGATTTTATGCTTTCCTTTAAGTTCCTTGTCCACATTTTCTTTTAGTTTTGTTATTTTCCTTCAATAAGTGCCTTGGGCACTTTCTTTGTTTTATTTCCTTTTTCTCTTATTATTTCAAGAGGAATTTATCAAGAGGGGTATCCTTGTATAATTTAATGTTATCTAAGATAAAATACTTGTGAATCCATGCCCAATGGATCAGACAAGGTAACTAGTCTGGGTTCTCAAGCATAATAGGCATGTTTCCCTGTGAGTCACCAAAGATGTTGGTTGATTTGTCCCACATAAAAAACTTTGCTTAGATCTAGAAGGAGAAGCTGAGTAGAGTCTTGGTTTAAGAATGATCTAATAGTATAAGGAGTAGATATACTTTAAGAGAATATCACTTTCCATTTTTAATCTTTTAGAACACTTTAATTAGGATCAAAGTGTGAATTTGGTGATCTTAAGGAGCTAGACCATCATGACACGTCATGCAAGAATGAACATATCAATCTGGTTGCACACTTGATATATGAACTTGGGAGGTTGACTAGAGCCAAATGAATGCATGGAAATAATTATTTTGGTCCTATAAACATCTTATACAAATTTTGTATCTTGATGAGTTCACTATCTCAATATATAAGCTCCTAAAGTTGAAATTGTATAGTGGGATGTGTGCATAGACATAAAAATTGAGCCTCATGAAATAAAAATTTGGATTAAAATATTCCAAAGATGAACATTAAATTGATAAGTGTCCAACTTATGGAAGATTGAATCAAGATACAATGGTAAGCAAGTGATCAATGATGTCAGTGGGTCCAAAAGATCCAATGGAGTGCGTTAAATTGTGTATCAAAGATCTAATGGCATGTGGTGACTAACAAATTTAATGGGTCCAAACTAATCATTGGTGCATGATCCATAATACTAAATCAAATCAATATATAATTAAAGGTCAACTAGTTAGTAGATCCTAGGAATGAATGAGAAGATACCAAGTGTCATGACCATGATAACTATAAGGTAAATCAATGGTATGCATTAGCCATGTAAAAGAAGATTGATGGTATGAAACAAAGAAAATACAATGGTGTTTGTCCAATATTAGGGATGTTAATTGATGGGAAGTGAGAGTTGAAATATTTAGCATATATTGGGGATGAATTCAATGTTACCATTTGGTTTAAGTGAAGGGATGGATGGACTGACTAAAGGATCCTGAGGATCAATGCAAAGAAGATAAGTGTCATAATCTCAAGGACCCAGATTAAGATCAATGGCCAATGTCAAAAGTCAAAAACCAAGGAATTCATAAAGAACAATTATGACCTAGGTCAAAATAGAAGCAATTCTTACAAGGATCATCTTGTCATCATTAAATTTTAATCGAATGTCATAATTGTTGGGAGATAAGAACCGGAAGCACACAATTTGATTACCAAACCAAGCAACTTAATATGCGAAAATTAACCAGATTCACCAAGTAATTAGAATTCAGAATAACACATGATATGAGAGACAATACACAAATTATATTAACACTTTATACAGAAAAGAATACAATAAAGAAGATGCCACTTCTTCTCCACCACCTTACAGAGGTTTCCCACACCTCAAGTGAACAGTAATTCTCCTCCCCAAAGCTCTCCCTCTCACAGGTCCCAACACCCAACTCAAATATAGAGTTGGTGTTCACCTCCCGTGCTCCACGCACAACACAAGTGCTCCACGCACTCCACAAGCACTCCACGTGCTCCACAAGTACTCAAGGTACTTCAAGTAGATCTCCCATGAATCTGAAACAACCTGCAATTCAACAGACCATACTTATGGAAGGAACTCCCTTGCCTTCCTCTTGCTCTATCCGAGTACACACCTATACTCCAAGTAGATCCTGCCTGATACTGCTCCCTGTTGTGTTGCTGTCTGTATGACCTTGCACACCTGCAAATCAAACAATGGTTCTACTCACCTATGAACCTCGACCTTGCACACACATACACCTGTAGATCAACGATCTTACTTACCATGTAGATCTCCTATATAGGCCATGCAACTGTGACCAAGATCCTAAACTCTTGAAGAACCCAGCTGGCTCTCCAATCCAGCACCAACACACCTGGTACTGTGGCACTAGGAGGAACGCACCATTGCTCTACCTCACACACAGAAGGAGCTTATAATTATGCTCTCTTACTCCCTAGCACACTTTTCCAATACAACCATGAGTCTATTATATAGATCTCATCCAAACAATGATTAGACATCTAATTACAATAATTAGATCCGTAGCTATGAGTCTAAAATTAGCGCTCATCATGCAAACTCTTGGTTCGTCAACCCACTGCCCGTAATTAACTCGCAGTCGAACCACATAGGCGACTGACGTCGGTCCCTGTCTGCATGGGGTCGCCGACGCCGGCCGATATATGACCGACGTCGGTTGCTGTCCTGTCTTACCCTGCCGACGCCGGTTGGCCAGACCAATGCCAAACACTTCTGACACTTCGGCAACTCATTCTGCAACCTCCTCCATGTCTGCATCAGTGAAGCTTTTAGCTCCACAGTCCTAACAATAATTAGACATAACCATATAGTCAAAGATGATAATAGTGAAGTTCTATTACCTTAAATTTTAGAGGTATGATGAGGTTTATTTTAACTTAATATATTACAAGAACAAGGCTATGTCTCTGGTGGTTCTTCTATAATATTATATCTATATGAAAACCAATAATTGGATTGGTTTTCAATCTATAGTAAACCTATGTTCAGGGTTTGGAGTAGGGGTAGGTTTGTGATGTGAAAGAAGTGTCTCATATTTTGACCTACTTATAGCCTTGACAAATAGGTACCTATAGCCACTCAAAGTACATATGGTTATGGATCTATTAGGTCCAAAGATTCATATGAGGACTTTGTCTTTATAATGAAAGAAAGTAGATATGGCATAGAAGATCAAAGCAAAGGGATTTAGGGATTTAAGAGTACAGTGGAGCATTTTATTATTTTTCAAATCCTTTAAAGATTTTACTTTCTTTACAAGATCATGACACATCACCTTTAGCAAAGTATTGTCCTTTAATGCATTTCAAAGCCAATGAGAAGAGCTTGAAGACTACTAGAGGGAAAAAGGGTTAACTTGTCAATAGAGAACTGGTGCTAATTTGATCAAAAGATGGTGAAGCATTCATAAAAGGTGGCATTTAATTTAATGATCTTAGATGATGCTTTCCCCCTTCTCTCTTCTCTATTTCTCTATATTTCCATTATTTCCCATTTTTAATCTCTCTCTTGGATTATAGACTCTTAAAAGGACTCTTTGATCATGAAAAGTAGGGGATTCTCTAAGATATTGAAAAATATGTTCATCTTGATTAGGTTAAACCCTATCAAGCATTTATAATAACTACCTATTGATGCAATAATATACTTTCTTTACCTATATCTTTCCTTGTATCAATGTTTAGTGAGTTGTGCATGATTGCATTATGAAGGATAATCTTCCTCATCCATTTTACTCCTTATTGACCTCTTTTAGGGTGTTGTCAACTATTGAAAGTCTGGATTAGTGTTTTGCTTGAACCTAGTCCATGAAACACTTATGCAATTAGCTAGTCTATGAGTTTATGTGAGCTAACATTTTCTTGTGCCAATCTAGTGTGGGTTTAAGATTGTGGGAATCTTCCACTTTTATTTCGTGCATCAACTTTTAGCCTTCTTAGGTTCCATTTTACCCTTTCTAACCCTTTTCTATGTGAATCATTAGTTTAGGTGATCCATCAAAAGGAAGTTGACCTTATTTATAGGTTCAACCTTATTATAAGATACCCATAGCTAGGGGTTATTCACATATTGTGACTAGGAGTGGAGGAGCATGAATAACTCCCCCACAAGGGTGTAATCTTAAGTCATAATAGGAACTAGTAGCCATATATATTGTAGAAGACCACATGGTTTGCCAAGCCCCCATGAACCCATGTGGGAAAAATTAAAGGCTTGAAAGAGATCATCCCATAGAACACATTCACAAGGTAGTTAATCATGTATAAATTAGTCCCAATTTAGGAATATATTATGGAATTAACCAACATGAAGTTGAATAGTCCTCAAATATCTATCACTTCATAATGTGTGAGCATAATATTCAAGAGAGGCACTCACAACTCATTGATGTTTAAGTAATATTTAGGCTTGAATAATTAGTTTAGAAAGATCATGCCTACCTCTACTTCCTCTTGGATTGTGTGGACTATGTACAAATTAATGTCCTCCTTGTTAACCCATTTAGCATCAAGGTTCTCAACCTAGTCATAGAAGGCATCATATATTTGGTAAGTCCCCATCCAGACATTTATCGATGCCACATTCTAAAAAAAAGGTATAGTTTGGGAGGGAGTAGTATGCCTTCTAGTCATTCTTAGATATATCAACAATTTAGTACCAATAATTAGGAAAGCACACCTATTTATAGACCCCATCCTCCACACAAATAGTATTATGAAGGAGGTTGCCAAACAAGTCAGTGCAAGGGAATGCCTCTTATTTGGAATCAACATAGCCCTATGAAGTCTACACTTCTTTTAGGACTAGAGGTCATGCTTTAAGTCTACTTTTTAGTCATTGTCAAAGCCTAAATCCTTGGGGACTTGATTGACCTCTTTTAATAAGTCGTCATAGTTCTTGAATTTGGTCAAGCCAACAAGGATTATGACATCCCAGTAGTCAAGTTTAACTTTTGGGTTTGAAGAAGATGCAACCATTGTAGTAGGATGGGGGGGAAGGGATAATTTGAGTGTAGGAGGCATGAAATATAGGGGTGATATGTGAGAATTAGAAATCTATGAGTTTAAGTGTACTCAAAGGTAATAATGGTACTTGTTAGTGATATTTCCTTAGGCTTTTATAAATGCATGTATATAACCCTCTGTATTAATGGAATTTGGTGGCTCACTTGATATGAATGCGAATTTGAGTTGGTTGCTATATTTTTTCTCTTTATTTATAAATCCAAAGTTAAATTTGGAGCCTATAATCCTCTAGAACTAGTTAGATATAACAATGGCAATGGGATGTTTTAAAACTATCTAATTGAGCCCAACTTTATATTTCATTAATGTATATGGCATGATAACCATGTGGTCACATTTCTTATATGCCTCTTAGTTAACTCCCCCTTTCCGACATGTGCCATCTACTCATTGGTCCTCTTACTAATGGTCAACACCTAGGGACATGACTTTGTACTCCATATCATTACCTTAAGAAGGGTGATGTGTCTCCCAAAGACACATGGCACATTTTTATTGGTTATCTAGCTTCATTTTTACCTTATTTTAATATTCTTGGAGCCTTGGGTGGCCACTAGTTAATCCACCTTACTAGGAAATTTGGCACTCCATGATTTGCCTAGGCTTTCTTAAGGTTTGACATCTTTAACAAGTCTAGGAAATTTCTAATTTGACTACTAGAAATGTGGGTCCTTCTCATTCAATCAGGATCTTTTAGGCTCTAACATCTATGATAAGTTAAGGGACTAGCTTCTTTTACCACTAATGATGTGGTACCTTCTCATTCAGCTTAGATCTCCCAAGATATAACATCTTTGATGGGTTTTGGGATTAACCTTTCTAACCATTGGTGATGTGGCACCTTCTCATTTCATAGAGCTCTTTACTCTATGAAATCCATAAAAAAGACTAAGTAAGAAGTGAAATATACACAATGCATTTAATACATACTCATCCCTCATTAAGACTTTGATTTGCCATAAAGGGTGATGGGTCTATTACTCCAAGAAAGAAGTGAGACTCTAGGAATTTCTATCAAAATCAGACATGTGATGTTAGCATCTTAGTTCATGAAAGAACTAGTCTACCTTAGTTATTAAAATAAATTAGGCTTATTTCTACTTGGGAAAAATAAGGAGACATACATTCCAAATATTTAAGCTCTAAAAAAACCAACAAGAACCAAAAGAAAAAACCCTGAAGCTCTGGTTCTTATGATTTTTAGAGGGGTCCCCCATTTTAAAGAAAAGTGGGTGTGTTGGCCACAATAGGTTCCATATTCTATTACATGTGATGTATGTTCAAGTCTACTCACACATAAAGGCCTTGGTATCAATTCTATAAAACCCATTGTGATTCCACTTTATATTAGATTAGTAAGTTGGGTACTCTTCCAACATCATGAGAGTTTGAGTATCTATATTTCCAATTTTATGGATTGATTGTTTATTCAAAAATTTGGAGTTGATCACTCTCAATTATCTGTCAGTTTAACATGAAGAACCATCTCTTCATGTTTTTAAAAAAGGGAACACCTTCATATAATTCTTCATCATATTGTATAGGTTAAAAAGAAACACATGTACTCATTCTTTTCTCTCTAAATCTAAAAAATTTAACGTTTCATAAATTTTAAAGTTTAAATAATAACAATGACTTATTCATGTGTTATTACAGGGTTTGATATTAAATTGTCCTACATTATTCAATATTCCTATCAAAGACAAAGGGTCTTGTACACACTCTAATTTATATTAATCCTTTACTATAGAAAATGGGTGGGGAAAATTTTAGACACTTAAATTTGGTCACATGTACTTGAAAATATTAATTATCAATACATATTAAACCAATTTAATTGCACTCAAATACATGAATCTTGTTTGTAATTCTTATACTAAATTATCTATATATGATATTGACAAATATGATCACTATCAATAATACATAATAATTTCCAATTCAATACTCTAACCATCTAATATCACTCTTAGAATTACTCTACATAGTTTTCCTTTATTTTCTAGGATAGGTCCCTGCTAGGAAGATAGGTTCACTACTATAGACTTATCCACCCTTTTTGGTCTCATCTCAATAGCATTTAATGGATAGTTTCTAAGTATAAAAACATTATTTTAGGTTATCTCACATGCTTATAAATTAATCTAAAGGAAATTTTCAAAAGGTTTCAATACATAACAAAATAAAAATATGATTTCAAAGGGACTTGAATTATATATGGTGTCTATATTTTACACTACTAGACATTGGAAAAATCTACCTTACTATTAATATATTCAACATAAATTATCATGATTAATATATATATATTTATCATTTGTTTAGCATAGTAACTTAGGCATGATGATGATTTAACTAACCTCTCTTGAAAGGAGATGGAATATCCCAAAGGTCTATACTACCATGTCTTGGTATTGTTAGGTAACCTAGTTGTTGATGTGTAACTATTCCATTTAAAGGGTCATATTTAGAATAAAATTATAAAAATGATAAGTATGGTATTATGGATAAATTTATTATATTATTAGCATAAATGAACTTGTTATGAAGATATAGTTGATTCATAATTATTAATTACACAAAGGGATTTAAAAATGCATCAACAATAATGAAAAGGGTATTAAATTAAGACAAAGTTTGTAAACATGGATTGTAACTTCAGATATAAAGATAAGGGTAAAAAATAAAATGTAAGATTGTTTTGTAGTTTGCTCAATTCTTATTCATTTGACATAGATAAGCTGCATGATACTAATTTAGTTCCTAGATAGTATGCACACAACCATGAACACAAATGGTGCAAGAGTATGAGGTATTCATCTATGAATAGATATGGACAAAATCACCATACACATGTGTATATATTGAACAATATTCTTCAATACCTTTCAATTTCTTAGATATTTGCTTGAAAAATAATGTTTTGATCCAAAAAAGTTAGGGGAATTATATAAAAAGATTTAAACCAACATTGCTCATGAAAAATAACCTATAAAATAGTGTATTATAGAATAAGAGTGTTTGGTCCATTATTATCCTTTTATAACACTAACCAAACCATCTCTTAATTCAGTCTCATTGTTGGCCTTATATAGACTTTCAATCCATTCATATCCACCCACGATAGGGTTGGGAATATTAAATAATATGCATCATATAAGGCAGCCATTCAATGTGTGATTATATTCATGCTAAAAATGTTTCATTTGAATGCAGTTTTTGATGGCGTACCATCATATTAAATATTAGTAACAAGGCAACATTAGAATAATACATTATTCTAATTTACATAGGTTCAAGCTGAATATTAGTCTCTTTGATCAATTATCATTGTATTAAATATTTAGGCAAGCCCTCTTATCAAGGTGATTATAATTAAATATTCTTGGGATAGTCCATAAACCATGTTTTGTGTAGAAACATCAATGCCTAATTATTGTTTTGTCTTCTTATTATCTTCACTTATTTAATTCTTATATAAAAAATTTATCAAGATGAACCCATTATCTGGCTTATTCAAGAAAATATGTTCCACTATGATCCTTATTGATAATAGGACATAGGAGATTCAATGATTTTACCTAGATTTGATTGAACATATAATCCAATGTTTAGGACTTTGGTGGGCTAAATAGGCAAAATTATCAAACCAACTGTCAAGTTTATACACTGATCCATTTCATGGAAGTCAATGTATCTTCCTAGGTAAATTCATTCCATGTGTCTATTTCTCACCTTTCAATAAATTCCAACATGTTTATGGCTTACCATGTGTTGATTTTCAACGTATTCTTAGTTTGTAAACTGTCTTGACTTTTCTTTAGTTATGGTGTACTACAATCTTAACAAGTGGAATGATCATGAGAAATTAAAATATCTAGAGGTCTTTAGTATTTTTCCCTATATGATTTGGAGTCCCAAGATTATGCCACTAATAGAGAATCACTTTATCTTGACATATTTTTACTACTTTTCTCAAAATTAAGGATGTGGAGAAGCAATATGTTTCCATGTGGCATTGTCTTATTTACCTAGAAAGTCTACTACCTATTTTTTATGTCTTGATCATCTAGGTAACCTGTAAGAGCATGATTATGCCACTTGGCATCATCCTAGAGAGTCATAAGGTTTGTTATTGAGTCCTTTATCTGAATTACTCTTGGGAAGTGGATTTCTTGAATCTTAACAAGTAGAAGAATTTTGATGAATCTAGGCATGCAAGACAAAAATTGTTTCTTAGAATTCAAAAATAACTTATCCATTAAAGTTAAAACGACATGAAATTTTATTAAGGCAAAGAAAAATGAAAAAAAAAATATAGTTATTAATTTTGAAGATAATTGACTAAGTCTATGACAAAACATGTCACATGGCTAATTTAGTCCAAAGTCAAAAATAAAATAAATTGGAAGAAAAGGGTAAATCCACCCAAATTCCCAAATCATAAAATTAATAGGTATAGATTAAGGTAAATGACTAAGTGAAAAGATGTAAGATTATAAAAATTTTAGTCATGTTATTAATTAAGTCAAAACAAGCCATAAATGGATCAAAACTAGAAGAATAAAATGTTTAATTAATCTATCCATTTTAATGCATCCATCCTACCATATTATATAATGAATAGGTATCAAAGGAAATAACATGTAACCCTAGTCCATTAATTTTATAATGAGAAAATGATAGGCTACATGATTATAATAAGAAGATAAATGACTAAACCCTATAAATAATTATATAATATGCTAAGTCCTAAGCATGATTCTAAATATGAAACTTTTGACATGCAAGACAGTCATCAAAATTAGGATCTTAATTACTAATGTGGATTCTCATGTATTTTTCTTGTCATGTGGTCAAGCCTTGTGTCATTCACTCATTCATCTAGGCTTAATTGAGCATCTATTTGGGATAATGATTTGTATAATTTTGATGAGACATGATCATGACACTTTTCAATATCTCATTTGTTTAGGACCTCAACTAAGAATTCTAAGAATACATATAATCTTGAACACCTAAAGAAATATGATTGTGTGAATGGCATTATCTCAAGAATTCAAGAACTCAAAGGTAGATTGATTATATATGAACTATATTAGAGACCCAAATAAATATGATTATACTATATGGAATGATCCCACACATCTAAATTTTTTATAGTATATTAATGAAATTGAGAGGCCCCATGGAAGTGAAGAAATGGGATTGAGTTTCACATCCTAATCTTGGACATCCAAAAAGATTTGATAAAATGACTAAATAAAAATCACTATGGGAAGTGAGTGAGTGACAATTGGAATATCCTCACTTTCAAAAGGACCCAAATGAAGCAAGTGACCATTTATATGTAAAATTAACATTAGCCATTGGTTTTTAAATTCAAACCCTAAGCCCAAACAACTAAGTATAAGACTAAAGGAAAGGCAAAAGGCATAAGAGATAAACCTGTCTTCAAGTATAAAATAATATTTTGCCTAAATTAAAATGAATATTTATCCATTTAAATTAAATAAACTAAGAAATATAATAAAAAAACATAAAACACACAGTCCGTCCAATCTAAAAGGAATAAAAGAGACTTAAGAAATGATAAATTTAGTAAATAAAATGATTGCATTTGATCAAGACTTAGAGCCAATTTAGTCAAACTTTCCACACAAAAAACTACACCCAAAGATGACATAACACTTAAAAACATGGATCATGAATATAAAATGGAGAAAATAATAGACTAAAATGTTCAAAGAATGGATGCATAAAGTCTGAAAAAAATAGTTTGAATAACTTGCAAAATCTAAGGTCAAGTTTCCTCAAAAGTTAAAATTTTAGTATTTTTTAGAATACAAATTAAGGTAGGCCAAAAATTATTAGTTTCATGCAACTTTAAGTATTTGTATTAATGAAATTATTTATTCATACTCCTTTATATTGAGTGAATATGATTAAAATTTTATGTTCAATATTAATTCAAATAATAAAGTTAATACAATATAAGGACTACATATTTTTTAGGACCCTTTTCCAATGAGACCAAAAAATAGAAACAAGTCCAAGTATGACTAGTTAGAAATACTACACTCTAGATAAAAAAGAGGTTCCATGATTTAAGTGATGAAATTATAGCATGTTATGCAAGCAACAATAAATGTTGACTCTACTAGAAAATACTCATGAGTATTTTGAAACAAAAAAATGTATCTATTAAACTAGAATCTTTGGCTAAAGAAAAATTGTGAAACATGAAAAAATCATGAAATGATAAGAATAAAATGGTTTTAGAGTAAAATTATATATTTATGTAGATCATATACCCAAAAAATCACTCTTAACTTGGATTCTTGTTCCACTTCCTCAAGCAATGCTTGCTAGTTCACTTCCCTATGAAAGATTTTATTATTTCACTTATCAACCTATGGTTTCTAAGTCTTTGATATTATTTATCAGGTTATATAAGGTCTCGTTGACTCTAAATCACATATCAACACCTATTTTACCAATTCATAACTCTTCATACATTTTTCAAGACTCTCTCTCACCTTTACACAATTTTACCAACTTTACCAATAGTCCTTGTAGCCCTATGTGGATCAAATATCTTTAGTAAAAACAAAGTAAAATTATTTAATGAAAACCAAAACTCAATCTTGGTTCCACATTAAAAAACTTACGTACATATGAAATTTAGAAGTCTATCTCCTTCATATGACCCTCTTTCCTATTACTAGCCTTCTCAATTAGGTCTCCTTAGGTCAAAATTCAAGACATACATCATTAATACATACAAATAGTTTTTTATGACTCTATAACCTTTTTATTCACTTAGGTAATATTCAAATTAACCAAACTAAACTTTTTAAAGAATTTTGAGCAGTTGGACAAAAATTTATGGGTGAAACCCTAGTTTAGGGTTTTTATAAGCTTGTCATAGGATGAGAGCTACTAAATTCCACTGTGAATATTATAATGAATTTAAAAAACCCAAAATATGTTCTTAGTCTCTTTTTATACTTATACCTCCTTTCTCTATCAATATATGGCTGCCACAAATCTATTATCATAGGTTTTCAAGACCTTAAACACTTGACTATGAAAGAAAGTCACATAAGGTAATAGGGAAAAAATTATATTTTCTTATTCAAATTTCATCCACAAGGGAATAATGAAAAAAAATTTATGACTTTAAAAAATGTGTTAAATATTATCTCACCGTTCGCATATAGAGAAACTCTTACCCTGCCATAAACACAGTCCTAACCCTTTAAATCAAAATGCAGGAAAACACAATATATGTATTATCCCACTTCAAATAGGAATATTTTTCATTATTATTATTACATTTATATTTTTAAGCATACAAAATAACATTATTTTATGTGAAACTTTGTAATTTCAATAACTTTGATCCTTAACAAAAAATATAGTCTGCATACAAAGCAACATTACCCTAAACAGGGGTTTGTGTACAACTTATCTAAGCACCAAGTGATGTGTTTATTATACCATGAAAACATAACAAAAAACACATTCATAAAATTCTCAATAAATATTTATTACCTCGATCACATTCATTTGATAATTCAACTTTAAAGATATAGTTTGTAACAAGCATCTTCACAAAAAATAGAGTTAATAATCCTTCTACCTTATCTAAAATTTTCCTTTATTTATCTCTTTGACGTTTATCATCAATAAATTATGTAATATTTTTTATACAAACTTGAAAAAAATTTATCATTCAATTTTATAAACAAATTACCATTCTCATTCTTTCAACCATAACATATGCATTCTACAACAAACAATGACCTCAACTTGGTCTGTATATTCATTCACAAACAAGGTTATCACATTAAAATCCCCTTAAAAATAATCTTGTTAAATATCTCAATCCTTCCATTAACATAACATATTATTATAGTCATAAAAACAATGACCTTTAACATAGAGGTCTGAATATTGATTCACACAACAAAGTTTTCACAAAAACCTCATCATATCTTCATACAAGTCTTATCAAGAATACATTATCCATTATTTTAGACTTTTTATTTCATTATAAACCTTCTAAATTTGAATATAATATCAATAATCACCTCTTAAAATAACTCTAATACTCTTATATATGTGCATAACTATTTTTTCCACCTTTCTATGTAGAGGTTACTTGATACATGATATTTTGTCTTGATTTTCATAATATGACACATCCAAGACTATGAAATTAGACTAATGACATTTATGAAACTAAAAAAATGTCCAAAACCTTTTATACTAACTTTTTACATCTTTCCATCTTTGTAAATGAATAAAATAGCCTTTATACAAAGCTTATAAATTCAAATTTGTTGAAAGAAGGTTTTGGCAAGAAAATGAATAATTCAAATTCTATGCACTGTATGACTACTAGGACTCCACTAGTGGACCTATAATGACCTATAACACATATAATACCAATATAATACAAAAATGAAACTATTTTTTGGTCCTCAAGGGATGACCCTGCATTATACTACCAAGCTGAGAAAGTTTTGCCACAAGTTCTTAAATGATCCACTTGGCATATGTTGTTCCCTAAATGCATTGAATCTCCTCATGGAAGACATAAAATTCCACTTGCCTCTCATATATGTGTACATGCTCTTGGTCCCCACATTTAGGCCTTATCTACTTCATTTCTTCAATCAACATACCTACACATAAAATAACAATGTTAAGAAAATCATAGCTCTTTCCCTTTTCTTCTTGTTTGGTAGGTACATTCCACTCTTTCTCTTTTACAAACTGATTCTCCTTCTCAAATTCATGATCAACCATCACTTCAAGTAGGAATTATTCTTCTTTCATCAAAAATATTTACTTTGTCCTCTTCACCTCATAAACAACATCTTCTTGGTTTTTACTTATCTCATGCTTATGAAAAGTCATACTATGTTGTTCAACACCTTCATGAATGCTATCTAATTCTTAAATTTTCAAAGTTTGCATACTCACTCTCACTATCCCACCTTCTTGATTTATCTCATTAGCCTATTTCATATGGATCAAATCTTTGACATTCTCTTCTTGTTCAAGACTCTTTTTCAAATATTTATCTTCATCCACCACCTCTTCTTTAGTTTCCTACTCTATACCTACACCTTCATTACTAAACATTATATTAGAGAAAATATTTTAAGTCTTCATTGCTTTCTCATGGGCTAACTTCTCACACAATTCAATCTTCAACTTCCTCTTCACTTGCTTGGTGTCATTTCCAAGCCACTTCCTTTTTAATTCAGTTGCAATATCACACTCTATTATATTGTTCTCTATTTCATGGACTTGGATGGCATGCTTAACTCTATTTTTTCTATCTTAAACACTCTAATTGGAACTATACTTTCTTCTTTATTTTGAAAAATTCTTACTACCACTTTGCAATCTTTTATAATCTCACTCATGTCTATATTTTTTGACTCAATCATCTCAAGACAACTCACCTTGTCCTCTTTGGGTGATTTGAATAAACCTAAATATCCATAGCTATACTATAATATTGCCTTGTCATCATCATTATTATCCTTTCATCTCTCCTATCTTCTTCACCTTTTAATGAGATAAGTGTATATGTCTTTCCATCCTACCTAATGGTGTAGGTGTTAGACTAACCATCAATTATGACATGATGATCAAACTTACATGGCCTCCCTAACAATAAATGACACACATCTATAGGCAAAATATCATAGAACACCTGATCTCTAAATTATCTTATCTTGAAATCAACCCAACTTTGCTCACTTACTAGTATCTTATGACTTTTCTGAGCCCACACAACTCTATATGATTCTGGATGTGGCATTCTCTTCAACCTAAAATTTTACACCATCTCTAAAGAAATAAATTGTTAGTACTACCACAATCAATAACCAAATTACATACCTTACCATGGGCCTTACATCTACTTTTGAATAGACTTATCCTTTGGGCTTGTTCCTTGCCTTGTTTCTACTTCAATAAAACTCTCCTCATGAGTACATACTCATTCCTCTATTTCCTTCTATCCTCATTCTCTTCTCTCACTCTCTATTTTTTCATACTTCTACTCATATTTTTTAGACACTCTAATGCCATGTGTCCTTCTCTTTGGTAACTCCAACATTTCCTTTGAAATTTATGTCTTGGTCCTTGTCTCATTAGACCTTCTTCTCTTCTCATTTTGCCATCTACCAATGGTTTGATCTCTCCTACTTGGTGCTGCTCCATGCCTTCTTGTATTGTTTTTTCATGTTCTTGTGGTCTCTCTTAAACCACCTCTCTATTTATTCTCTCTTCCATTCTTGATTTCAAAGGTACTTTTTGACCTTGCATCCTATCATCACCTTCTCTTTCACTTTCTATTACTTTTTCTCTATCCTTGAGAACATATTCAATGGCCTCCATTCTCATAACCAAAGGAGAAATTAGTTGGGTCATTATTTTGACCAACTCTTCCTCATCACTACTAGCTCTCTTCATGGAGCACTACACTTGATTACCTATCCTGCACTTCACTTCAAAACACATATTGTTAATCTCATTCACAATCCATAAGAATATTTTACATGTTCTGATACAAAAATGATATAGAACATATACCCAAGAAATCACTCTTAACTTGGATTCTTGTTCCACTTCCTCAAGCAATGCTTGTTAGTTCACTTACATGTGAAAGATTCTTTTGTTTCACTTGTCAATCTATGGTTTCTAAGTCTTTGATATTGTTTATCAGGGTCTCTAAGGTCTCATTAAATCTCACTCACATATCAATACCTATTTTACCAATTGATAACTCTTCATACACTTTCTAGGACTCTCTCTCTCTCTCTCTCTCTCTCTCTCTCTCTCTCTCTCTCTCTCTCTCTCTCTCTCTCTCACCTTTACATAATTCTGCCAACTTTGCCAATAGTCCTTGTAGCCCTATGTGAATCAAATCTATTTAGTATGGAAAAAATACACTTATTTAATGAGAACCAAAACTCAATCCTAGTTCCACATGAAAAAAATTATGTGCATATTTAATTTTTGATTCTAAATCCTTCGTATGACCCTCTTTCATATTACTAGCCTTCTCAATTAAGCCTTATTTAGGTCAAAATTCAAGATAGTCATCATTAATCCATAAAAATAGGTATTTACACCTATATAACCTTATAATTTAGTTGTGGAATCTTCAAATTGACCAAACTACAAATTTTGAATAATTTTGAGTGATTTGATAAAAAATTATGGGTGAAACCCTAGTTTAAGGTTTTTTGCAAGCCTATCATAGGTTGAGAGCTACCAAATTCCACTATGAATATTATAATGAATTTAAAAAAAACAAAAAATATGTTATTAGGGTTTGTTTATATGTATAACTCCTTTATCTATCAATATATTCTTACCATAATTCTATTATAATAGGTTTTTATGACTCTTAAGACTTGACTGTGTAAGAAAGTCACATACAAGCAACAAGGTATAACTTTTGTTGGATTATTCAAATATTCTCCACACAATGGAATAATGAACATATTTTTAAAACAATGTGATGACTTGATAAAAATGTGTTACATATTATCTCACCCTTCGTATACAAAGAAATTCTCACCCTACCATAAACACAATCCTAACACTTTAAATCAAAATGTAGGAAAACACAGTCTATGTATTATACAAATTCAAATAGGGATTTTTGTCATTATTATTAGTACATGTATCTTTTAAAATGTATTAAATAACCTTCTTTCACTTTTAACTCTAAAATTTCAATAACTTTGATCGTTAACAACAAATATTATCTACATACAAAGCATTATTACCCTAAATAGGGGTTTGTATATAACTTATATAAGCACCAAGTGATGTGTTTATTATACCATGTAAACATAAAAAAAACACATTCATAAAATTATCAAGAATTTTTTAGTACCTTGATCACATTAATTTGATAATTTGACTTTAAAGATACAAGCTGTAACAAGCATCTCCACAGAAAACAAAGTTAACAATCTTTCTGCCTTCTCTAAAATTTTCCTTTCTTTATCTTTTCAAGGTTTCTCATCAATCAATAATTTAATATTTTTAAGACACACTTGAAAACAAGTTATCATTCATTTAGAAACAAATTACCTTTATCATTATTTGAACCATAACATATGCATTCTGCAACAAATAGTGACCTCAACTAGGTCTATATGTTCATTCACAAACAGGGTTATTACATTCAAATCCCCTTAAAAAAATGATTTTTCAATATATCAATCCTTAAATTAACATAACATATGCTTACAAACATAAAAACAATGACTTTTAACATAGAGGTCTGAATATTGATTCACACAGTAGAGTTTTCACAAAAACCTCAACATATCTTCATATCAGTCTTATCAAGAATTTATTCTCCATTCCATTTTACTTGTTATTTTTATACCAAACTTATACATTCAAATGTAATATCAAGAATCACCTCCTAATCTAACTTTAAGACTCCTATATATGTGCATACATTTTTTTTGCCACCTTTCTACGTAGAGGTTACTTGATAAATGATACCTCCAAGACTATGACATTAGACTAATGACATTTATGAACCTACTACAATATCCAAAACCTTGTATAATCACTTTTTACGTTTTTCCATCTTCATAAATTAATAAAATAGTCTTTATACCGAGCTTATAAATTCAAATTTTCTCAAAGAAGGTTTTGGCGAGAAATGAATAATTCAATATCTATGCACTATATAACTACCAAGACTCCATAACTAGAGCTCTAATGACCTCTAACACTTATAATACCAATCTACATAAAAAATGGAACTATTTTGGAGTCCTCAAGGGATTCCCCTACATCATATATTCACATTGACTAGTATGTATAAATTATTTTATTCCTTTTGTTAGGGAATTTTTAAGGACTAGGTCCTACAACTAAGACCATAAAACTAGTGAAATTTACCTTAAGATGAATGTATGGACATTTACCCATTGCTAACTAGGTATCAATATCCCCAATGAAGTTATCTTTTATCCCACTCAAAGCCTTAATACATTATGATCCATGCCAAATATCCTGATGTGAATACCTTTCATAAGTCAAACAAGTTACCCGAACATATCAAAATGTGAAAAAAATAACATAAGCAATAATCCAAGATTTTGAAACTACTTTCATAAAAACAATCTTACAAAAAAATAGGTAGATTACATAGAAATTTTTTTATCAATATTTATACCTAAGCAATACCTATCTCCTTTAAAATCTACACGTTCCACATTTTTTCAAAATAAAACAAGACAAGAATTAAATTAAATGGTATAGGATGTATCAACAACATATTATTTTTAACAACATATAAAATTGAAAAAAAAAAAAAAAAAACATCAAATAAAACTAAAATATCAAATTAAACTAAAATAACACTATGTATAATGTTCTAGGAAGATGGATCATGCTTAGAAATAATGATTGAGAAATTTACCATTAACAAGTAATGAGACATCCTCACCAGTCAAACTCATGATTCTAAATGCATTCTCAACTAAAATTTTAGAAATATGGAAGGGACCCA
Organism: Torreya grandis; assembly: GCA_037957365.1. Lineage (NCBI taxonomy): Eukaryota > Viridiplantae > Streptophyta > Pinopsida > Cupressales > Taxaceae > Torreya > Torreya grandis. Next base: position 683,735 of record JARHVA010004187.1, read on the forward strand.
ACCAAAGGTCATCAAATTTACTATGTTGTCCCTTCTTCTCCTAAGACTTATCTAATAATAGGAAGAGATCAACAATCCTAAAGTATTTATTTTTATCTCTCTTTTCAAAATCTCTCTTGACAACTCGTTGATGTTTGTCAAAATATAGCCAATTTGTATTTTGTGTTTCTTATAATTGTATTAAGTTTAACATCCTAGATTCAACCTTTTCATTGATCTTGAGATAATACTTAATGAATTTTAAAGTGGGGATATTAAAATTCATAGGGAAAGTTTTTATTAACCATAGAACAACTAGAATGGATAAGGACCTAGGGAGGACTTGATCCTAATTCTATTATACCAAAGTTAAAAATTCAACATGTGATGCCAATCTCTTGGAATCATATCCAAAATTTTCTTAATCACATGAAGCAAATTTGTGCTTGTGGATTTAGCAACACCATTACCTTGTGGATAATATTGGAAGAGAACTTGAGGATTATGTTATTCATGTATGCCCATTGTATGAATTCCAAGGAAGATAATTTAGGACCATTATCAGAAACCAAAGTAAATGCCATTCCAAAAATGGTGATGATATGATCCATAATGAAATTGATTACTATTTCTATTATATAATTAGTAAATGGTTGAGCCTCTATCCAACATATACAATAATCAGTTGCTTTTAAAAATAATTTTTTGTTTAACTAATGAATTATCATGAATAACATCAAAAAATTATAGTTCCCACTTTTAAAAACTCCTAACTTCAATAACAGGGTGAAAAGGCATAATTGGGTAGCATTCTTTGTGTGCTAAAATTTAAAAAATATGGTAGTTAATTACATATGCATGAGAATCATTGATAACATAGGACCAATATCAAATTTTCCATAAGATTTTATGAGCTATAGCATTACCTAAACCATGGATTCTTCCATATTTTTCATGAAAATCTTTAAGTACTTCAGATGATTCAATTTTATTCATACATCTTAGGTAAATTACATCATGATTCTTCATGTATAATACCCTTGATTTTACCATGCTATTTATTATCTTTAATTGTAATTATATTCTTTGGGTGGAGTTGAAATAACTAGGACAACTATTGTTCAACAAATAGTAGACTATGTCTTGATACCACTCATCATTTTTAATGGAATTAACTGTGTATTATTGACATACATTCAAGAGTCAACTTTAGAAATTATCTTACTTAGTCTTTGAATTCTTACTATATTCATTGGATGAATTTATAAAGCATATTATTGTAAAATATTCATCCACTTACCTTTATGTTCACCTAGTTCATTAAGCATCAACTTTGCCTTTATATCAAGATTAGGTACAACAACAAACATTTTGATGCGTATAATATAATGTCTAAACTATTTGAATAATTTAATTAAAGTGAAATATTGATTATAAATGGTAAAATACATTAGTTATACATTTTTGAGTGGATAAATCATGAAAGTCACTAGTCTCTCATCTCCAACATCTTTCCTTTGGGATAGAAAAATAACACTTGAATGTTTTGAGGCAAAAGCATAAATGTAGAAGGGCTACTTATAATTTATATTGATTATTAATGGTCTAATCACAAAGTATTTACTTTTTATATAAAATTAAACATGTGATTTAATATTCCACTCAATCATTTCATATTTCTTTAACATGTCATTCAATGGTATAACTACCTTAGCAAAACCTGGAATGAACTTACATAAAAAATTGCTCTTACTAGAGAATTATTTCAACTCTATTTTGCTACCAGGTAGGGGAATTTTTAGAATTATATCTACATGATATAAACCTATGGATATGAAACTTTCATTAATCACTAGACCCAACAACTTGAATTCAGTAACTCCAAACATACACTTCTTTAGATTCAAGAAGATGCCATACTCTTTACACCTTTGTAATATCATCCTTAAATATTTCACTTCATTGCCTCAGTTCTTAAAAAATATAGTTAGATAATATATATAAATGATAATAAACTTAACAATAAAGTCCTTAAAAGCAATTTCCATAACATGTTTAAATGTATCACCAACATTGATTATACCTAATGACATCCTCTTGTATGCAAAGGTTCCCCATTTTATGGTTATTTTTTTATATTATGTCCTCATGGTTAAATGATACTTGATTGTAACTATAATAATCATCTAAAAATGGCATAATTTGTGAAACATTCATAATTTTTAACACTTCATGTAATGATGGAAATGGGTAATTATCTTTCTCTGATTCTCTATTCAAATTCTTAAAATCTACACACAAGTTTATCTCTCCACTCTTTTTTCACACATGAACAAGGTTCACCACCCATGTAGATTTGATAAAAAGAAGGATAATGTCAACTAATAATAAATTTTATATTTCCTTAAATATCAAAGGCTCTAATATAAGATTCATAAGCCTTTATCTCTAATGAAAAGTCTTAATTATAGGATTGAAAGGCATGGTATGAGTGATAATTAAAGTGTCAAATACCTACCAATCTTTATAACTCTATCTTATGATGTCCTTGTAATATTTTAAGGCTTGAGTAAATCCATTATTCTCCATTTCAGTATAATATATACCTAAAAGTATTTTAATTGAATCATTTTCATCACCATTATTGCATGGATCATGCATCATACCTTTGCAAGGGGTTGCCTTCTCTCTTTCACATTGATATTCCATGTCAAACATTCATTCTAAAGATACCATACCTTTTTGGATATTATTTGTTTTTGGGTTCAATATGCCTTCTTCATCTAGCACAATACAATCTCATTCAAGTTAATCAATAATTTAAAACTCAAACACATCTGTATTAGTGATAAAATAAATCATATGTTGGTCATAATTGAACACCTAAAAAAATATTAAATTATCTAGAGCATAAGGAATGGAAATCATATTTATTAAAAATATCCTCAAGCATGAATCAATAATTGGCTATAAATTACTTGTAGTTATTATTAAAGCACTTGTGTGGTTCTTTCTACAAGGTATTATTTGTGTGTTGAAGGCATAACACTCCTCTTTCAAATTATATACTGTATTGTAATATCTTGACAAATGTTTGTCATTATAGGCATAATGACTTCTAACTTTCTTAACCACAATCTATGAATCACATAATAATTTAATGTATTTGACCTTCTTCTTGAGATTAAACTAAAGTCCATGAACCAATGCTTTATATTCATCAACACTATTAGTAAACGATAAATATAATATGAATGTATCCAAATAATACTTCCATTTTCAATTGATGATTTTAATTAGTACCCAATCCTTACTTGGATTTATAACCATCAAACTTGAGATACATAACTAATTATCCACTATTTGATTTATTTTTGAGATCTAAATGCTACAACAATATCACAAACCTTATAGTATTTATATCAAAAAGGGAAACATTTTTTTTTCATTTAACAATTACCTCTAGGTTATTTCTTTAGTATCAAAAGTATGAGTGGTGATGTTCCATGTATAAATATTTCCAGTCTTGACCTTTGTTAAGTTTTTATTATCTTATTTTGAATTGTTCACTGCCTGAGTCTCTATTTTATTAAATGGTGCAAGACATAGAGGACTACATTATTTATCTTTATGTTCAATATGATTTGAATGTCCAAAATTAGGGAACATAATATATGACAAGACTATCTCACTTCTATAGACTAAATCCTCTTCAACGAGTGTTTTGAATCCTTCAATCTCATTTGGTAGCTAAAGGTTTGGAAATCCTAGTTTTTATTTCATGAGTAACATATTAACATTCAAATATTAAATATTCACTTCTTTAAAAATAGTTATATTAGCAACATAAACATTATTATTATTTTATTTAGTTATCTCTTGCTTAATAAGTGAAACAACCTGAGTAAATAAGGCTTCCTCAATTCTGTTTGTAATAATATAAACACCAATTTCAGATTATTCATGCATGATATCATTAACCTAATTATATTTAGTAATCAAATGTCTCATTTTTTTTCTCACTTTATCTTAATCTAATTATGCATACCACACCATGGTAGGCACATATGGGAAAAATTAGTCATCATATATTTATTCAATGTCATAAACTAATATCTACTCAAGAACATGCCATAAGAAATAAGAATATAGACAACTTGAATATAAATGAAAATTGTACATTTTGATATAAATATATATTCATGTGGATATTATTCAACTCACCAACTACTTTAACTTGTCTAGATTCACTATTTTCCTAGTTTGACTTGGTAGGAGTCAGTCCTAGATTTTGATAAACTAAAAATGGTATGACATTACCTGAAGCACTTGAATATAATAAAAATTTATGTAATTTTTTAAAAAATATTTTAAAAATTCAAAATAAAAAGAGTATTTTTGGTCTTCTCTTTGCAAATAACAACATGTACATCTTCTACTTTACTAATTTCTTTTCCTTTTTGGGGAAATAAAGATTTTAAAAACTCTTTATGATTAGTCATTTGCATCAATTCAAACATGCATATGTTATATTTTCATTTATTTAAGTCTTATAAAATGTTTTACCCATGTTTAGTTTGTTTAAATGCCTTATCAACTTGTAAAGAGGTGGCATTTTTCTTCAGTTGTGAATATGTGTTAGGCCCTTTTGGAGGAAATAACTTGCTATTGGAGTTTTCATCAGGTGGAATTTGAGAGACATTTTGAGGATTATAATTTTTCAAAGGTTCTTTAAATTCTCTCTTCATCATGTAATTTTTTTATATTTTAATTTGTCTAAAATCTTAAACTTCATCTAATTTATCTTTTGGTTCATTGTCACTTTCATCGAGGAGTTAATAAGTCTATATAAATAATATTATACTTGAATCTATTTCAACTTGATTTTGGTTAGTTTTAGATGTAGGGACAATTTAAAAAAATTCCATTTCCTTATTATTTATTTTTGAAATGGACATTAAATCAACATAATCAGTTTCAACATGATCTATTGTGTTATGCAATCTACACCAACTAGGTATGTCTAAATCACTTAAATTTACACAATTTCAAGAATTATTATTAGGATAATTTACCTTGTAAATATGAGTAGGTAAACCTCCATTGTTAGTCCTAGTAATCAATTGTAAATTAGTCCTTTAGAAATTGAAATTTTTGTTTTTGGGAGAATTATTTATAATATGATTTTGAGGTACTTGTCTTTTCAAGTCAACTACATGATTTTTTAATCTTATAACAATTTATTTAAATTTTCATAACTTAAGATTCACATTATTGTTCTAATTATTCTCTGTACTATATTTCTGATTTGTGTTAGCTACATGAGTTACATGGTTCAAACATGTAAGTACATGAGGTGTTCTTAGATTATGATATATATTTGGAGTTTATTAATTATTTAAAAATTATGGGATTAATTTTTTATTATGAATTGGAACAGGATAACCAATCACATTGGATGTAATAACATGAGTATTTTAAGGCATAGGAAGAATTTTTTGATTAATTAGTTAAGGCAACATCTGATTTGGAGGAATAAATCATTTTCTAGGTGTTTGATTAAAAGGAATTGGATTTTAAGTGATGTCGTGATTTGGATATAAATATCCTAGGATTTGGTTCCTCATTGGAGTGTTATGTATAAGGGATTGATTAATCATTGTGATTTTATTATATGCTTTAGGTTTTCCTAAAGATGGAAATGAACCAAAACCATATCCTTGTGTCATCATTTGTTGCACAATATCTATTGCTTCCTTATAAGTTAAAGAAAAATATGCATGAGTAACTTGGGATATACCAGGGAACATGTATGTCAGTGGGTCTAATTATCTTAACTATGTTTGAATAGTATCCACTTCCATTAATTTATAAGGTTATTTGAATATCTTGTACTACATATGCAAATGAGTGTTAAACATAATCATTAGTTCATTTGGTTCTCTATGATCAGATAAAGATGATGATACAAGATGGCATGATTAATAAGGACCCTAAAGTGATTAATAAAAAAAATCACTACATCACTCCAAGAAGTGATAAATCCATCTAGAAATCCAAGATACCAACCATACACATCCTCATATAAATAATAATATAATAGGAAACAAGCCACATCCTCCTATTGGATCTAATTTCTTATGATATCATCTTTGAAATCTTGAATGTGCTCTCCAGTTATCCTATATGACCTTTCACATATTTTGGATAGAAATGTTTTAGGATTCTTTGGACAATCATGGGAAACCCTTAAAATTTTCATAAGGAAATTACCTCCACCAAGCCAAAAAAGAACCATTTCTATATTTAGAGGTTAGTAAAAGGATTGACAAAGTAAACTATAAAATTAGGAGAACTATTAGTTGAATGAGTTTTAATAATGTTAGGTTTCCCTTTGTTACTCTACTTTTTATATGCCTATTGAGGTAAAATGGTTTAAATTCATCCTCATTGGATTTTGGCATTGTGATAATATTTCTATTTTATAGCTTTTAAACATAAAATATCATAGTGTGGGAAATGTTTTACCAATGACTGAACTGAAAACCTTAGTTTAAAAAAAAATTAATAATACATTTTTAAAATATTCAAAAGCAAACCCTCCCTCTAGATACAATCAGTTGATGGTTTATTTATCACACCAACTTAGGTAGGGTGAGTGTTCATCCAACATATCTTGAAAGGAGATGGAATTTCCCAAATCTCTATAACACTAGATCTTGATATTGCTATGTAAATTAGTAGTTAATGTGTAACTATTCCATTTCAAGGGTCATATTTAGAATAAACTCGTAAACATGATAATTATGGTATTGTCAATCGATTTATTATAAAATAAACAAAAGTAAACTTGTCATGAAGATATAGCTGATTCACAAATATTCATTACACACATGGATAAAATAAGTCATTAACATCAATTAAAATGGTTTACAATAAATATAAAACTTGTAAACATCGATTACAACTTCAAATATACTCTACCTACTATAAAAAGTGTATAAAAAATCAGTATATGTGGGTAAAGAATAAAATGTAAGCCTATTTTTTAGTTAGAATATTTCTATTTATGGGACAATAGGCACACAACCATGAACATAAATGATGCAAGAGTTTGAAGTATTCAACTATGAATAAATATGGAAGAAACATTGTATACATGCATAAATATTGAATAATAGCCTTAAATGACTTTCAATTTGTTATAATTTTTCTTTAAAAATAGTTTTTGGATCCACCAAAGTCATGGTAATGATTAGAAAAACTTCACAACAAAATTACTCACCAAAAAAAATTAACTTAGAAAATAGGTAATTACAAAATAAAAGCACATGGTCATCTACTATCCTTCTTTAACACTAATCAACCATACCTCAATTCAATATCATGTCTAACCTTATAAATAATTTCAATACATTTTCATTCACCCTCCAAGTGTTAAAAAATATTAAATGATAGGCACCAATTACAATAATCATTCAATGTGTGCTTATCTTCATGCTAAAAAAGCTTCATTTAAATGCAACTCTTGATGGATTACCATCATAATAAAGTGTGAAAAAATATTTAAATCTTCACATGTGCCCGATCTTAGTATTTTCAACTATGTTGAGCTTGTTTTTATGTCATTTGGCCTTATCTTCATGAAAACTAAGGTCATCATCTTGGCTCCATTTGAATGCATCATGTGTTTTGTTTCCTATAGTAAAACTTGAAAAATTTGTTGATGCTCTAAATTTAATCTAAGCCTTTCATTATTTCCCTAAATTTCCCTAAATTTTAGGTTAAGGGGAATGAAAAGTCTCATTTATTTATGCTAATTGCATCAATATAAGTTCAATTTGTGGGCCAGTTTATTTTTATTTCCTTTGAAACACCTATTTAGGGAATTTTTGATTATGCATCATCTTTATTATGCTCAGGGATAATCAAACCATTAACAATAGTTCACAACATTTTCAAGCATAGAATATCAATTATACATCCTTATTTTAATTATATCCTAGGTCATCATCCTAGTATGGAGACCCTAAACCATCTTTTGATAATGTGTGTATTTGATTTGAGCTTGGTGCTAGAATGGAAGGGTAATCTTAGGGGTTAATAGAGAATACTTGGGTGGAGAACTCGGAAACTTATCTTGGTCACTTTTGTATTACATTAAACTTGGGTTCATTAATTTGATCAAACACCTTTAGCTTTCTCAAACTTATTGACTTTGTTAATCCACCTTATCTTTTTCTCACTGATATAGTTATCATTGTTGAAGTTGTAAATGTTCTAATGATTTATTATTTTATTCTCAACCATCCATCAGGGTGATCAAACATGATGTGATGTGGTTAATTTAAAATTGTACCCATACTATACTTAATCATGATCTTTTGCTGATAATCATCAAAATTCCAATTGAAAACCTTTGAGTGCAATGTGTCATCTATATTTCATAATAGATTACATCTATCTCTATTGGGAGTTGAGATGGCATTTATGTATTTAAAAAATTATGAATATTTAAGGCAACTATAGAGTTTACATGACTTATATCCATCATCAAGGGGTAAAAATCTCCCAAGGTGGAAGGTTATTTGATTGGACATTTGATATTTTGAAGGTTTGACAAGGAAAACATGAACACTAATTTGATTGCAATAAGGTTACATGTTTTCTCTAGGATTTGTCACATGTATACCTCATTTGACCTACTAATTTTGGGAGGAACTAGAACTGGTAGGGTCCACTTGACCTTCACCTCTATATTTTAACTTATATTTGTTTATGTTTCCAATATATTGACACCTATATAAATTATGGCAAGGCTATATATAACTTACAAGTGGTGAAAGTTTTCAAACTAAGCTAGGTAGTGATGATGATGGGCAATTATAATGTTTTTCATGTGATAGCGTACACCACATTCCCTATATCATATACATTCCATAATGATGTTAATGCCTACATAATACATTTAAGATATGAAGATTATCTTTTTGATTTTATTGTATTTGAAGTGAGTACTAAAGATTTTGCAAAATGCATGCCACAAGGGCACATAAGGGGGAATTATTCATGAAAAAATGTGATTGGTGTGGAAGAGAAGTCACCATGTGAGAGATATGAATACACAAGATGGTGATATATTCACTCTAGTTTAAAATTGGCCAAAATTCCCATAGTAGCCTTCAAAATGGTAACCCAACACATAATTAAACACTCAAACAATCACAAATCAAAGCACATAAGCTCAATTACTAAGAAAAATCTATCTGCATGCCATTTATTTTTAAAAACTAGCCCTAAATAAAATAAAACTTTTATCTTCATTTAATCAAATGATTGGCATAAAACAAGCAAGCTAAAGAGAAAACAAAAGACACAAACATGCCATTCAATGAACAAGATTAGTTTTATTGAAGATGAAGACAAATAGATGTTAAGTAACTTGTCAACCCATAACTTTATTACCATCATAATTTGTGTATGATAAAATATAGTTTTTTCAATGACTATTATAGACAAACACAAAACATTAAGATGGAACCTCAAATTCTATCCAATCTCTAAATGCACCTGTAACCATATAAGTCTAGTTGTCTAATTCAAATTATTCATAATCTGGCAATCCCATTAATTCATCAATGCACTCAAATCTCTTTAATGATCACACAAACCTAGTAATGCATAAAATTCTTTGTACAATCCCTTCCTTAGTGGAATAACACCTCACATATGAGAAATCAGATGATCATTTCACTCTCTTTAGAAACTTTCTTGAATTCCCATTATGGACTTGAAAATTATAACCCATCACATAATTGATCACTTCCTCTTTCAATTCCTCTTGAATTTCTCTAGGGAATTTATATGATCTTCACAATAATTAAACATGAAATGCTTTTGACACAATTATGATGTTTTAACAAAATTTTCACATTGATTTTACATTATATTTACAACACTATTTAATGATGAATTTATGAATGGAATGAAGAAAAATAATTTTACATTAAATTTATGATAACGAATAAAAGTTTAAGTATAAAATATGATGGAAATAGATAATTTGTCTTAAAGGTGATATAAAACTAACTTAAAGGCCCATCTCAATTTTTTTTTAGATCAAGTGAAATTTAGTAATTTATTTCTATGTAATTAAGTTACATTTCAATGGTTTTTAAATCCATGATAAAAAACCCACTGTATAAAAAAATACCCAACTTAAGAAACAATGGAATCTTTATTATTATTTCAAATTTATGGGGTATTTATGAGTATAACCTATAATGATGGAGATGTAAATATAATAAAAATGTGTTAATAAAATCAAATGTTACATATCTATGAGTTCAAAGGGACTAAATTGGAAAGGAAACAAAGTTATTAATAACATGAAATTTAAGTATTACAAATATCATCCTATTTTGAATTATCAAAACTATTTTTATGACATCATGAGTTTGAAAATAAAAATGAATAACGATAAAATGAAGTCTAATTCTTGTGATCTAGTGAAATTGGGCATTGGATAACCTAAAAATATATTTGGGTAATAAAATAAAAAAATAAATAAATACCAACAAATTTGAAGGTGGAAACTAATTTCCTATAGTTTTGTCTACCATTACTAATGTGGGAGATAAAATCATCCAATTTTTTAACTTATATAATATTCAATAATTTATAGCTTAAAATAATCAAAATGAATTATGTGTACCTTGATTTCATTTTGTTCAAATATAGATATGGTACCGTTAAAATTCTATAATCATTTCTAATCATACATATGTATATAAATGGGTAATCTATTGTATCTCTTTTATTTTACATGACATTCTATAATTTTGTGATGGAGTATAGGAACAATAAGAAAGATATGATTTCAATATTGGTAAGAATCTTAATAATGAATCTTCCACCTAAGAAGTGTTAAGGGATAGGTAATTAAAGTTTAGTCATAAATATGATGGGTAAGAATACTTGTCATAAATTCCTATTTATTGAAACAAAATCTTAAATCATTCATTTAGTATACTACTTATTTCAACATTCAAACAAACACATATGCCTTCAATGTACATACATTTTTCCATTCACTCATGATTTACTTATTTCATTTATTTACTTCCATTGTCCAAATAAAAGGATTGTGTTTTAGTTACTTATTTTGGTTTTGATATATGGATCTACCCAAACTACATATAAACATGTCCAACATTTACATGTAACTAGAAACAAACCATTTCAGTAATGGAAAATTGTGGACAATAAATTGATGCTACTAGAATGTTGGCATCAACATCTAAAAGAGAAAGCACAAGAACAATGCCACACATTTCAATTAGAGATTTACATCCTTACAAAAATAAATATATTATAAATGGGAAGGTCCTTAAAAGGGGTATTCTCTATAATTACTCAAATTCTAATGGTCTAAGATAGGTATTTAGCTTCAACATTGTTTATAATGAGGATGATAACATCATTGTTGCTTCCTTTGGTGAGGTTTCACATCGTTACTTTGACCAGGTTCAGGTTGGGAAGACATACTCTATTTAAAAAATAAATTTGAATATATGCAAACAAAAAATACAACCATACTAAGAGTGTATGGGAAATCATGCTTATTATGGAATCAATTATCAAACATTATTCTGAGGAAAAACCTAGTATTCCATTATTTCAATTTGATTTTAAATAAATAAAGCACATACAAGATGCAATCACAAACACAAAGATTTATACCATAGGTCTTATTATTTTCATTGCTTTCACTAGTAATTTTATGTGAACCGATAGGAATTTACCTATGAGAAGGAATTTTTCACTATAAGAAAACTCTGATTAAGGTATCCCTATAGGGTAGTGTCTGTGAGGAAGAGGGAAAGCTTCTGGAAAAAATGTGTGATCAACCCACATAGCCTCCTCCAATTCTTGCAATCAAAAATGGCAAGGTTCAGACATATATCAGAAAAATAATTGGAACTAACTCAAACACATAATTATTTATTAATCCAAATACACCTAAATCACATAAAATACAAACATGGTTTGAGGAGAATGGCCCAAAACTTTTATCCTCACCACTAATTAGGAAAACTACTAAACATAAAAAATTGCAAAATTACATAAATCATGTGTTCTTGGGAAATTAAATACATTTATGTTAATTGCTAATGTCATTCACATAAAAAATACTAATTTATATTATCCTACCTATGTATTTGTCCTAAATAATAGATAATTTAAAAAGAAATTAGTTCAAAAATATAGTAGAACTTGGCATTGCCAAAAGTACAACCTTGATGTAAAAAATTATGACCACAAGTATGGTTTGAACTTCATATTAGAAGACATGACTAACACCATATGGATAATGGAATTTGAAAATTCCATTGATAAAACCATGGGTATCATACCCTAAGTTATACAACAGCTACCAACAGCACCTAATGATACCTAGGAGGTTGTCAAAAAAGTTCTTTTTTGCAAGTATCATTACATTGTGTCTATACGATTAAAAATATATAATTATTAGCAACAAATGCATTATAATTTGATAGGTGCAAATATAGATGAATCTACACTAGGAGATCTCATTTTGATTATTTTAGACCTGATGTAATTTGATACATATATGCAGTTACCCATATGTTGTCACATGTAATTTTGCATGGTTTGAACATGTATAATTTGTATACACGATACTTTTTTTGTGTTTTATAGTCATATGAACTATAATATTCTCATTTAGTTTTTTCCACCCATTTAATAATATATCATTTGGATGTTGATATTCATAAATATAAGATTACAATGTTGTTTCCTTTTGAATCTTTACTTTTATGCACCATTTGTTATTTCTACATAAAAATCATGAGCACAAAATGTACAAAAACTATGTATCTAAATTATCTACCATTATTACTATAGGCATACTAAAAAAAGGAAATATAAATAAATGGGCTCAGTTTCACTATGTAACCCAAAAAAACTAGATTAACTCATGTTGGTGCCACCAATATTATGAGCATACAACAAATATTGACTTTTATATGACTAATGGTGATATTACAGAGGTCCATAAATATTCCATGCAAGAGTGGGTGATCTACGCTCAAAACATGCATGATTCAATTTAAATAGGTTATATCCAAGTATCCAAATAAAACATTACAATGAAAACCACACTTGTCACCCTTGCATTGCTGAGAAAAATAATAATCATTTTCTGTTACTAATAACAATGACCTAAGGATATAACCTATTGTTTTGTCAAACTTGACACAAGTATAGGAAATGTTTATTGCTTTGGTGAACCCAATAATATAGATAATGAATTCACATGGTTGTAAATACAAATATAGTGGCCACACTATAATATTTCCCCAGTATATATACTCCATTGTAAGATAGTTACCTCATCAAGAAGAAAATCTTGACATCCTTATGTTACAAAAAATTAAATCAAAAAATAAAACATATGATTGTTTTGTTAATACATCACATGTCATGCAGGCACTACTCTAAAAAAATATAAATGATCCCTACTATGTAGATGTCTATCTAAACTAACAATCACTAGGTGCCTTGCCTTCATAACCTATTGATGTCTCTTTTTTCCTTCTGCACACCACTATCGATATTTTAGTTGTATACATCAATGATGTAGATTTTGATAACAATGTAACTACACCTCATGACCCTCACTATCTTCAAATTTCATATTGTTTTGAATCCCCTCCACATGAATAAAGAGAGATTTAAGGGACTATGTGAAAAATTTCAACAACTACGATGCAACTATAATTAAATGGTCTACCATCTTCAAGTCTTCCATCAATAAGTACAACATTAAAGGCTTATTTTCTATGGCTTTTCCTCCTCTTTTCCCAATAGGTGTTTTCATGTATTTTAAGCACATAATACACTAAGGAGGAGTAAATTAGTTTATAATAAAACTTTAACTTTCAAAAATTATGTTTAAAAAGAAAGGATACACACAAGATCTAATAATTAATCAACTAAATATTTATGTGGAAACCCCTCTCTCGATAAAAACCACAAAGTAAAACTACTTGAATCTACCATACAAATACAATCATAAAATAATAATACTTATACAAAATTTTGTATGCACCAACCTACTTGGAGACACCAATACCCACTGTCAAGAACTAACTTAGCAAGAGACACCAATCTCTTTGTTCCAAGGCATCGACGTCCACTGAAATAATATTTCACCTTAATATTTTTTCTTCATCAATAAATGATGGGAAATTCAATCTCCTCTTCTTCTTGTTCAATAAAATATTCTTATGCTTGAATGATGGAAAGAATTACTTCTCATATTTTTTTCTTTCTTCTATGTACCTTATATAACCTCCAAAGGCTCTTCACAAAGGAAGAATCCCATCAAAGAGGTACCCTTTGATCAAAATGTGTGCATTTAATTAAATTTTAATTAATTCACTAAGTGGGGTGATTTCCCCAAGGCATCCATATATCAAGTGGGTTGGCCCAAAAATGATAGGCTTTAATACATCTCTTAAGAGGGGAAATTTAGCCTTAAACAATCTTCATTGAGCTCTTATTTTTTTTTTTTTAAATATTGGTACCTTCATCATGAAGCACTACTATAAATTAAATATAATTCTATTGCATTAATGGCACTTCCATTGGAAATTTTTTTGGCTTCTATTACATTAATTATAATGCCTTTGAGATCAATGACAATATTCCAACAATCTCCCCCTTTGTCATTCACGACCATCAAGTATAAAAATATTACATGAACTATCCCTTGTTTTAGTTCTCATCCTTTTCTCCCCCTTTATTTAATTCTCCCCCTTTGACATCAATGTAAAAGAGACATACAACACAATCACAATGTATGACACCAAAATATCCATGGAGCTAAACAATGCAATGATTAGCTCCCCCTTAATACATGCTTGTCTTGATGGATTTAATGACTAGATGAAGAATGGATCACTCCTAATTTTTACCTTAGAAAATCAAAAGTTTCTTTTGGGAGGGGCTTCACGAAGATAAATATTATTTATTCCCTTATCATAACATAATTCATATTTAACTACTAATCTGCAACTAATTTTCTGAAGAAGTGATACATGATTGGAATGTGTTTTGTTCTAGAGTGCATAACTGGATTCTTTGAAATGTTTATTGTACTAGTGTTATCACAAATTATTGAGATTGGATTTTCATATTATAAATTAAAATACTTCAACATTTGATTCATCCAAAGGAATTATGTACAAAAAAACACTATTGATATGTATTATAACTCAACCATAGATAAATAAATGGAAGGCTACTTTTTGCTTTACCATGACATTATATTTTTGCCAAGAAGGAATGCTCATCCACTTGTACTCTTTCTATCATCAACACTTCCTACCCGATTTGCATCTATGTATGCTATTATTTTGAAATCTTTACCTCTTGGATACATAATCCATAATCCACAATGTTTTTTAGATATTTGAATATCCTTTTGACCACTTGCACATGTGTTTATTTTGGGTCTACTTGAAAATGTTCTACCAAGCCTATAAATTTCATGATGTCTAGCCTTGATGCCATGGTCTATAACAAGATTCCAATCATGGATCTATAAAGTGTTTGATTTACTTTAGGATATTCATCATCTTTACTTAAATTAAATCCTATAACCATGGGTGTGCGAATAGTTGTGTAATCTTCCACTCTAAACTTCTTCAACATCTCCTTTAGATACCTAGTTTGGGAGATAAATATTCCTTTGTTATATTGAAAAATTTGAAAACCAAGAAAAAATGACAACTCACACAATAGGGACATTTCAAACTCCTTTTGCATATCTTTTGAAAATGCTTGGGACATTCATTCACTATCTCCTCTAAAAATGATATCATCCATATATACCACAATAAATAATTGATTATCATCTTCAGTCTTGATATAGATATTACTATTAGCAACTCCCCTTTTAAAACCTTATTCTTTTATATATTTATCAAGCCTTGAATACCAGGCTCTAGGGGCTTACATTAGCCCATATAGTGTCTTATTCAATATGCACACATAATCCTTATTTTCTTATAGAAGGAAACCTTTTGGTTGTTCAATATATACTTCGTACTCTAAATTTCCATTTAAAAAAGTATATTTCACATCCATTTGATAATTTTTAAAGTTATTAAAACCAATGTATGTCAAAAACATTCTAATGGCTCCTAATCTCATAACAGGGGAAAATGTTTATTCAAATCAATAACTTCCAGTTGAGCATACCCCTTAAAAACCAACCTTTATTTATTTATTGTTACTTGGCCATCTTCACTAAGCTTATTCCTAAACACCCACTTGGTACAAATTACATTCTTATGTTTTGGTCTAAGAATGAGTTCTGATGTCTCATTCTTTACAATTTCATTCAATTCTTCTTCCATAACATCGATCCAATGTTTGGCATTGCTATCTTATGAAAAAAAATTGGGCTCTCTTTTGGATAACAAGGAAAATTTTACTTGCTAAAGTATACTCACAATTATTCTTCTAATTTGTACCTCAACATCAATATCACTAATAATTTAATTTTCAAAATGATGCTTTTGAACAAATCGAGATGGTGCCTTTCTATCTCCCTAGTCCATTTCTTCTTGGTTTTCTACTTCTTATTCATTGAGGTCTAGTTCCTATGAATGATCATTTGTTTGTGCACTTACTTTCTGAGGCCTTGTTTCATCCATCTTTACACTAGAAATTTATATGATTATTTGTAGTATTTTATTATAAAATCTATAAGCTTTAATTTTTGAGGAATATCCATGAAAAATACATTCATCATCCCTTATTTCAAACTTTCTCAAGTCTTCTTCATCTCTTTTAGTGAAGCATTTGCTCCTGAACACTTTGAAATATTTGATTGATGTTAGTCTATCCTTCCATAACTCATAAAGGGTTTTTTTATTATTTACTCTAATTTTTCATCTATTAAAAATGTAGACTACAATGTTAACCACTTCTATCCAAAATATGTTTGATAACATAGATTCATTTAACATCATTCTAAACATTTCTTGAAAAAATCAATTCTTTCTTTCTATAAATCCATTTTGTTTTGGAGTTTTTGCAACTGAGAAATGCCTTTTTATTCCATGCTACTCAAAAAAATCATTAAATTAATTTGAGATGAACTCACTTCCTCAATCTGATCTTAAGCACTCAATCTTGAAATTCATTTCATTTTCAACCAAAGCTTTAAAATATTTAAATTTATAAAATGCCTTAGATTATTATTTTAGAGAGGTCACCCATGTCTTCCTCGAATAATCATTAGTGATAAACATAAATTATCTCTCATGTTGTATTCTTTACATTATTATAGGCCCATAGAGTTCTGTATGAATCAGTTATCATGGCTTGGTGGTTGAGTACTCCCTTGATGTGAAACTCATTCTTGTATGGTTTCCATGTTGACACTGCTTGTAAATAATGTTTGATAGTTTTGTAATCTTTGTCATATCTATTACAGATTACCTAGTGATGATTTCCACTAGATTATCTAAGTTCATATGGCCCATCCTTCTATTCAATATCCATCTTTCATCAATTTGACTCATGTAGCATTTCTCTCACTTAACTTCACTGAGTTTGTACAAGTTTTTATCATTACATTTGCATTTGAAACTAATTTTCTTGTGTCTATTTTCTTGATCTCACAACATTGAACATAAAATGTGAGATTATTTCCTTTATCACACATATGATTTATACTTAAAAGGTTATGATTCAAGCCTTCAATATATAATACATTTTCTATTTTTTTCCATTATCAAGGCTAAGGGTACCATCGTATTATATCCAAATTTTACCATAAATTCACTCATTTCCTTCAAGAAGATAAATTTTCTCTTGTTCCAATTCATGTGACTTTAGCATCCACTATAAATATACCATTGTTTCCCTTCATTTTGTGAATGAAAATCTATTTTCAAGAGCATAGATTTATCCTTATCCTGATTAACTTCCTCTTGCTTCTATTTCCATATTTTTTTAGGTTCTATTTTATTTACCAAAATAGCATTCATTTTCTTATTTTGTCCAGGGGGTTCTAAAAAAACACTTCTACAAAACCATGTTATATGTCCATAGTTATTACAATTATAACATATAATGTTATTCTCTTTGTAATTTGATAAAGGGGAAAATGAGTTATAGTTTATAATTGAAACTCCATAAGTACTTCTTCCATTTTCCCATGAATACCTATTTATTTCATGTGTCTTAGACTCCATTTCTCTATGGGCAAAATGATTACATGAAAAAAAATAACCAAAGAAAGAATGTTGGAACCTGGTCATGTGTGCTTGCCTTTGGAAGAAAGAACTTATAAATCTATCCTTGTTATCTTTTGAGGAGTGCTTATTTTATATGGGTATTGATTCTCTTTCTTCTTTTTGGTATGAATTTTGAGGACATTTGGATAGATTTTTTGTCTTTTCCTCATTTATATTCTTTGGTTGATCTTTGTGATCTTCTTTATTGCCCATCTTATTTTCTTTATATCCAAGACCAATCTTTATAAATGGTGACCTCTACCTATTTTTGATATCATCTATGATCTCATTACTCTTTTCAAATTTGAGGTTTCTATTAATATTGGTGGTTATTTTTATAATTCCTTCCTCAAGGAGACAATCTCATATTCTAACCTCTCACAATTTTCTTCACTTTTGTTTAATTGGATTTACACCTCCTCTTCAATCCTTTTTTCTTCTTTAATTTGAATCTTTAGGTTGATGATAATTATTTCATATTTCTTGAAGTCTTGGGACATTTTTTTCTCTTGAATCACAATCCTCTTTTTCAATTTTTTACATCTTCAATTTTTACTTCAAATTTATTTTCTTACATTGATTGATCTCACTTAAGGCATAGATGAGTTGTTCTTCAATATCTATCTCTCCTTCATCTTTGATATCTTCTTCCTCTTAAAATGTGTCTTCACTTGTAAAGTCATCATTTTTATATTTTTGTAGCCATGAACATATTTTTTTCTTTGTCACTGTCTGGTATGTTCTCATCACTCTCCTTAGTTGAGCTACTATCCTTTTTGGAATAGAGGTTTTTTTTGGCTTACCAAATTTTTTCTTATATTCATTTTGTTTGAAGCTTTTCTTGTATTGAGGTTTTCTTTCCTTCTTATTCCTTTATTCATTATGATTTTCTTCATCATCATTATCATCCTTATGTGGACACTTAGCAACAAAATGTCCTATTTGACAATAATAAAGACATTTAAAATGTATCTTACCTTTGTATTTGATTTATCATTTCTTAATATTTCTTAAAAAAAGGGCCTCCTTTTCATCATGTTCAAAATTTGTGTCATTTCTTGATTCAAGTTATTTATTCTTCATTTTCTTTGAAGCTTTAAAAGTTGCTTCTTTATTATATTGCTTTTCATTTTTAGTTCTCATTTCATATGCCATGATAATCCCATGTAACTCATCCATTGTTAATGAGTATAAGTCCTTTATTTATTTAATAGCTAATTTTTTTGAATCAAATCTCAACAGAAGTGACCTTAACACTTTTTTAATGATCATTAATTCTTTAACCTTCTCACCGAGTCCTCTGATGATGTTAAAAATATCATCAACATGAAGAAGATATGACATAACATTTTATTCATATTTCAATTTAAATCTCTTGAATTTTCTCCTATGAGTTTGTATTTTTGCCTTCTTCACTTTCTTGTCACCCTCATAGATGTTTTAAAGTTTGTCCCACATTTCCTTTATTGAATAGAATTGTATAATCTTGACAAACTCTAATTTTGATAATCCATACACAATAACATTCATGGCTTTGGCATTATTCTCACCATCCTTTTTTTTAATTGGATCTATTGGTGGACTTATTGGCATAACATATCTATTCACCACTATTTTCTAGATATCAAAACCAAGGGCCATTAAATAATTACACATCTTTATACTCTATAATGCATAGTTTTTTCCATCAAATAATGGAGCCTTGTTTGTGGAGAAAACTTCATGTCTATGATGACTAGCCATGTGTTCTCCTAGGATCTACCTTATAGTGGTTAGATTGATTGTGAAGGAACCGCTCTGATATCAATTTTTAAGTACATGATACATTGAGATTAGGGGGTTGAATAAGTGTATAATAGAATTTTAATTTTAAGAAAATAATGTTCATAAATAAAGCATTCACACAAGATCTAATAATTAAGAAACATAAGATTTACATGAAAAATCTTCTCTTAGGAAAAACCACAAAGCAGAGCTACTTGGATCTACCATTAAACTCCAACAATCAAATAATAATAATTTTACAAAATTTCATAGGAACCAACCTAATTGGAGACACCAATCCCCACCACCAAGCACCAACTAAGCAATGGACAATAATATTTTGTTTTGAGGTACTAATCTCCCTTGAAATAATCTTCCACCTTACTATTGTTGCTTCATCAATGAATAATGGCAAATTCAATCTTCTCTTCTTCTTATGCACAAAAAAATTCTTATGCTTGAATGATGGAAATAATTATTTCTCATATTTTTCCATTATTTTATCCACCTAATATAACCTCCAAAGTCTCTTCACAAAGGAGGCATCCCATCAAAGAGACACTCTTTCATCAAAAGGTGTGCATTTAATTAAATTTTAATCAATTCAGTAGGTGGGGTAATTTCTCCAAGGCAACCATATATCAAGTGGATCAGTCCAATAATGATAGGCTTTAATACATCTCTTAAGAGGGTAAATTTTAGCCTTAAACAATCTTCCTTGAGCATGCATTTAAAACTTATTTAATGTTGGTCTCTTCCTCATGAAGTGCTACTACAAATTAAATATAATTATGTTTCATTAATGACACTTCTATTAGCAATTCAATTAATTTTTGTTACATTAATTATAATGACTTTGACATCAATGACAATATTCTAACAATCTCCCCTTTTGTCATTGATGGAAATCTTATATAAAAATAGTGTTGATGGTTAAAATTGCACTTGTTTCTAACACCAACAATGGGAAGTTTCAAGATGTGGGACTTGCGACTTGAAACAACCTCTAGATTTTTAAGAAGCTGGTCTCTTCTTTATATCAAGTGTATACTAGGAAAAGGGATAGGAATTTTAACAAAAACACAAATGCAAGAAAGAAAATCTAACTATGGCGATGCACCTAAATGTAATTCAACCTTAATCTTGAGTATAGTGAGACTATATGTAAGATTCAATTACATTGAAGAGCAAACAAGTGCATGATCAATGTAAAAGATGGAAACAATTGAAACAAAGGCTCACAGCATAGATTACTTTTACAGTGATATAGAAAATATCAACAAAGGCACAGGGTTCAATCTTCTTATTTGAATTTTCCAGTCACATAAGAGGCACAAAAACATGCACAGTTATATAAAATTTCCAACTCAAGAAAATAGAACAAAGGCAAATGACATTCCTAATCACAGCTCTAGAAAGTCTAAAACTCTTGACAACATAGCCTAGACTACTTTTGCAATGACACAGAAAATATCAACAAAGGCACAAGATTCAATCTTCTTATTAATTCTCGAGTCACATAAGAGGCACAAAAACATGCACAGTTACATAAACTTTCCAACTTAAGAAAATAAAACAAAGGCAAATGATATTCCTAGTCACAACTCTAGAAAGTCTAAAACTCTTGATAATTTCTCTCAAAAAATTCTCTCTAGTATCTGATGATGATCCTATGGTGATCTCTAAACCCTTATTTATAGACTTGGATTCACTCTAGATTGTTTGCTTGTTCCGAATCTAACAACCCAACTGAAATCTAAATGAACTGGAAGTGTCTAATAGAAGATATTTCTTAGATTTTGAAATGCATTGTCTTCTGGTAGTTCATTGGCTAAAATAGATTGTAGGACGCTCTGTTCTCTTAAATGGAAGATAACACTTATCCAATTCCTTAAAAACCTTCTTATTACTTTAGGAGACACTGAAAGATGACACTTGGTGGGTTCTACAACCTTACCAAGGACACACGACGCTCTCTAATTTACCTATACTCTTACTATATCTTTGCTTAGGAACATTCTGCCTATTAACACCTATTGCAATCCACTTCTTTGACACTTTAACAACTTATCAAAAATAAGACCCACAATATTTCTTGCTTGAGCAATTTTTAAAAAGAGATGGGGATAGGTGGCAATCTCTGCTTGCTTTAACAAAGGACATGTGGTAATCTCCACTTTACTTTGTTTATATTATAGAAACAAATGGGCCTCATTTCATATTTACATGGACAATGACACTTGGCAGCTTTCGCTTGTTTCAAAAATAAAACCTGAGATCTACCACAGTCTTTGCTATATCAGTGAAGCAAAATGAAGATAATTCAGACCTCAACATGTGGTGGCTTCCACTCTCTTCAGCTGGGATACATGGTGTCTTCCGTCACTTTTAGAAAAGCAAATTGAGACCTTCTGTGATTGCCACTTAGCACTTTCCACTTTACCCTGATACTTAACTTGTTAAAACCTTTTGCTAAAAATAGATTTGGAACGTGGGTGCCAATATGAAACATGGATGCTGACACTTGTCGCATTCCACTGAGTTGCTATGAGATATGTGGCACATTATGTAGCCTTATTAAAATTATGAAAAGTGCCTTGGAAAATGACACTTGGTAGCTTTCACCTGAATTCAACACTTAGACAAAAATGAATCAAAAGAAAATAGAACATGTTCTCTATTTCAAAACTTCACCATCTTGGATAAAAGTATGCGGGAACAAAATTTTGTAGCACGTGACTAAAAATTAGAATGAAACGTAGAGTATTTTTTACTCTACATTTATTGGTGACCCCAAATACTTTTGAGCCTACTCAAAAATAAACCACAACTCTTGCTAGATCAAAATTTCAAAATTACAGCTTCAGCAATGTTGTTTGGTAGGTGGACCACTCATTGTCAGATAACCCATGATTATTCTAAAATTCATTGAAGGCAAAATCAAGGTTAATAATATCCTTGTGTGAAAAATTTTGCAAAATCTACATCGTAGCCTTCAATTTGAATTCAAGATAGGAAATAGGAACCAATACAGCTTCTATTTTAGGGACTGATGAATCATCCCTTAAATTTTGAAAAAATTGTTTGATCATTCTATTTGGCCAACAACAAAGGTTCAATTTCATCAACCATTATCACCATTTTGTCATCAGGAAATGGAGAAGGAAGACCTAATTGCACTAGATCCTCAATATGCTATTTCATTTCACTGATGCCTTCTTTCATGACATCTAGGAGCTCTCTGTAATTGATAGCTATGAAATTACAACTAAGAACCTCATTCACTCGCTTAGCAGCAACCATTCTATTCTCAATTTTTTCTACTAACAACATTGCATCCATTGCATCATAAAGCTTTTGTAGCAATGTTTCAAATTCCATTACTCTCCCAGAGACTATAGCTAGAGTGTTTTCAACTAAATTCTCCACCTTTTCGCACAATTTCTGTGCATTTAGTAAGAAGGTGAGAGAAGGCATAAGCTGAATAATCTCTGAGGAGATTCTTTTCCACATGGATTCATAGATCTCCATCACCAGACTTAACACTCTAACACTCTTTGGCCTATTGGCCAGATCTAATGTCAATTGTACTACTCTTTGTTGCTCTACTTGAAATTGGGCTTGTATATCTATAATATTATTTTGTTTAGCTAGCAGCTTTTATTGTAATTAGGTAACTTATAGCAGGTGTTCCTTGCATTTTTCTTGCAATGCTACTTTTTCCTGCCTTAGGGTCATTACTGCATCTTTTACCTATGTTAGCCTTGCTTTTGAATAATCATTTTAGGCTTGGACTGCCTGATGAGTCTAAAGAGAAATAGTATCTTGCAACTATTTATTTAGATTCTCTATCTCATTGTCTTTTCTATTAATCTCTATGGTCAAAATGTTATAGTTTGCCTTTTCCTTGGCTAAATCGGCCTCCATCTTCTGTAGCCTCCTGATGTCTTCAAGTAGTCTTCAGCAACTACAGAAGTGGATTCAGTTAGTATCTCAATTTTGTCTTATGGTCTGAAGAGGGACATGTTGATGGCCACTACATTCATCATGTAGTCCTTTGATTACATCTGCTCACTTGGCTTGATTACATTTGGTGACAAATGAGTCACCTTCAATTGCTGTTGAATGGGGTCAAATTGTGACCGTAGATGGGGAGTAGCCAAGGCTTTATTTTCTTTGATCTTATTTTTCTTTCTTTGGGCTTTCCTTGCCTTCTTAGCAGCATCCACTTGGGTTTGGAAGGTAGAAGGAGAGGCAATGTGCCCACCTATAAAAGGATGTCCCTGTGGTAAGCCATATTGAATAGCCAATTGTTGGCTATGGGCAATCTAAGGGGGAAGTTTCTTGGGAATAGAGGGGGAGATATGAGGTAATGTTAAATCTTGAGGTGGCATAGATGGGGTGAAGTGAGAAATGGGAATGGTAGAGGTGGCAAGGGGTGTCATCTAGCTAGATGGAATCATCATGCCAACTAGAGAAGAAAGAGATTGAGAAAGAGAAGGAGGAATAATACTTACTTGAGGAGAAATTACAGTACTCTATAATTGGCACTGTGGGGTGTCCATCTCCTCTTTTGAATCAAACTAAAACTGCACCCTCTTTCATTTCTTGGGTGTTTCTTCTTCTGGTTGTGTTTATTTTCCCTTTAATGATCCTTGTGGAGAACTGGGAATATCTATAACTAATGCTGATGGGGAAGCTTGTGGTGGTGAAGGCACCACACTCTTTTGTTTTTCCATGACACTGAGAGATTAGGGCCAAACTGATATAATTACTGCAACTGCAATTTTCCCTAAGGCCTATGGTTCTTGGCTTGGTCCCACTATAGCTTCTAGCTCTACACCTGGTGTCAACAAATTACTTGTCTCTGGGCTAGATACAGGGGAGAAATGGCACTCATCCCATAGTTCTTCCCATCTCTCATTTGTGTCTATGTTCTCAAAAGAATGGGTTGTTTGGCAAATTTATTGCCTATATTTCCAATAGGCTTCTATTTTCTCAGCATCCTAATCTTTATTTTTTAAGTGTCCTTAAGCCAGAAGTCATTCTAACTTTAGGATCATAATCCCTCTGTTTAACATAGAATGTTTCCCAAGGTTTGTTTTGTGGAAGGGGCAAGTCTGTTAACTCAACATAAAATCCAAGAGCATCTTCTCTAGGATTTTTCTTGGTTTCCCAAAAAGGGCATCCCTCATGTGCAATTCTATTTGCGACCCTATTAGTCCTTATCCAAGAAGTTATGAAAGCATTTGGGTCATATACCCATTTGTCTTCTATTAGAAAGAAACCCAAAAAGGCTAATTTTCTAAGCAGTAGAATCTCAACATCTCTGGCTTCTAATACCATGCTGGTTATCATCCATGGAAGGTCATACATTTTTCTCTTCCTCTTCTAAAAGCCATATTCATTATCAACTATAGATACTTGCCTGGTGACCTCTAAGAATGCTAACCTAAGAGTCAAAATCTTAGGTAGCAACATTGGTTTCCCACAAAAACCATGGACTCTTATAATTGTATGGTGAGACCCAAAATAGAAATCACAAGGAATTGGGCGACTGGCTAGCAGGTTTGAAACACTTGGAAATAATATATTCATGACTGGTTTGGGGTTGAGGTGACAAAAAGTAGGGATAACAAATAATTATCAAAATTCATATGGGTCACTAGTCTTTGACAAAATATGTGTCCATGCAGACACAGGAGTGGTCCTTTGGAGATCAAAACTTGGGTCATACATATCAAGATGCATATGTTGGGCAAAGAGGTCAGTGTTCTAAAACAACATGAGGTGAAACAAATAAGAAGAGTACCTAAAAACCCCTTTTGATTTGAAATGGGCTAGTTGTTCCACCATTGAGAAAGCAATTTGTTCAAAAAAGTCAAGCATATGCTCCTATGTTTTATCAACGATCTTCAGCCTAAAGAGGATAGCCATTTATTCTCCATAAACTACCATATCATCTTTCATGCTAAAGATGAAAGCCATCATAGATAGTGTGTCTTGGCTAGCTTGTGCGAATTGGGCTCTTGCTGCAGGAAGTGTAGGCACAATAGTGTCATCATCACCCATTTGCAATTCAGATCTCAAGAACCTCAACTAGGTATTGATGTTTTCCCACTTTCTTTGCATTTTAGCAATAGTAGGAAATGTAGCTATCTTATCATGATATAGGGTTAACATATCTCTGATAGCCTATGGTGTGATTTGCACCATGAATGGACCCTGTTGAATGGTGCATGAGGGTGCATGGAACAAGTCTGTACATAATTTGACCAAGTCAAGGCATGGGTGTACAGCTGGGACAAGGAATTGTGCCAGTTGTGAAGTCCATATCCTCATGGAAAATGTCTCATATTTCCCTACTCTGGTCCTCTGTAGACACCTTTGATGTGCCCCTTCTCTAAGAGTTTTGCTATTAGCTCTTTGAAGGATTGGGTCCATGACTCCATCTACATAATCTTTTATTTTCACTAGGTCACTTGCTTGACCAACTTCAAGAATTTTGGTCCTTGGATAGGTCTTCAATGGTTGCATGGGAGCTGAAGCATATGACTTACTCACAAGAAACTTATCAATGAATTCATATATCCTAGCTCCTTGTTGTGAAGACTGTGCTCCCTCCATCTCTATATCGTTTATGTGATAACTAGTATGAACTTTTGCAAAATAGAATCACTTTTGTTGAAGCAAGTTTACTAGGTACTAAAAATTGCAAGTAGTAGGATATTTTCTCATAGATGCAAGAATGTTTGAGAACTTGTAAGCTTTAACTCTTGTTAAGAGGTATTTATTGACCCATCAAGTCTCAAAATGACATTAAACTCAGATAACTATTAGCAAATCCTACTCAATCTTTATGGGACAGTGAGGCAAACATGTTATGCAAGTGGTAGCACAAGGTACCTTGGGATTTCTAAATATTTGGGAGACATTCAATGCATTGGATAATTTTGAAAATTTGAAAATTTTTGAGCTGCCGACTACGTGTTCAAAGAACACTTAATTAAAAGAAAAGTAGGAAAACAAAAATGGGAAAACAAAGCAATAGGAAAGGGGAAACTATCTAACTACATTAACCAAGTATCTTTATCTCCCTCCTGGATCAAAAGAACTTCTAAAGTCTCTTTCATGACAAGCCATCTTATATTACCAGATAAGTGGTTGAATTGGATATAGCTCTGGTGACTTACTTTCTTTGTATGCCATATTGATTGGCCTGCATTTGAGTGAGTCTTAGTCAAACCTGCTTCTGACATATATAAACTCTTCTTGTTCTTGGAAGCTTGTCAAATGCCGATTCTTGATACTGGCATATCTTATCGAGAAATAAATGACTATTTGCTCATCAACATAAGCTCTTTGACATAGATCATTTATTGGCTCATCTCTTTTTGCCTCAAACTTAGGTTCTATTGCATGATCATCCTCTTTAATAACTTCACAATTACCAACCTCTTGAAAGGATAATTCTGAAAGTTTGCAACAATTTTGCATATGTAATTGAGTCTCAATGTTATCTTGTTCATCTACAACCAGTTCACAGCCTCCTTGAAAAATAGTATAACCTGACCTAATGATTTTAAACAAATCATTCAAATCATGATCAAGGAAATGTCCATGCTCCTCTACATCATCTTGCAAAGTAAGAAGAAAATAATAAATTATTTCTTCTTCATCATAAATTAAGGCATATGCTTGTGACTTCTCACTCAAAATTAGGAATTCATGTTGAGAGACCCGAGGATTAATAGAAGAGATATTTTTTTATTTTTCTTCCTCTAAAACATTTGGGATTTTATGATCTTCATCAAGTATAATGTAAGTGCCCAGACCAATAGAGTCATAATTTACATATTTGTCACTTTGCATCATAGCTAATAAATGATCAAATTCCTCTTCTTGATCATGTCCAGTCCATTCACCTAACTCCTCAACAAAAATCCTTTCTTCTTTATTCATCATAGCATGAGTTGCCTCTAACTTTGTAGTTGGTTCATTGGTGATGTGATATTTATATAATGGCTTAGATAATATCTTCATCTTTGAACCATACTTGGTTCTTAAGATGAGGTGAGACCAATCAAAAGACATATATCCTCCTATCTTGGCTGTAAAGTCTCTGGATAAGCATAGGCAAAATACATGAGGTATGTCTATGACTACTACATCTTGATTTACAATTATATTAGGACAAGCATATAATTATAATGGGAGTTGTTTAATTCTCCCTATTGTTTGTCTAGCTTTTCCATCTAGTTGTGTGACTCCTTTAGTGAGTGGTTCATACTTAATTTCTAAAGCACCAATAATCTGCTTAGGCATTACTATAGTACTAGCCCCTAAATCAATCATTGCATTATACAGAAATTTCTTGCCAACTATTAAAGGTAAATAGAATGGATCCATTTTGGATTTGCTTACCTCTGGTGCATTATTCACTAGGGCTATTGTTTGGAGATGAACTGTGTCTTTGGGCTTTTCTTTTTCAGTAGGTCCTTCTTTGATAACTGTACCTTTGGGCACTACTTGGCCTTATAGAGCTTCTTGTAGTAGTGTCTTCTATTTAGGAATAGCCAATATATCCCATATTGATACTTGTGTTGGAGTCTTTTTTAATTGATCCACCACATTTATTGGTCCTAGAGTCTGAGTTCTTTAAGAATAAGGATATCTTGTTTTTTCTTGAATTTGTGCAGGAATCACTTGATTCTGCACTGGCTGAGGCACTTCTTGTCTAACAAATATGTTTATTTGTCCTTAAAATGGAGGATTCTCCATGACTTGACTATTTACAACTTTAGGTTATTCCATCATCCTTCTCTTTGATCTAGTATACTAATCAGATTGCACCACTGGTTTCTTAGAAGTGGAAGCTTCGTTCAAGAAAACTGATTCTTCATCTTCAACCCATGAGAACAAAACATGTTCTGGGGCTATTTCTTCCTCTTGTTGCAAAGACATCCCTTGCAGCTGAGCCATTAAGATTGAATTTTGCATACCAGAGACTGGTAGGCATGATTGTCACTAGAACTTGCAAACTGTCCATCCATTCTTCTTTACTCTACCACCTTTTGTTGCAGATTACATATAGGACAATCTCTAGGTGTATGAGCATTATTTCAAGGAAAACACTAGGCATTAGTGTTATTTTCATAGTTATTTTGCCTTGGAACAATCTCCCTATTTGAATTGGGAGGAATAGTCTATGAGGGTGTAGGGACTACAACTAATTGGTTTGCTAGCTGAGGGTTATTTTGCCTTGGATGACCCTAGTAATGGTTTGGCTGAGATGAAAATCTATTTCCTTGATAGCCCTAGTATTGGGGTTTAGTATAAGTATTTTGCTATCTTTTTATATTAATTAGATCATTATAAAATGTCCTCAAAATATTCTTGATATCATCCAGCTCAGATGACTAAGCAGGGACAATTTCTTTAGCAGGTGGTTGAGGATATGTGTACATAGACAAAGGTGGGGTTATGGATTTAGGGGCTTCTTGAGGTAATGGTAAGGAAATTTTTGGGAACATGGGCATGGGAGGCCTTGGGGGCAACTTTCTAGCATCTATTAAATTATTCTCAGCTCTAACCGCATAGTCATAAGCCTTTGGCAAAGTGTGTCCTCCAAGTGATTGAATCATAATAGATATATCTAAATTTAAAGCCTTAAGATAAAACACTATATCCATACCTAGTAATGGTCTAGCTATAGCATGGATTCTTTCCCAAGTCTTTTGAAATCTGGAATTGAAGTTAGTCATCGCTTCTTGTGGTGCCCTTTGGATGGTAATTAATTGCTGTAACAAAGAAGATTTATCACCCTTCTCTTCAAATCTTTCAAAGAAAAGATCTCTGAGCTGATCCCATGTAGATATGGTATTTGGGGTCAAAGATCGATACCATTCTAGAGCCTTCCCTTTAAAATAAGCTACTAATAGTCTTATGGCCACATTTTGCTATGTGGCATGTATAGCACAGACATCTAATACATCTTGCAAATGTTCTTCAGGTGTTTCAAAGTCTTTCCCATTGAATTTGGGCAAAGATTTCAAAGCATTCATTGGGATAGGGTCCCAAGTGGCTGGTGGTATTGGGAGAATCAATGGACTACCAGTGTTCTAACTTGCATAATTTCTTGGGGGTATAGGGGCTCCCATATTTGCTCTTGGTATTGGTATAAACTAGTTGACTCTTCTTCTTGGACTAGTTACTAAAGGTGATAAAAGAATACCTAGATTTATAGTAGATTGTGATCTGGTTACTAGTCCATAGCTATGACTCCTTGTAGCTCTCTAGTTCATACGATCTTGAAAGAAACTTCAAGATTTGTCCCACCGAGCATGCCAAAAATTGTTGATGGTTAAAATTGTGCTTGTTTTTAACACCAACAATGGGAAGTTTCAAGATGTGGGACTTGTGACTTGAAACAACCTCTAGATTTTTAAGAAGCTAGTCTCTTCTTTATATCAAGTGTATACTGGGAAAAGGGATAGGAATTTTAACAAAAACACAAATGCAAGAAAGAAAATCTAACTATGGTGATGTGCCTAAATGTAATTCAACCTTAATCTTAAGCATAGTGAGACTATATGTAAGATTTAATTACATTTAAGAGCAAACAAGTGCATGATCAATGTAAAAGATGAAAATAATAGAAACAGAGCCTCACATCATAGACTACTTTTGTAGTGATACAAAAAATATCAACAAAGGCACAGGGTTCAATCTTCTTATTTGAATTCTCCAGTCACATAAGAGGCACAAAAACACACATAGTTATATAAACTTTCCAACTCAATAAAATGGAACAAAGGCAAATGACATTCCTAATCATATCTCTAGAAAGTCTAAAACTCTTGACAACATAGCCTAGAATACTTTTGCAATGACATAAAAAATATCAACAAAGGCACAAGATTCAATCTTCTTATTAATTCTCCAATCACATAAGAGGCACATAAACATGCACAGTTATATAAACTTTCCAACTTAAGAAAATAGAACAAAGGCAAATAATATTCCTAGTCACAACTCTAGAAAGTCTAAAACTCTTGACAATTTCTCTCATAAAATTCTCTCTAGTATCTGATGATGATCCTCTAGTGATCTTTGCACCCTTATTTATAGGCTTCGATTCACTTTGAATTGTTTGCTTATTCCCAATCTAACAGCCCAACTGAAATCTAACCGAACTG
The DNA here is from genome assembly GCA_037957365.1 of Torreya grandis. NCBI lineage: Eukaryota > Viridiplantae > Streptophyta > Pinopsida > Cupressales > Taxaceae > Torreya > Torreya grandis. The sequence continues at coordinate 715,017 of JARHVA010004187.1, forward strand.
GAAGTGTCCAACAGAAGATATTTCTTAGATTTTGAAACACTTTGTCTTTTGGCAGTTCATTGGCTGAAATAGATCACATGACGCTCCCTTCTCTTAAATGGAAGATAACACTTATCCAATTCCTTGAAAACCTTCTTATTACTTTAGGAGACACCGGAGGATGACACTTGGTGGGTTCCACAACCTTACCAAGGACACACGACGCTCTCCACTTTACCTATACTCTTACTATATCTTTTCTCAAGAATGTTATGCCTATTGACACCTGTCACAATCCACTTTTTCTACACTTTAACAACTTATTAGAAATAAGACCCACAAAATTTCTTGCCTAAGAAATTTTTAAAAGAGATGGGGACATGTGGCAATCTCCACTTGCTTCAACAAAGGACACATGGCAATCTTCACTTTACTTTGTTTATATTATAGAAACAAATGGGCCTCATTTCATATTTACACAGATAGTGACACTTGGTAGCTCCCACTTGTTTCAAAAACAAAACCTAAGACCCACCACATTCTTTGTTATATCAGTGAAGTAAAATGAAGATAATTCAAACCTCAACACGCGGTGGCTTCCACTCTCTTCAGCTGGGATACATGGCGTCTTCCATCACTTTTAGAAAAGCAAATTGAGACCTTTCGTGATTGCCACTTGGCACTTTCCACTTTACCCTGATATTTAGCTTGTTGAAACCTTTCACTAAAAAGAGATTTGGAATGTGGGTGTCGATATGAAATGCGGATGCCGACACTTGTCGTGTTTCGCTGAGTTACTATGAGATACGTGGCACATTCTGTAGCCTTATTAAAATTATGAAAAGTGTTTCAGAAAATGACACTTGGTAGCTTCCACTTGACTTTGAAACTTAGACAAAAATGAATCAAAATAAAATAGAACCCATGCTCTATTTCAAAACTTCACCATCTTGGATCAAAGTATGTAGGAACAAAATAAGTGTTTCAGAAAATGACACTTGGTAGCTTCCACTTGACTTTGAAACTTAGACAAAAATGAATCAAAATAAAATAGAACCCATGCTCTATTTCAAAACTTCACCATCTTGGATCAAAGTATGTAGGAACAAAATTTTGCAGCGCGCGACTGAAAATTAGAATGGAACATAGAGTATTTTTTACTCTACAAATAGTACATGAACTCCCCCTTAATGTAGTTCTCCTCTTATCTCACCCTTTATTTCATCTCCACTTAAAAATGGTAAATAGATGTAAAACACAATCATAATGTATAACACCAAAATATTCATGGAGTTAAATAATGCAATTATTAGCTCCCCCTTAACCCATGCTTCTCTGAACAGATTTAGTGACTAGATAAAGAATGGATCACTCCCAATTTCTTCCTTAGAAACTAAAAAGTCTATTTTGGGAGGGGAATCATGAATATATCTACTATTTGTTCCTTTGTGGTAATGTAATACATATTTACTTACTAATTTTCAACATGTTATCTCAAGAAGTGATAATTAACTAGAATGTGTTTTGTTTTAGAGTGCATAACTAGATTCTTCAAAGTGTTTATTGCACTAGTGTTATCACAAAGTATTGAGATTGGATGTTCATATTCTATCTTAAAATATTTCAATGTATACTTCAACCAAACTAATTTTGTACAACAAGACACTATTTTTTTGTATTCTACTTCAGTCGTAGATAAATAAATGAAAGGTTGATTTTTGCTTAGCTGTGAAGAAAAAATTCTCCTCTACTTTTACTCTTTCTATCATCAACACTTCCTACCCAATATACATATGTGTATGTTTTTAGTGTGAAATATTCACCTCTTGGATACTACAAACCATAATCCAAAGTGATTTTTAGATATTTTAATATCCTTTTGACCGCTTGCACATGCATTTCTTTTGGTGTTGTTTGAAAATGTGGTACCAAGCTTACAACTTATATGATGTCTAGCCTTGATGTCATGGTGTATAACAAGCTACCAATCATGGATATATAAAACATATGTTCAATTTAGGATATTAATCATATTTACTTAACTTTCATCTTATAACCATGGGTATGAAATATTCTATTCTAAACTTCTTCAACACCTCCTTTCTATAATTGGTTTGGGAGATAAATATTCCTTTGTTAGATTGATAAATTTTCAAACCAATAAAAAATGACAACTCACCCTACATGAACATTGAAAACTCTTTTGGAACATTTTAAAAAAATGCTTAGGACATTCATTCACTATCTCCTCCAAATATGATATCATCCACATATACCACAACAATTAATTGATTCTCACCTTTAGTCTTGATATAGAGACTACTATCAGCAACACCCTTTTTAAAACCTTTTTCTTTTAGATATTTATCAAGCATTGAATACTAGGCTCTAGGGACTTGATTTAGCCCATATAGTGCCTTCTTCAATATGCACATATAGTCCTTTTTAATAGAAGGAAACTTTATGGTTGTTCAATATATACTTCTTCCTATAACTTTCCATTTAGAAAAGAATATTTCGTATCCATTTGTTAAACTTTGAATTTATTAAAATCAACATATGCCAAAAACATTTTAATGGCTTATAATCTCATAATGAGGGCAAAGGTATCTTAAAAATCAATACCTTCCACTTGAGCATACCCCATTCAAACCAACCTTGCTTTATTTCTTGTTACTTGGCCATATTCATTTAACTTATTCCTGAACACCCACTTGGTACTGTTATCAACTAGATTTTACACCCATTTTTGTGTTGTAAGAGTATGAGTAGAAGTATGTGGGAAATATAGTGACACAATGGGTTCAACTCCAAGTTATGGGACCTTGGTAAATTGAGGTGAACCTTTGAATAATTCTAAATTCATTTCACTAAGCTTATTGCAACTGATTCATGACCAGTTCAGTTCAAACTATAGCTTCTTAGTGATCTTGCCCCTAACTAAGGTTTAAAATTGTAAAGGAAAAGAGTTTATATTGAAATTAAAACAAAAAAATGGTCATGCACAAAGGTGTTCTACTGGAAATTAATTATTTCTTTGATTGAACATAGTTAAACATGTTAGAAATATTGTCATTGATGTCAAAGGTCTAGCATTTTTGGTGATAAAGGACCCATAGCATTTAATGTTGTTTTTAATGTTCATATCTTGTCTAATATGTGTTAATATTTATTTAATATTAACCAATATATTTTTGTTTACATAAATTCAAAATAGGGCCCATGGATAAGTCAAAGAGTCATGGGGTAAAGACAAAAGAGGAATGTGATGCATTTTCTTATGAAGAGTAATCTTGAGGAATTCCAAGAGTCAACAAGTGAAGACAAAATATGGTATGACACATTTTTCCATGAAGAGTCATCTTAAGTAATTTGAAAGGTCACCAAGACAAAGACAAAAGGAGAAAGGATGAATTTGCTCATGAAGGGTCACCATGTGACTTTTTAAATGAAAGGATATGAAGGGTCATGTAAGTTTGGTACCATTTCCATGAGGATTGAAGGGGCACAAAGGGTAAATTACAAAGTTCATTTGGAAAGCTATAAATAAAGGCTTGAGAAGCCATTTGTAATATGCAAGAGTGTGCATAGTTTATATCTCACCAAGAAGAGCAAGAGGAGAGAAAATAAAAGAGAATAAAAAAGAAAGAGATGTTGTAGAGTTCTATCATTTGTTGAGAAAGAAAAATTAAGAGATAGTTGTGTTATTTAAATAGAGGGTTTGGTTCTCCTATGGGTTGGTTCTCACAAATCATTACTATGTCGGTGCTCAGTAAAGGGGTTGGTGATCCTACAAGTTGGTGCTTGTGAACATTATAATTTGAGTTAGTGCTCATTTGCATACTTGAGATAGTTCTCCATGGTTTTTTCCACTTCGGGTTTCCACATAAAAATCTACTCTCTCTCTCTCTCTCTCTCTCTCTCTCTCTCTCTCTCTCTCTCTCTCTCTCTCTCTCTCTCTCTCTCTCTCTCTCTCTCTCTCTCTCTCTCTCTCTCTCTGTGTGTGTGTGTGCATGTTATTGCTTTAGTTTTATTACATATCTTGAATGAATGTTTAAGTAGATTAAGGAATTGAATCAAGTAAAAGATTTAATAAGATATATTATATACTAATTCATCCCCCCTCTTAGTATATCCCATGTTTAAAAAAACAATAATATATTTAAAACTCTTTAAGCATAATCTTACACAAGTATGATATCAAAGGTAATATTGTGTATTCTATCAAACAAAGAATAAAGCTCTTGATTTTTTGTCAATAAGTTTTCAAAAGGTCAAGATAAATAATACAAGTGATTATTATATAACTAAAATAAGACTTATATCATTCAAAAATTTAATAAAATCCATACATACACAAAGATAACATAGGCTAAGGATGGAAAAACTTTAGTCTATTAGTATTCTCCAAGTTATAGCATGTAGATAAATTCCTCAAAGGCAAAAAAAATTGTCTAACAGAAAAAAGATCCATGGGCTATGTAGGAAACCCATATTTATACAAAACATCACTCCCTTGAGAGAGGAATTTAAAAACTCTTACATTTAGTTATAGAGTAAAAATCAGGGAGTATTCATAAAAATGTCATCATTCCTAGCTTGAAATGGAATCCTTGGTGGAATAGAAGGAGGAAAAGAAATCTGCAATGGCTAGACACTTCACCAAGTGTTGAAATAAAAGAAAAATATATTGGATTATTTAATTTAAACCATTTTTCCTTGAGTTATATTTAATAAATCTCTCCCAAGAAATGGTGCACCAAAATGAACCATGACTTGGTCAAAAATTGAATCCTTTTTAATATCTAGATATTTTAAAACTAAACTTGCAAAACCTAACTTATAATTTGTAGTTGATACTTTTACAGATTTTAAATCATTCAACTTGATAATAATGAAAGTGAAAATTATAATGTGAAAGTTTACAACTAAATCCATTCAACTTGTCAAAAGGAAAACTACAAAATACAAGTTGTTATTTTTCAACTAAAGCTTGATAGAAAGATAATTGAAAATTATGAGTAGCTATTTTCAACTTAAAATTAAGAGATATCACAATGATAGTTGTAATTTTAAAATCTCAAATTTATAATGTATCTTACAAAACTTATAGTTTATATAATATATTTTACCGATAATCAAATAATCAATCTATAATAGTGACTTCTGAGGATTCCTTGTCCTTTTCTACTTTTATCTTCTTGATATAAGCATCAAAGCTACTAAATATCTCTTGTAGTTTCTCCTTGTTAGGACCAACTATGTAAAATTTACTAAAGTCACATTATTTAGTTACCTTAGATAATTCTCTAGAAGTGGATCTGTAGACTTGGATATCTTTTCCCATTTGATCAAGTGTGTTATGATACTTGATGAACCGGTGCATATAATTTAAGTTGAAAGTTGTATCATGTGATGACTCCTTATTAATGACCTCTTTGAATTTATCCTAGATATATTGAATAGGAAGAGGTTTGTCTTAGTAATATACTATGTCACATGACATTTTACAAAGTGAATCTTCAATATCATACATTGTATCTGTGGCCTTGTCACATGTGCTCTTGGCATTATCAATATTTTCACTATGTATTTAGATTCTAAATTTGGATTCCATCTCCATCTCATCATGATCCAAAGGGTTTTTTATTATCTTTTCAGACATGAGGGTGTCACTCTCTATCAGGTCAATGAAACTAGAGGTTTAGCCTTTCAACCTCTTCTTCATATTTACTTATTTTTGCCTTTAAAGATACACAATCATCGTTGAATGTTTTAAAATAGTCTACAACCAGCTCTATCACTTAGTCCGATTTGGTAATTAGTTATTCATCCCAATATTTAGTATCTCTACCCATCATACCAATCTATGTCATTACCTCAAATGTTTCTTTATCATGGAATTGAGAGAGAGATTGAGTTGCTTGGGAAAATTCAGGTAGATTTATTGGGTCTATTAATTTTCTTAAATTAGTAATCAACTACTCAAATTTGTTATTTATATCATCTTTAGTGACCTTGTCATTGTACATTTTATCAAATAAAAAAATTACACTCATATGGACATCATATTTTAGTCCTCTTATTGGATGACCTAGGTGCACATTAAATATCTTATAATCCCCCATCGCTAAATCTTATTTTTGTTTGTCAAGTAGGGGAACTGCTATCCCCACATATTTTTCCCATGTTTCATCATATGATACCTTGGAGATGGTTTTTGGACCTCTATTTTCTCATTTGGATGCTTCCAATAGACTAAAATCTAGAGTGATATGAGATATCATTTGTTTCCTCTTCTTAGACACTAATTGTGCCAGCCAACTTGGAGTTACTACTAGTGAACCCTGTGTTGTTTCAAAATCCACTCTTACTTATGTGTTTTAAATTGAATTTGATACACTATTAATTACCATGATAAGTGATGCATCTATCACTGACATTATCACTAAGTCCTCAGTCGATGATTTGGCTATTTGTTCCCCATTGTTGGGTTGAGTAGCCATAGTTGTATTAGTGGGTATCTATATTTCCACCTCCTTGGTGGGGGTTTGAGTCAATGTGAGAGTGGAATAAGGTAAGGATACTTGTATGGGTGGAGTGGATGTGCTTACAAGGGGGTGTAAGATGAAAGTGACACAAGTAGAGAGGTAGGCACGTGTGATTGGAATAGGGGAACCTATGGAAGGGTGGTGTCTAAGGTAGAAAACAAATTTAGAAATGTAGTGAGAAAAATTAAAGTGGAAGTAATGGGAAGTGTAATGGAAGATTAAGATGGATTTTTACCCATCCAAATGACTATGATTGCTAGTGGGACTATAGTTAGAATGACTGAGTCTTTAGCCATGTACTATTTGGTGGTGTTGGTGATTAATGGGGTAGTAGTGGATATAGGGGATGAGGTGGAAGTGATTAAAGAAGAGGGAAGTGAAGGTAGAGTTAGAATAACTAAATATGTTGATTGGATCACTAGCAAAGGAGTCACTTGCACTAGTTGTTCAGATAAAGGACAAATTACTTGTACTAGTGGGCTCATAGAAATAGGAGGAGTAATTACTTATGTTGGATGGATAGTAGAGATAGGAGGGGTTACCATAGTTGTGTCCCCTATGTAAATTGGAAATGCTTTGTCCATTGGATGGGTTATTTTCACTTGGGTGCTAGAAAAATATATTTTTGCCTTCTACTTTTGTTTTATTTTATGTGAGATAACTAGCCCAACTACCTGATTTGCTTGGATACCACTACTAGAAGCTTCTACTTAAGTCCCACTATTGGAACCTTCTGATGATGTTACCATTACACCCTTATTATTTACTTTCCTTAACTTGTCTATGATATTTAGGGTCTCTTTGGTTATTTTAACCCCCTTGCTCCTTAACTAGTTTAATGTTCTAGTTATAATTGGGGTGGTCTTGTCTAATAAGGAGAAGGATTCAAGTGTAGACCACTTGAATTGAGGAATAGGTTAGAGATACATTTGATTATCATAATATGCCATATCTAATAGTTACTACTCATCTTTCAAATGTTATATAACTAGTGCCATATTATAAGTCTTAATTTGATCCAGGGTCATTCTAGAATAATCTATAATCCTAACATCTTCTTCATCCTTCATATCCTCTCAATAGTCTTCATAAAATGGAATGTGGGAATATGAAGAATCGCTATAATAGTAACATAACTAGTCACATCATAGAAGGGTCTAACATCAAGAGTTATCAAGTTCATCTAGGCCATATTTACATCCACACATGTGGCCTTAGATAGATAAGGGTAGGTGTATCTCCCTATATTGATAGGGAAGTGTATCCATGTCTTATGTCTGTTAGATAAGAACTTGTGAGTTTCCACTAGTTATTTCAAAAGTTCCATTAAGGCTCATTTTCACTTATATATATATCAAGGGTGTAAGGACACCCACTGAAATCACCAACTTTGATGTATGAATATGTAGGAAACTAAATAAATTATGACCCCTAATTTAAAATTTCTACTATTGTAGCATCAAAAAATCTTGTCCTCCCAAGTTAATTTCCAACATGATTATGATGTAACAGATAAAAGTGTCATAAATCTTATAAATTATTATATGCTCCATTATAAAGTGAGATCAAGGTAGTAGTTATAAACTTTATTTATGTGATTTGGAACTATGTTTAATCTTGAGACTACCCTCCCTTTTTATAAAATATAGACAAGGTAGGAGGTCATATAAAATTTGTTTGTAGTTAAAACCTCGATCAAATATCTACGAATGGAGTCACTGATCAATTGGGACCATTGAATGTATTATTTATTATGATGGATTACCCAAATATACTAATACATCCAATTTTGATATTTCTTTACATTTGGGCTCCATATAACTCTGTGTAAGAGTATAGTGATATCCCGTACCTCATATTTGAAGTCTATCCTAGGCAGTGTTTTAGGCACTCTTTTAGCTTAAGATTTAGGGATTTTTAACCATTATTTATTTAAAACCAATAGATAGGCTGAGTTACTATGCTAATATAAATTATTTAAGGAATTATGAGTAGTTTCTATATAGATTTAAAATTATGGGATCAAGAAAATAGAATCAATGAAATTTGGATCTAAAATCAAAATATTATCCCCTTTATCATTCACTACTTCTATATTTTCAGCATCATAATGTTTAGACATGGTGAGAAAACTCTCAAGGATTTATAGTAAGAGTGGGAAGGCTATATCCTGAGGTAAACTACTATCATAGTTTCTATGAATCTAATCATTCTTGAATTCTACATTGACTCTAGTCTAGAAGTCTATTAGCTCTGTGTGACCTAGGTTTGTGTCAGTTATCTCATGGTGATTGAATCCAAGATGGATGGGACACCAGGTCCCTTTGACTTAAGATTCATCTATTTTATAGACATGTACACTAGATAAATGGGTAAGGGAAACCAACTATAGAGTTGGTCATTTGGATGGTTCTAATTACAATTTTTTTTTACCTATTTCAACTTGCTGGAGAACTATTATATTTATATATGGCTTTAGTTTTGATGGGAATATAATGTGTAACATTAGTTGTAAATTATAACCAAATGGTTTAGTAGGGTTATGGTTTGCAATTGCACGGTGGATCTCCAATGAGAAATCAGAGTGATAAAGTAAATAGAATCTACATGTAGATTTAAATGGGGGTTTTATGTGTTTTTACAATTAAAACCTCCTACAAAGGTTGAATTTGAAAAGGAAAAAGTGATATTTACCTAAATCAAAAATATTCATAACAAACCCTATAATGACAACAAAAAAACCTATAACAATTTTCAACATGACTTAAACACAAGATTGTAAAAATTTGAAAAAATGTGAGAAAATAACAAAGCTTTTAACAATCTTTGAAAAAACTCAAAGTATAATTTAGGAAATGATTTAAACCTTTTTGAAAATTAAAATGGGGGAAAATGATATGGAAAAGACCAAAATAAAAAGTAGTTGACCTAGATGAATACCATGGATGCATGTGTAGGGCATTACAATGGATTGATCTACTATTCATGTTGTAACATTGCTTGTCTTGGAGGTCTAGATTGAGGTTTCACTTGGAAACAGAGCTCTAGATTTGGTTTGTAATATTGATAGTGATGAAAAAACCTAAATATATACTAAAGCATATAATTAATGTTAATCATGCCAATTAACACTTATAGATAGATTTATAGGCATGAAAGTGGGTCCACAAAGTTAATTTACAATTTTATAAGTTTGCAATTTTTTAATTTGATTTTCATTCTCTAATTTCCACTAAGGGGTTTTTTGGAGGAAATAAATACTTTGGAGGTAGGTAGTGAGATCCTGGTTACACTTTCCAAATTTATAAAGTGTAGTGAGAAATATGATTCCTTTTGAGTCATGGTGACATGTGAGAATCAAAGACTATATTGAACTTTGCATCTTTACAAAGTTGCAAACTGTAACATGAGTTTCAATTCCTACTAGGTATTGATGAAGAGTGGAAATTAGAGTTTAGATTGTAGTTTTTAACTTTACAAAGTTGAAAATTATAATGCAAGTACTAATTCCCTCTAGGTAGTAGGTAAGTAGGAAAGCAGAGGTTTGGGTACACTTTGGAACTTTGCAAAGTTGTAAAATGCATAGAAATATTTAGTTTTTACTTGGGTCTTGGAAAATTAATTTAGGCCATTTTTAAATATTTTTTATCAAAATATTTATGCATCTCCCTAAAGGTATAAGGCATTCTGAGTTTTTGGGCATAAAAATATCAACATTTTTGGTGAATTTTGTAGGGTGATTGCCTGCAATCAATTTCTAAAGTTCATTGGGCTTGGATTCCTCTAAAGTTTATCACATAATAATTGGATAATAAATATAATTAGGAATACCTAAAACAAGAAACAAAATAGGGAAAACAAAATAGAAACAAACTAAGGGAACAAAAGATCCAAATGAGATATAGAGTGTGCAAAAGCACTTATTTATGGGAAAACAATTAATCTTAATATGTATAAATTTTAAGGAATAATTAAAATATAAAAATCATGATTTGAGGTATATCCCATTGACTGGTATGAGTATCTATGATCCATCAATCTTTGATATCTAAAATGCATTGGCTCATTTGGATTGAGTTATGATGTATGAACCACTCCATATTGCATCAAACTTTATATGCTTTCTAGGCTTATCCCTTTAAGCATCCCATTTGAGAACCATGTATCCTTCATTGAAGATTATATCATATTATTTTTGACAAAATTCCTCTTCACTTGAGCCTGATTTGCTTTTAGAACTTGCATTGACTGGTTCTTGAGCTCTTCCAACTCCATCAGTTATGCCAACCACACAGTTATTACATCATCTTCAATTAATTCCATTTGATGATTGAGTTTTGGAGATGGTATCTCTATTGACAGTGGAATTCTAAATTATATTCCATAAACCAACATGAATGGGGTATTTCTAATGGTTCTTTTGGGAGTGATCTTGTCAATCCAAAGTGATGATTTCAATTTAGTGTGTCAAGTCCTTTGGTTATCCTCCATTGTCCTTTTAATAATCCTTATGAGATTTTTGTTGGTGGATTCCACTAATCCATTACCTTGCAAGTAATAATTATATGATGTTATCAAGTATACATTATGTCTCATTGCCCATTCACTCACCTGAGTACCCACAAAATCTTTGGTATTGTTTGAGATAATGGAGTAAGGAACACCAAATCTAATCATAACATTGTCCGTGAATTCAAAAATAAATGATTCTATGGCACATTTTAATGTAACTACATCGATCCATTTTATGAAATAATGAGTCATTTTAAGGACACATTTATGGTATGTGTTTGATGGTAGATTAATCATGCCAATAAAATCCAATCCCCATTAAGCAAATGGCTAGTCAACTTGGATTGGTTAGAGAGGGAGAGATGCTAATCTTTGTTTACTTGAAAAGTAGGCACATTTTTCACAATTCCACACCCATTTATGCATATCTTTGAATAGGTCAGGCAAATAGTACCATGACCTCATTATTTTTATGGTAGTGATCTTTAAAAAATAATGGCCACCTGATGAGCCATTATGAAACTCATCAAGCACCTTATGGATTTGATTATGATTGATGCACCTCAACATAACTCCATTAATATCTTTCCTAAACAAGATCCCATCAAAAAGAGCATAAGTAATAAACTGAATCTTGAAGTACTTCTTGTACTACTAGAATTTATGAAGGTATTCACCAGTTTGAAGGTAGTCATTTCATTTATGTAGTTGTTGAGCAGATGCAAAGTCATTGGTTAAAACTCTTATTAAATGTATACTACATCAATAGCTATAATATCAGAATTAAGTTTCTCACATTATCCTTTTCCTCTTAAAAGCTTTGTTATTTTAATGATCACGTCATATTCCATGAATTTCATGATCCAACCCACTCTCTTCTCATTTATTTACTAGATCAATATGAACTCCTTGACACTCTAGTGACTAACCATCAGATGAATCTTATTATTTGAGAGCATGTGCCTGAACTTTTTGAGATATTTTATTACTTCATATAATTTATTCTCAACAAATATATACCTTTATATAGAGAGGATTACATAAAATGATTATTCAAACATTAGTCTAATAAATCAAAAGAGACATGCATAAGAGTAAATCAAATTAAGCCTATTTATTCATGTGATAATTACTAATGATAATGAAATTAAAAAAAAGAACCTATACCTTCCCAAGTGAATCCATCCTCCAATATCAGCTCAAAAACATGTTCTCCCTTGATCAATCATCCTTGTCTTCATCAACAATGGTGGAAAACTCCTCCAATGTCTCAAGAACACTCCATAAAACCTAGGCTCATGATATTGAAACTATCTAATTTGCCTATCAAATGAAGCTAATCCAAATATGGATAATAAAAAAATAAATGACTTGTGGAGATATTTTATCATTATAGCATTAAAATACTTGAGCTTAAAATGATGTTCATGACTCTTCTATTTACATAGTTTTAAAATGTTCCAAGATCAACCATGACCATCCATCTCAAGATTGAGATGTGTGGCCATGAATTGATCCAATATATAATTAAATACATAAATATCTCTTATAAATATTTGGGATAGAAGGGAATTTAAGAGGCATGGAGGGTCTTAATTAGGCATATGAGACCCATAATCTTGATATTTTATGCATTTATGGCTTATGGATGGCACCCCTTAAAATGATGTCATTAGGTGATGCAGTTAATAGAAATCAATTTCTAAAAATAAATATTCAACAATTCTCATGGAAATCCACTTAATCTCTTAATTTGGATTAGTTAGACTTATACAAGATTAATCAAGATTGTGTAATTCTTTGGAAATTAGCCCTCAATTAATCAAAATGGTCAAAAAGTCATATTACTGGGTTATAATTTAACTCAAAAATAATTAGAAGGAGATGTTAGATGCATTGTAACTATATTGGTATTTAAGATGATATCGACATAAAATAACAAAGGTACATGATGTGTACTGATGAATTAGAAGAAAAGAGTGATCAGAGCATAAAAAGGTGAAATCATCATTTTGACTTGAAATGAAATGATCAAAGTTAGGTATCACATAAAATGCATTTCCCCATTTAGGGACACATTGGCCTAAATCATCACTTGTAAATGACAAGTTCAAACCATTTAGGGTATTTTATGGATTTTGACCTAAAATGTGCATTTGAGTAAGATTCAAAATTTCAACACAAATGGTGCTAGGAATTAGATGTCTACATTTTGCCCCTATTTTAGAAGGTGTAGTGAGACATTCAAGTGAAGCAATGATTTTCAAATAAAAGAGTTAACATGATGAAATTGGAACAGACCCATGATGTCCCCTCAAGAGGACATACTAGGATGAAAGAGAATGATGGACTCTTAGAGAGAGAGAGAGAGAGAGAGAGAGAGAGAGAGATTAACCCATGGAATAGATCACATCTAGATGAGCTAATGCTTGCACATGTGATTACCATTAATGATCAAAATATAATTAGAGGTATAATAGGCCCTAAAATGGGGGGAATGGGAAGGATACAATCCATAAATGTAAAGGACACACTTTAAATGTACCCAATTTGAGAGTATAACATACGTGATTATGACACTGATCAATATTGAGATAGGTTACACACTAAAATATTGCCATCATGGGCATTAGTATGGACAACCTAAAATTAGAGAAAAAGAGAAGACCATTCTACTTTAGGAAGGGAAGCACCACTAGAATGGGGTCTCCAAAGAGAACATAATAAGAAGTAATCCAGTAGAGTAAATATGATCGTGATAAAATAGTTTTTCCCTAGTAAGGTGAATTTTGATCATTGATAAAGAATAAATAATGGTTTTCCCCTATAGAGCTTATTTGATTTTGACATTGTTTAGATGTTGTACCCCAACATGGGTGATTGGAAAGAAAAATAGCTCAAGGATATAACCCAAAATATAGGTTAAAGTGAGCAGGTGTAAACATACATACAATGGTGTAATGGCTTAAAAATCCATATCAAACCTAGCATATGACAATGCATAAAATGATGAAAGAGATGAAAAGAATAATGGAGATGGCTAAGCTAACTTCAAATGTGCTAGAAAAGTGGATGTTTCCTACATATTTCTATGGACTCATGTTCCGACATGAACTTTAGGCTAATATAGTTCACCCAAGTTTAGGAGAGAATGGAATGAGGGATGATGAAAATTGACCAAGAATTGATTAGAATCAAAATGTATGCAAAGATATGCATGTCTAAACATAGATTCAAGTGCTATAATGCATGATACCTAGATGCCTATTTCATGAGCCTAGATTATGCAAAGTGTTCTTGAGAATCATTCCTTAAAGCTATGTTGGTGTGAAGACTTTGAAACCTGAGCACAAAGTGTTTGCTATAGAAAAAGAAATTAGGCATCATAAGTATGAATAACTTAGAATGCCATAATATTCCAATTGTGATGAGCCAGTTCAAATGTGAATACCTATAACTAAGGATAATGGTAAAATAATGACCAAAAATAGAGTTACAACTATTTACATCTAAACAAAAAAGCAAAGATAAATAAAAAGATAAACATAAATAAAACTAACTTGAAATCAAGATATGATCAATCAAGACTTAAGGAGGAACAAAAATGTTTAAAAATAAAAAGTAAAAACATCTTAACAACATGAGACCAATATATTAATAATAAATATCCATGTGGACCAGCAAGACATTGTTCAACACAAAAGAGAAAAGAAAAAACAAATATAAAAACAAGACACCAACAACAATCAAATAAATAAAATGGTCCAAGAACAAGTTAATAACATAGGATCAAGATATAAATAATCAAGATCCATGTGAATCATCAAGATGTTATGAAACACAAAAGAGAAGCGAAAACATACAGGGAAACATAAGACCAAGATGAGACAAGAAATAGTAAAAAGATAAAAGGATAAGAAATAAAAGGAGAGGTGTGAAATCAAAACAAAACACCAAGAAAAAATAAATAAACACACACAAACAAAAAACCAAGTTAGTGAAATTTAAAGACAAATATTCATACACGTTTGGTAGAGGCATTACTATCCACCATAACATAACAAAGAAAACTGACATAATAATTGTTCCCTAATTGAAGAGGAATAATGATAGAAGAAATGGTGAAAGAGAAGAAAAGGAAGGGGTTGGTTGAGCTAACTCTAGATGTACAAGACAAGTGGATGCTACCTACATAGTTACATGGATGCATGTTCCAACATGAACTTTAGGCCAAATGTAGTTCTCCTAGGAAATAAGATATAAGAAAAATGATGATCAGACCAACCTAATTAATGTTATAAAAGAAATGGAAGATATGATAAACAAATGAGAGTGATTTTTTTGGGATGAAAAATAATGATATTGAAAAATTGCAAGTGTGGAAAAAGATAAACAAGTGTTTCTTTGATTGAAAAATGGCAAGAGTGTATCATGGTGGGATGGGAGTGTTATGATGTTTTTGGTATTTTTGTTTTTTGGATAAAATATGCACAAGGTGGGACCATCTAGTCAAGGATATGCATGTCTAATAGTAGAGTTTCCAATAAAATAGCTAAGCCAACTAAAACATCCCATGCTCTCAAATTAATGAGAGTAAGGAATCTTGATAGGACAACAAATGCCTATAAAGAGAAGCAAATTTAATATAGATAGTGTGAAATATGAATTAACTTCAAATAATTATCTATGTTCATTTATCTATAATAGTGTGCCAAAGGTCCTAAACTAAGAGGATGTTCTTATTCACTTATCTATATAAGAAGATGCAATATGTTGTCCTGGCTGAATTACTTTGTAGAAATATTGTTGAAGATGGTCATAACATTCATAAGACATAATCAGCATCATAACTAGTTGAGGGATGAAAAGTGCTCAAGATTACAACATGCCCAAGACATAATAAAGAATATGATTCTAAAAAGGAACAACCCAAAAAAATAGAGTCCAACACATGGATAGTCTAGAGTGGGATAAAGAACTTGGTTCTCTTTCGAGAATGGTCCATGATAGGATAAAATGTGCTCAGAGTGCCAATGATTCTAAAGCTTTCACTATCTAGAATCATGAAGAGTGGACTAGGGTAGTATAAAATATGTTTAGGGTAGGATAAAATTATTTTAGCACTAGTTGCCCCCAAGTCAAGGGTCTTATAGACAATGGTTCAAAGTTGTTCATGCATAGAACCTTTTAAGGTATAATATGTTCATGGGCTCTAAAATTTCTTCACCGTTAGGTTTATCCAGTCGATATGACCTTAATCCATAGTTCACTATGACAACATATAGTCCCAACTAATTAGGCTGAAACTTGCCTTTCTTTTTATGTTCAACATTCATGTTCTTTTGGTTCTCTTTCAAAACCAAGTCACGAATCTCAAAATCTTGAGGGAGAATTCACTTGTTCTAGCTTCTCTACAATCTATTCTAATAATCTTACAATTTTTTTAGTGCAGCCAAATGCTTACCATCAAGAAGTTATAGTTCTTATAGCCATAAGGCTCTATTGTCTTCATCATCTTCAATGTTATCTATTGATATTCATAATGGTGGTATTTTAATATTGACTAAGATAATATATTTAGTGACAAAAATAAGGGAGTATAGAGTGGCTCTAGTTTGGGTTTGATGATTGGTTCTATAAGCCCAAAGGGAAGGAAAGAGTTACACGTGCTAATTATAGCCAACATCATTAATAATATTTTTTAAGATGGCTACAATGGTTTTGTTTGATGCCTCAACTTGTACATTACCTTGAAAGTTATATGGAATTGATTTCTTGTTCCTGATCTTGAATTTTGTAGAAAGAGATTTCACATCTTGGTTTACAAAGGATCCACCATTATTGGATATAATATGGGTTGGGATGCCATATCGGTAGATGATATGGTAATGAATAAATTTAGCTATCTACTTATCAATAACATAAGTGAGAGGAATGACATCAATCCACATGGTAAAGTAATTAGTTGTAGTCAGAATGTGTTTATGGCCATCTGAAAATGTTTAGTTAATTTTCTCAATGAGATTGAGACCCTACATTAAGAATAACCATGGTATTGTGATCGGATATAGTGGTAAAGAAGGTGCATGTATCAATTTTCCATGTTTCTGATAAGGAACACACTTCTTCACATATTTTCAAGCATTGATATCCATTTTGGGCTAATAATAGCATATTCTGAGGAGCTTCTTTTCTAGGACTACACCATTGGTGTGGGCCCCACACATTTGTTCATGAACCTCCTTTAATGCCAACTTGAATTCTCCCAAAGATAAACAATGAAGAAGCACTCCATCATAGCCTTCATGATAAAACATGTTTCCAAGGAGAGTATAGTATGTTAAGTGATGAAGGAATAATTAATATTGGTTGGTGGAAAGGTTGGCAGGGAAGACATGACTATAGAAATAGTTATAAAAATCTTGGTACCATGGTAGCTCAGGTAGGGGATTAGGACCAGAAATAGCAAATACCCTCTCTTAATCTATTATAATATGTATAAGTTGAAGAATATTTTGAATCAAGAACTAATACTCTTTAGAACTATCATCCATTTGAATCATGGATCCAATCATTGCCATTACATCGATAGATCTGTTGTTTACTCTCAAAACTTGTTCAAACTACAAAGATTTAAAATGTATTTTGAGGTTATCGATAATTTTATTTTAAGGAACAAGATTGTCATCTCTTATTTGATACTGATTAGTGGTTTGATTAATGATTAACTGTGAATCTCCATAGACCTTTAAGCTTTGAATATCCCACTATATAACAAGGTAAAGCCCTACAATCAATGCCTCATATTCAGCCTTATTATTTGTATAATGAAATTGTTTATGGAATTCTTTGGGAATCAAATTCCCCTGTGGTGTGATCAATAATATGCTGGCTCTAGATCTATGGGATGTGAAAAATCCATCAAAATAGAGCATCCACTATTCAAGTTCCTATAGTGCTTGTTCTATTGTCATGATAAAATCATTTGGAAAGTCAAACTTAAGGGGTTGAGTATCCTTAATAGGAGATTTTGTAAGTTGGTCAGTAATTACTTTACCCTTGATTGCCTTTTGATTTTAGTACTCAATATCAAACTCACTAAGGAGAATAACCCATTTAGCTATGCATCTTTGAAGAGATGATTTAGACAAGAGTAACTTGAGAGGGCCTATTTTGGTGATGACAATAATTTTTTTATTTAGCATATAATATCACAATTTATGAGTGGTGAACACCATAGCTAAATATGCATTCTCAATAGGCATATAATTACATTCATAAGCCACCAATGTGCAACTTAAATAATAAATAACAAGTTCCTTACCATGATCATCATATTGGGCCAAAAGTGCCCCTAGTGCATATTTTATGGTTGATATATATAGAAGTAGTGGCATTCCCTATATTGGTGGTCTTGAGACTAGTGAGTTGGTTATGTATGTCTTAAGATTTGTAAATTTTATCTAGAAAAATTAATCTCATTCAAATGTTACCCCTTTCTTTATAAGATGAGTAAATGGGTGGCAATTATCTACCAATTGAGCAATGAACCTTAATATAAACTAGATCTTTCATTGTAGGCTTCATAGCTATTTAAGATTATTTAGTGGAGGAATTTCTACAATATCCTTGACCTTGGTAGGGTTGATTTCGATCCCTCATTGTGATATAATGAACCCTAGTAATTTCCCTGATGTGACTCCAAAGACACATTTCTTAGGATTCAAATGGACTTTGTATCCATGAAGCTTCTCAAATATTATTCATAGAATGTTAGGATGTCCAGCTCTTATTGTGATTTTGCTAGTATATCATCAACATAGTCCTCTAAAATATCATGCATCATGTCATGGAAGATGATAATCATTGCACATGGATATGTTGCTCCAATGTTCTTCAATCCAAATGGCATGACTTGGTAATAGAATGTCCCCCATAGAGTGGTGAATGTAGTCTTGTGTTAATCTTCAGGGGTTATCTTGATCTAATTTTAACCAAAAAAATTATCCATTAAGGATGATATCTCATACCCAATAGTTGCGTCAATGATCATGTCAATGTTGGGTAAAGGAAAATCATCTTTGGGGCATGCTTTGTTGATATCTTGGAAATCATTACAAAGATGTATACCCAAGGTATTTTTATTCATTAGGAATATGTTGGAAACCCATTTAGAGTAATCCAATGGTCTAATAAAACCTATTCCTAGAACCTTTTCTAGTTTAGCCTTAACCAATAGGGTAATGCATGGATAAATCTTTCTTAGTTTTTGATTGACTGGTTTGGCATCGGGATGGATAACAAAGTGATGCACAATCAAATCAAGGTCTAAGCCTAACATGTTAGAGTATGCCCATGAAAAGATGTCTATATAATATTTTTAAATGGATATAATGTGTTCACATTCTCATTCAGTAAGGGAAGCTCCAAGATAAATAATTTTGGGATCCTCATAGGTTTTGAAGTTCACTTTTGTTATGTTTTCCATAAGGAGTGTGGATCCATATTCCAGAATTGTAGGTAAGGTATGATCATGATTATCTTCTTCTACTACATCTTCTTGTTGTTCCTCCCAAAGATCTAGATAATATGAAGAATTAGAATCTACCATCTCAGGTAAGGGCCAATTAGTAAAAACCTCTGAAAACTCAAGAACAAGATGCTTAAACATTTGTTGTTATTATGAAGAGATGCTTGTACTGGCTATGGAGCTTGAGCTAGATGGAGCTTCTGTGTCCTAAGGGGATGAGCAAACTTTCTTGACTTGAAGTGCCTAAAAAAGGTTTTCACTTAAAGGCTTGTCTTTTTATTTACTTTTTCCCTGATCGATGAGTGACTCAAAGAGGTTTTCACCCAAATATATTGATGTTTGTTCTTTATTATGATCAAGAAATTTTGCCTTCTCTCCAAAGTAGGTAGAAGGATCTAATGAAAAATTAAATCCCTATTTGTGATTGCCAATGGGCAATCCATCTTATATACCTATGTATTCTGCAATTGATTCCTCATTTTGAAACTCATCAAGGCATATGACCAAATTTTGTTGGTCCCAATCTATGAGTTTAGGATGGCAAAGACATAAGGAACAATGAGGGTTTGATTCATGATGGGAAGCTCCAATGGTAAAGATATAATGTCCTACTTTAGGAAGGAAAACACCACTAGGATGGGTTCTTGATTCAAGATAGGAATCTCCAATAGGCATTATGGTTAATATTGAATTTGAATCAAATAAATCTGAGTTAGAAAGCTCATCAAAAAGGCTATAATTGAATGTTATGTTACTATTATGAGTCTCATCACTAGTCACTTCCAAAGAGTCACTATAAAAAGTCATGGGGTTACCCTATGGTGGTATAAATTTGAGACCATGATTCCAATTGATACCTCCAGCTAATAAGGGCTCTAAGATTCCTTGCACTCATGGGCTAAGACATTTCCCTGTATAGTCAAGATGATCCATTATCTAGTTAGCGATAAGATAATTTAGATTCTAAAAGTAATCAACAAGGCCTTCGAAATATAACCAATCTCCCTCAATAAAAGCCTCTTGATCTTTCTTTGGTGTGATTGTAGGTATAAAAACCATAGGTGGTTTTTATTGTTTCTTCTTTAGCCACCAAATCTATTTGGGTCTATTATGATTTTGGGAAGGTTTAGGCTTACCAAATGATTTAGGGGATTTAGGAAACTTTGTAATATGGAGTACATATTTCAAATGATATGTGGACATACCCACATCTTTAATAACAACTTGATTTACAAGATCTATAGGAAATAGATTGATCAAAGTGGAAGCTAGATCACCAGGGTCTATATAATTAGATGGAGATGGATGGGAAATTATCAATTTTTTTTCTTTGAAATAGATTCAAAACCTAGGTAATAGTTATAATTAAAAAAATTAGATTTAGGATGTTTGTATTATTGATATGGCTACTAATCAATGGGAATAATAACCTTGATCCCATCATGGGGAAACTTAAGGCACTAGTGAAGGGTGGATGGGACTACTTGTACTTCATAGATCCAAGGATGACCAAGAAGTATGCTATAAAGAAGTTAAATATCCATAATATAAAATAATATGTGTTTAAAAATAGACCCAACCATGACTGGTAACCAATTTTTTCCCAAAGACTTCCTCTCGATGTTATCATAAGCCCTTGTTGTAATAGTTTCTAGCTGAATGTTTTAATCCATGTAACCCAATCATTGTACCAATTTGATAGATATGATGTTTAAATCTAAACCATAATCTATAAGAACCTACTTGATCTTATGGTCTATAATGATTATCTCAATGTACAGTGGGTTATTATGGTTTGGGCCAAGAGTGGGCATGTCTTTTTAGTCAATTGTGATTTATCAAAATGAAGACAAATGTCTAGCTAGGTTCTAAAACTGATTAGGGTTAATGTTGTTAGGATAGTATATTCTTTCAGAAGGTTATTCATAATATTTATATAGATGTCAGATGTCTGCAAGATATCTAATATGGAAATCTATGTAGGGGTTTTATTTAATTGGTCCACTAAACTTTAAGGCTTTTTGATTATAGATTGAGCTAGTTTAGTCTTTGTTGGCATAATATTCAGCTTTAAAACCATCGACACAATTTTATCATTGGGTTTTATGGAAGAAGTGGGTGAAGGGCCCTATATGGTGACTTTTGGGCATTTAGTTGTGACTACACAACCCAGAGGTGGTAAGGAGTTATTATAATTAGAAGAGGAAGGCAAAGGGCCTTGTATGGTGACTCACAAATGTCTAGCTATATTACTATAGTTTTGAGTTGATGAGGAGCCTTTATAATTAGAATAAGGGTACCATTGTTTAGGACTAGTAACCCATACAAATGGATTCACAACATGATTATGCAGACTTGACATAGTATTACTAGCGGAAAAGGGTGTTGACCCTATAATGATAGGTCCCATGTTATGAGGAACATGAGATTATCCACATGGTTTCATAATAACAGTGGCAATGTGGGTAAAATAAATGTGACCCATAATATTTTTATAGTCATATGGCATGTTGTTATAAGCCACATTATTAGTATAGGAATTATGATCATGATTATGCTCATTACAATTTTGACCCTGATGTTGGTTTTGATTCAGCATCTATCCTTGATTTTGACCTTGGTTTTGATTGTCTCTTGGTGGTGGTGGATTATGTTGAGGAAAGGGTACTTTTAGATCCCCATATCTTGATTTATGTCCTGATTAGGGGCCAACTTAATCTCCAATTCACCACTTTCAATAAAGTCTTCAATAATGTGTCATAATTGGATGCAACAATTTGCACCATGACCAATAACACAATAAAAGTTACACCATTCATTTTATTTATACCAATCTAGTTTTGGTTAATCTTGAGGAAATGGCCTTGGTATTGACCATATAATCAAATTAGTAGTGACGAGCTTTTGTAACACTATTCTAATTGGTTCTCCTAACTTGCTAAAGACTCTAAAACTATTTTCAAATGTCCTTCATGGAGGTTATCTCTGTAAAGTAGGTGATGGATTTGGGGGAGTTAATTATACATTTGGGGGAGGTATAGCCTGTACCATTTATACATGCCTTGTTTTAGTCACCCCATTTTCCAACCATGTTCTTATTTTTTTAAATCCCTTAAGATTATCCTACATAACCATTTGAACTTGTGATTGAGTCTATTTAGATGTTTGACCATACATAAAAATATTTCCAAGACCTTTAACAATAAGAGCCTTCTCAATATGTACTCATTTGTCAATAATTTCTTCAAATGAGTTAGAACAAGCTAACTATAGATTATCCATGACTTTAGGATGCAAGTTATATGTAGGTATATTGGTCAACCATTTGTCTAGCAAGTTATGTTGAAAGCAACTTGCCAATGCTCTCCACCTTTGTTGATATGTGGCAAAACTTTCACCATCATGTTGTTTAGATTTACACAAGTCAACAACAGTAAATTCATGTTCTATGTTATATGAGAAATGGTTAACAAACTTTTTTGATAAGTCATTCCAATCTGTAACTAATCCCTTTTGTAGTTTAAGTAGCCAATCCAAAGCCTATCCCACTAAACTCCATGAAAATAGTCAAAGTAAGTACTTGCTACTATAAGCAACCTCTTGACATAAGATAAAGAATTCTTGTATGTGCTTATGTGGATCTCCATTTATTTTTTACTTGTCAAATTTGGGTGCCTCAAAATGAGGTACAAAGGGGTTTTGGATGATAGATAAATCAAATGGATATGGACATATCTCATAAAATTTATACTTTTAAACTCTATTATTCATCACCAATCTCTGAACAATTTCCTTCATATAATTCCACTTTTGCATGTTTGGTACATTTTTGGATTGGACAAGACACTATGAGGGAGAATGTACCCCTGATTTCTTTATTGTTGGGGTGGATGTGCCACTAATTTTGTTGTTTTTATAGTGGAATGTGTCCCTAATTTTGTGTGGATCTATAGGGAATGTATACCTTTTGATCCACACCTTGGGTCTGATTCATTCCTTGAGTCAATAAAATAGGCCATTGATTTTTGGATTGTGAAACATTCCCTAAATTTGGTTGCTTAATACTTTGTTGATTTTGGGAAGTTTTGTGTTTGTTTACCAATTTTTGTGTTGGTTGGAATGAACTAGCCATATTGTCTTGAGGGATTTCCTCAATTCAAACTAAATATTTGGGTCTTTGATTTTGTAAAGTAACAAGAGGTTTTGGATGATCAAAGAATGTATGCTCTGTGTTAAATGGAAGATTTTGTAAGATTTCTTATGACTTTGAATATTCATTTAGGTTACCTTGATCCACTATGGTTATGTTCTCATCAAAGGTTTGTTGCCTACTTTTGACCACATTTCCCTATTATTTCAAAGCATCATTGTGAATTGAAGTGGAAATTAATGAGTAAGTTAAGTTTGCAATAAGTTGATCCACATATTATTGACTTATTATCTTGATCTTATCTAGAAGATACATATTTATGGGTTTTGACTCATTTTGTATTTATTTTCCTTTGTTAGAAGAAGTTATGTCTATTTGTGAAAAAGCTTGCTCTTGGCATCATTATTCTCCTTCTCTAACTAAGGTATGCAATTGTTCTATAAGAAATTTTGAAGGTAGCCTAACACTTGATTCTATCAACCTAAGAAGTGCTTCATCTTGATATTCTTGGGGTTGATATTCATTGTGATCATCTTTGGATCCTACTGTTATAGGGATGTCATAAAAAACAATGGGGTTATCTTGACCATCATAAAATTTCTCATCCTCATAGCTAAGGCCATAAGAGGCCCCGCTACGAGTGAAACTTTGAGTCATGTCTAAAAAAGTTGTTCTTTGTGTTTGACTAGATTTGTTTCAATGTTTGTAA
This sequence comes from Torreya grandis, assembly GCA_037957365.1. Classification (NCBI taxonomy): domain Eukaryota; kingdom Viridiplantae; phylum Streptophyta; class Pinopsida; order Cupressales; family Taxaceae; genus Torreya; species Torreya grandis. The sequence goes on from JARHVA010004187.1 coordinate 739,448, forward strand.
ACATTTTAATACAGTATGCTTGGTTCTCTTCAAATAAATGACTAAGGTACCAAAGAGGCTATAAAGGATGGTGTCTTGGAACCACACACAATTAGAATATTTGTTTCATGAATTTACTCAACCTTTGGTAAAGATAAAATCATATAGATTGGAAGAGGGTAAGGTAAGTCAAAGATCCAAGGTGAAAACTAGTACACCAAAGCCTAGATCTTTGTGATATGCCTATACCATAAAATCTAGTTTCAAATTCAATGAGTTGACCTTATAAAATTAGAGGAAATCTCTTAAAATTACAAATAAGACAATATGAACTAAGCAACTCAAGATGTAAAAACATGCATGAATCACTAAGCACAAAGCTAAGACCAAATGGGCAACACAACATTGCCACATGGTTCTAGTAGGATAAAATATATTCTATGATTCAAAGCATGAGTGATACACAAGATGACTTAAGTCCACCAAGATGATAATGTGATTTTGAGTATAATAAATAATCCTCAATCTAAATAGAAAATTAAACCCAAGTTAGAACAAGTTTAATGTGAAAATGGTGAACCCAATTTAACACACTAATCCTTAAAACTTAGAAAGGTTCAATTTTTAATGTGGATTATAAATGAGGGACTTAAACAAATTGGGTAAAAGGTTTAGACTCAATTGGGCAGCATGACTATGCCAAAGTGGATAAAATGACACAAAGTTTTTATAACAATTTTGAACAAGGAAAAGATAAATTTTCCAATTATACAGTGTAACACCTCCCTTGCTCAAGAATTTTGAGGATAATGTGTTTTGGTTAAGTTTGCTGAGTTAACAAGTAGTTTTAGACACAAATCAAGACTAAGTAATCTAATTACAAAAAACAATCATCTTAAGTCTAAACTGACAAGGTATGGTAAAGTGGGGTCAACTAAACTAGCAAGTTTTTAAACATTTCTAGGGGGATCAATTACGCAATGACTTTCATGTCACGATGCAAAATAAAATCATGTAATTAGGTGTCTATGACACTTGGCTTGTTTCAAAAATGTCTTTTACTTTTTGTAACCACTACATCCATTGCTTTCTCAGTGTAGTGTGACGTCCAAAGTATAGATACATCCTATGTGCAACTCCATCACTAGAAGGTGGTATAACCATTCAAACCTCTGATCTTGTGGGAGTTGTTGAAGTTAATTCTAGGAGATGAAACCCCAAGTCAAAGCTTCCTTAAATAACTTTCAAGAGGTGATTAATTCCCCTTCACAAGCCAAGATGTAATGAAATAAAAGACATAAGAGAAAGACTTTAGGGTTGTTTTCAAGATCACCTAAAATATTAAGTTATTGGGGAGTGATTTCGATGACATTCTTTCTATGCCTTAGACTAGGCATATGTGGAAATAAAAATGGCACTTTTGATTCTAAAATTTCTCTAAAGGATATGTATGAAAGATCATACATGCAATGTCCTCATCTTTACCAATAAAATCATATTTAAACAATTATTGAATATAAATTTGGCAAGTGTGTTAAATTTTAAACCCAAATGAAAGATTAGGTGGTGTTCTTTTGACTCCTTGGTTTCAAGTTGTAAATTTTAAAGCCTAATTATCAAAATCATTCAATTAAGCATCTAACATTTTAATTAAGCACCAAAAAAAGGTTCCTAATTCATTTTAAATCATGCAAAAGATGTCTAAATAGAATGTTTTAACAAATTCAAAGTCCATTAATTACCTGTCTACCCTTAAGGCATCACCCCAAAAGCAAATGTGTTAGATTAGAAACATCTAAATATATTTTCAAAATTTTGTGAAAAATTTATGTAACTTGAATCTAAACTAATATCAAATTTTGAAAATTTAGGAGAAAATATGTGATTAAAAAAATAATAAAAAATATAGTCTGTATGACCCCAAACCAAGCATTTTAAAATGGCCTATTAGCTCTTGGGTTTTTGTTTTTAAAAAAAAAACATAGTGACCATCAATGGTTATACCTAGCCATCAACGGTTATACCTAACTATCGATGGTTGAAAATAACTATCAATGGTTACACTAACCATCGGTGGTTATACTGATCATCGATGGTCGACTGTGTAAACCCATGACAAAGAAAAATGGAAAAACAAAGTTAGAAAATAAAATTTCAAGAGTTTTAAAATGAAGATTTTAAAGTTACATAATGATCTTATTCATGTGTGGGATGAGTTTGATCCCATTGATCATTCCAAAATATAGAGAGGATTATATAACATGATTAGTTAAACATTAGTCCAATAAATCAAATGAGAAATGCATAAGAGTAAACCAAATTAAGCCTATCTATTCATGTGGGTATTGCTAATGACAATGAAAAATAAATGAAAGAAAGCAAGGAACATATACCTTCCCAAGTGAATCCATCCTCTAAGAGTGGCTCAAAAACATGTTTTCCCTTGATCAAGCATCTTTGTCTTCATCAACAATGGTGGAAAAGTCCTCCAATGTCTAAAGAACACTCCATAAAACTTAGGCTCATGATATTGAAACTATCTAATTTGCCTATCAAATGAAGATAATACAAATATGAATAATATAATAATCAAAACACAAATGACTTGTGAAGATATTTTAGCATTATAACATTGCAATACTTGAGCTTAAAAATGATGTTCATGGCTCTTCTATTTATATATATTCAAAATGGTCCAAGATGAACCATGACCATCCATCTCAAAATTGAGATGTGTGGCCATGAATTAATCCAATTATTTAATTAAATCCATAAATATCCCTCATAAATATTAGGGATAGAGAGACATTTAAGAGGCATGGAGGGTCTTAATGAAGTATGGGATACCCATAATCCTAATATTTTATGCATTTATGGCCTATGGATGCCACCCCATGAAATGATGTCATTAGGTGATGCAATTGATAGAAATCAATTTCCAAAAATAAGTATTTAACAACTCTCATGAAAAATCCACTTAAGCTATTGATTTGGATTAATTAAGCTTAAACAAGATTAATAAACATGTGTGTAATTCTTTGGAAATTGGACCTCAATTAATCAAAATGGTCAAAAAGTCATATTATTGGGTTGTAATTTGACTCGAGAAGAATTAGAAGGCAATGTTCGATGTGTTGGAATTGTATTCTCATTTAGGATGCTACCAACACAAAATAATAAAAGTATGTGACGTGTCCTAATGAATTAGAAGAAAAGAGTGATCTAGAGCACAAAAAGGCAAAATCATCATTTTGACTCAAAATGAAATTATCAAAGTTAGGTATCACATAAAATGCATTTCCCCATTTAGGGATACATTGGCCTAAATCATCACTTGTAAATGACAAGTTTGAATCATTTAGGATATTTTATGGTTTTTGACCTAAAATGTGCATTTGAGTAAGATTGATAATTTCAACATAAATGGTGCTAGGAATTGGATGTCTACACTTTCCTTTTAATACTTTAAGGACTAACTAAAAAAGTCTATAGATTGCTCCAACTGTCCTTCATTCTACTGGGTCAAAATAGTTGATACACTACTTTCCCCTCCAAAAGCATAGAGAATGAAGTAATTATCTTAGTTGAGATTTACAAGAGTCAGAGCTTAATAAATAACCTACTTGATGGCTTTAAAATTATCCTTTTCTTCCATTGTCTATTTGAAATTGGCCCCCTTTTTAAGCATAGAAGTAATGGGTTTGGCCATGAAGGCAACATTTTGAACATACCTCCTTATGAAGTTGATATTCCCTAGGAAGCTTTGTAACCCCCTTTTATGGATTGGAAGTGATAGTGAAGATATAGTACTTACTCTCTCTGGGTCTATTTTAAGACCTTATTTTTAAACTATGTGTCCCAATAGTTTCCCTTTATGAACTATGAATACACATTTTTCTGGATTGAGGGAAACTCCAAACTCTCTACACCTTTTAAAAACTTTTTTGAGGTGATATAGGTCATCACTGGCTTGTTTTAAATAAATAATGATGTCATCTAGATACTATATGTAATAAAAAGTGATAAAATCCGAAAATCAATCCTAGCTTGGAGAAGATAAATCCTACTTACACTTTTAATTGGGGAAACATTAGATAATTAAGAACATGACCAGTATGGATCTACTAGACCAAATTAGGGGATCTCTTACCATAATAATATTACTAGGGAGGGTTCCAAAGTCTCTAGTCAATCAAAATCATGTAATAACCCTAACTAAGTCCTATGTTTTCATATTCACTAAACTAATAACAAGTAAATAAAAAATCTAATTTAGTGTTTACTAAATCTTGTGGCACAAAGTGCGGGGGGGGGTGTAATAAATAACAAAAGTAAACATGTATAGAATACATATACTCATGCCAATGTATACATAATCCTAATACATGGAAGATAAGTGAAAATTCATATCTATCTACTCTTACAAAGGAGGAACAAAATTGGGAATACTTACCTTTGAAGACAAACCCACCAAGTCTCAATCTCTCCATTAGCCAAGGTGCTTCACAAGAGGTTTTTGTGGTATGTAAGGATGATAAGGATAAATTAACTCTAGGTTACACAAGCTATCAATGTATTTTAAAGACATAGCCACAAGAGAATATCCATATCTCCAAAGAAATTATGAAACCCTAAACTTGTTCCTCAAGTACAACGGTGGATAAGTAGATGTGTAATATCTCTTACTTCTTCTCTTCTCTAAATACTAGTGAAATGATATGTATATATAGGTATATTTAAACATAAACTCTCCCAAAAATTTTGGTCGATAGGGTCGACCTATTCAACCTAGTATCATTATTGACAAAAACTCACTAGGTCATGGACTAGGTTGAACAAGAGCCAACCTAGACCCTAAATAACTTTTGATAATAAGAGTAGAAGGTCAAATAGTCGACATAGTCATGTAAACTACCAAAAGAGGTTTTAAGTTAGGAAAAGTGGTACTAAAGGTGGTAAAATACTAGAGGAGTATTCAAAATATAATGAAAAGATTAGAGGAATGGTTTTAAGGAGACAAGTGTGTAGATAACAAGTGGAAAAAGGGACAACAATCCTATGAAGCACCAATGGTATGTCCACCCCTTTCCTGGTGTACCCCTTAGGGTGTGTATTTAGAGAGATTGATACTAAATAGGTTCTTATAAGATAGAGAGCATCAGTAATTGATAAAATTTTGAAAATATTATGTGTATATATATGCCCCATTTGAAGCTCATCACATGTCATATAAGTGTAACACAAGATGGTGCTTTAGGAATAGAACATGACAACACATAACATTGATGATAAATAAAGTGCAATAAGGAGAAAATAAAATAAATAAAAGGAAATTTTTTAAAAATTCATACCTTTACTTACCTTAGTGTTGTATATAAATAATAAAATGTGAGAGATGTTAAGGCATCCAATGTGAGGAACATTAGGTGAACCTATAGAGATTAATACAAAAAGAGCAAAAAATAATTTTTTTTGCAATATAATAATATAATAGTGGAAAAAATTCTCTATGACATCATGATTCCAAAAAAAAATTCGTTCAAAAAATTCGTTAGTAAAAATGAGATATGAACAAAATAAAGAATTTGATGGTAAATATTTAAAGGGTAAATAATTGAAAATAGTAACTATAAATAGGGTGAAATATAATTCATTTACTATTGTTTGACTATTCTATAAAAAAAATAGAGCTATAAAAGAATTAGTGAATTATGAGAGAGACAAGATGGTGAGGAGATGATAGTTGAGATGAGAAGGATACATAGTGGCCACAATGAGTGTAGCACAGGTAAGCAACTGAGAATTTCAATTTTTTGAGTATTTTATTTGAAATTGAATGTTTTATATAAATTTATTAATTAGGCCAATTTTAGATATTGAAATGAACCTGAGAAACATTTCAAAGATACTAGGGCTCAAATGGGGAACTAGGTTGAAAGGGATCAGATTAATAAATGTTGAAGGCATTTATTACAAAAGGTCAAAGAGTCAAAAAATTAAAAGAACCTAGCCGACCTAGTAGGTATAAAATAAGGTTTTGAAAGGGCCAACCTAGTAGGTCTTGGCCGGCTTAGTTGGTTAAGTCCAAAAGGATGACTTAGTACTATAGGGGAAAAAGAAGGCCAACTTAGTTGTTTTAATTCTAAAGGGTTGACTTAGTACTATAGGGTTGACTTAATATGTTTTTAAGTGGATGATATAGTACTAAAATGTAATAAAATGGCTGATATAGTACATTTAAGGCCTAAGGTGCCTGATTGAGTATTGAAATGGCTAATTTAACTAAAATTAGGTCAAATTGGTAAATAATAAATAAATTAAAGCAAAAATTGGTTTGTTTATGTGAATTTTAAAAGAATGTATTTGATTATAAGTGACATGAATGTCTAATAAATCTATTTTATTTTATTATTGCAGGGGAATCAGAGATTTTGGTGATTAGTGGATGCATCATTTCTATTAGATATATTATAGTTCCTAATGGATGTAGATAGAGCTAGATTGGTTGCACTATGCTTGAGATGCATCATGGAGATACAAAATATTCCATTAAGTATTGATCTAGTGGTCATGTTCTTTAGAGTCTAGGAATACTTGACCAATATATTTAATGGGCGGTGGATGGGGATACCATAGAGGTTGGTATCACATTAGAGGATGTCTATGCTTGAAATTTCTATAGGGGGACATCACTAATCATGGGGATACAGATGATCAAGAGGAGAGGCAAACATTAGCTTGATGTGAAGCATTTTTGGATAAGATTTAACTGAGATTGAGGAAGATTTTATTTTATGTATATATTTCACATATTCTAGATATTAATAAGGATGTTATAGGACTTATGATAACATGAGTGTTGTGTCATAAGTCAGATGGTAAGGTACCATTGTATGTAATAGCCTTGTGTCAATTGATACTAAAGCAAAGGGAACTCTATGACTTGGGTTTTATTATCTAGGTTTAACTCATGAATGATATGTATGGATGTTATTTGAAGGGCAAAAGACCATAGGGTCAGTGGTATTACTGAATTCCTAGATATATGAGAGGTTTCTAATGTATCAGCTAGCTAGGTTTTCCCATGTGGTTAATGATGGATTACCTTAGGTTTTTAGATGGAGATAGGATCAAGTGGTGTGGTTCATGTCCTGCATGCTAGTGCTATAGATAGTCACATGAGGAGAGTTTGTGTGGTAGTATTATACATAATTTGTGATGGTTTGGCCAAGTTGGGTAAGTTTAGCACTAGGGTTAACATGAGTGTGGATCATAGGTCACTACACCTAGTGGGTAGATCCACATCTAGTGGCATGCTTACCAAGATAGTTATAACTCCCTCACCTAATGGCTCCTATAGTGGTGCCTAAATTTTGGGCTTGACATGGAAGAGAGATAAGGGGGAGAGGAGGAGGAAGAACACCAATCATGAGACTGGAGATGAGATCATGGACTAGTCAAGCATGATATCTAGAATCTAGAGAGGATATAGATGTGCATGCAAGAGTGATGCATGTATCATAACTAGCACCACATTAGGAGAAATGACTACCTTGGTATCACTTTTTATGGAGATGTCAACAGTGAGAGAGAGAGAGAGCATAGAGGGTGGTCATCTAGGATGACCCACCAGTCAACCTAGGGTAGAGCTAGTCTATAGAGGCACCACTGAGATGATGCTTGAGATGTGCATGGGTGGTGAACCTAGGGTTTGATTTAATTGGAAGGCATCCTAAAAATGAGGTTCTCAAGGGATAAATTGATGGAGAGATCGTGCTTAATAGATGAGAAGATGAAGAGATGGTGATTGGTGACATTAGGATAGGTAATAAATGCTATTATTTTTAGTCTTGAAAATAGAATACTAGTTATATAAGATAGATAGATAGATAGATAGATTTTTAGATATATCTATGATATAATATATATTTCATTTGAATTTTATAGAGCTTACAGATGAGGATGAGTTTATATGGGGATATTTGGTGATGGGATCATACAATGATATTTTGGATGGGGTGCTAACACTATATGACCTTACTATATTGGACGATCCCATGATACCATTTTCCCTAGCTCAAGCAAGCTGGTTTAGATTAGTAGGGGAGGCCATGAGGTAGATACATGCATGTGAAGATGGACTATATCCACTTTCAAGGGTGAGAGAAAGATAGGCACAAACATGGTAGGCCTTGGCTTAGGAGAGAGATGCTCATTTGGCTACCACTATTCAACTAGGATAGATACAAGCCTAGGTGGACAACTTACAGGGACAAGTAGTAGGCTTGAGATCTTTGACATTGTCATTGCAGAATAATTTTTAGAGGGGATTGTTTGAGGCATCTATGGGTAGCATGGTTAGGCCAAAATATAGACATGATATAGCCTAACCTTAGAGATGGAGTGATGTATTTTTGTATTTTATATCAAACACACACACACACACATTATATATATATATATATATATATATATATATATATATATATATATATATATATATATATATATATATATATATATATATATATATATATATATATATTCTATTTTGACAGTTGGATGTTGATCGTATATGTTTGTATTATGGTTGTGGTTATGGATGCAAGGATATATTTCTTTCTAGCACATGTATTTTGATTTTGTTGTATATGTTATAGGAAATATATGTGTTGTGTTCTCTTTTCTAGCATTATGTAGTACACATGCATGGTTAAAAATAAACATGAAAAAAGAGTTTGGTAACATATAATTAATAAAAAATAAATGCACTACACATTATTTAACTTTAGGAAATGTGTAATAACAAAAATATGACTAAGTATAATAATCCAAAAATATGGTAAGCAAGAGGACAAAAATTATTTTTAAACCATGAAAAAGATTGGCACCAAATTAGAACAACTAAATTCACACTAAATCATATTAGAAAGTATGACAATAATGTAATAAAATGAAAATAACATGAAAGATTAATGGAATAAAAACAAATCAATTAAGTCAATCAATCATACTAAATCATGTTGGGAAGTATAAAAGAGAAACAAAGTTGTTAAAAATGGTCTTAAATTAATCACACTAATTCAAGTTGGGAAGTTTGAAAAACTTAAGAAAGTGGTTAGATTCTTACATGTAATCACAAAATAAGAAGATAAAAGTGAAATATTAATGAAGTATAAAACATACTAAATCAAGATGGGAATCATTTCAATGATGTTTAACTCATAATCAATCACATATTATCTCACAATTGACACATGTAATTTCATTGTGACTTGGATATTGGAAGATTTTGTGAGGAAGGCTAGGTCCTATCCATAGTCTTACATTGTGACTCACAAAGGGAATACCAATGAGGTGGAAACAATGTGAAAATATGGTAAAAGGGGATGTTTATAATGATAATGTGAAAATTTTGGTAATTTGTGAGGAAGGCTAGGTCCTATCTATGGTCTTACACTACAACTCACAAACAGAATTCCTAAGGGGAGTGATCAATGAACAAAACTATATTTCTCATGGAGAAATATTAGAATTTTATGGAGTGAAAATAAAAGGGAATGTAATAAGTATAACTTAGGTGTCTTATGAGAAGATCTTAGGATACATGAGGCACACTAAGGATATGAGAAGACTATAAATGACTAGTGACCATCAATATACAAAGGATACATGTTTGTTATAGGTACAAAACTATGTAGGAAAATAAATGTGATACTAATATTGACTCATGTTGGTAGTTTTGAACAAGAAAATTAAAATGGACCTACCTTCTCATGATTCATTCCCCATTCCTCAAGACCTGTTACAGAGTCCTCAATCTACTGTAAAGATTGGGTACTTGCATGAGAAAATAGGTATCACTAAAAGATTTTTTTTATTCTCATTTTTTAATCTACTGGCCTACCACACCCTAATGAATCTTGGCTCTATTATGAGGCCAAATATGGAGTTTAATCTTCAATTATAAAAAGGAGACGTGCTTAGAATCATGTCTTTTAGTGTGATTTGACTTTTAAAATATTTGAATGTTGCATTTTAGATCATTGCCTTTTCTTAAATGATTTGGATTTTGAATATTTTATGGCTTTTAAGATTCCTCCTCCATAAGCACTTGGAATGACAAATCATGAGAGATAGATTGATACACATGAATGAGATTTAGGCTTTGGCTAAAATAAGCTAAGAATCCAAAGATATGACTGATGAGAACACTTAGAATTAATTATGAACTAGCATGTTATCTCAAGTCTCAACCATGTGTATGCATAGTTTGTGAAAGGGAATAAAGGGGAATAAAGGGAGGTACAAAGTGGACCAATAAAAGGAGTAATGAGATGTATTTTTTTCTAATTGATCACATGTTAAAGAAAGAATAACTAAAGGGAGAAAGGTTTATATAACATGGTCACAATAATAATTTTCCATGTTTATAAAGTTAAGATAGTAAATAATCATGAAGAAGAAAAAGGGAGTCATAAGAAAATGAACTCGAGAAGAAAAATAATGAAATTAAGAAAAATAAATCCATAAGAGAACATAATGACATCATAATTAATACGAAGTGTGAAACTAAAGTCACCATGTAAGACAGATAATAATTTGATACAATGTCAAATGATATAAGAAAGGATAAATCTAAAGTTGGAACACACATATAATCAAAATGAAAATGTAATAACACCATGCATGTGCTCATAAGAACTAATATATTTATCCACACACATTATCCATAACATATGATAAGTCTCTATGAAGTTGAATACGAACTTCAACTAATGTCTCATTGATCTTCAAGGAAAGTTGATAAAATACTTCATGTTGAATCTACTTAATAGAAAATGTAAGAATTCATGATCATGCTGATGAGGGTTATCATGTAGGGGGATGCTTAAGATAATGCATGGGAGTGGTTTATATAGGATATGAATGGGTCACCAATGGGGAAAGTGCCACTGGTGAGGGACTCATAGGTGGAAAAGGATCCATAGGTGAGGGAAGGTCCACAAGTGAGGAATTCATGAGTAGATGAATAGTAGGTGGAGAAGGGACCATAGGTGAAGATGAAACCACAAGAGGTAGAGACACTAGGGAAGAAGGGGGATCCTTATTTTGAGATTGACCTATGGGAAGAAGGGTAGAAGGTGAAAGAATGGTTATGAAGTGATCCTTAAGATGTTACTAAAAGATGCAATAATGATTAGTGTGATGTGTACCACATTGGTGTCAGAGATAATATACCTCTTCATACTTAGGAAGATATTCAAGTAACACTCTCGAGGGAGGTATAGCTTTATCTAAGCACTAAGGTTGGTGGGACATAAGGTGTTGATATATTGTCATCACCTATGATAGTGCATGAATGAATGGTTATCTATGTTATAGAAGCAACATATATGCTTGTGAGTAGACTTAGTCAGTGTAATCATAAGAGGAGTGAAAATGGAAGATGAGGAAGATTGGTATAGTGAACAGTCTCTAGTTTAATGATTGGTAATTTTATGAATGTCACAATAAGGTTGATCAACCCATTTGGTGGGCGAAGGAGCCAGATATGGTAAAGGGAGCAAACCATCACCAAGAGAAGGTGGGGCTAATGGAGAGACTAGACAAGGCTCAACTAAAGGATCCAAATGATTGGAAATAGGAAGAGACTGGCTAAAGAGGAAATAGGATCTGAACTAGGTTCTATTAAGGGAGGGTCAAGGTCCATAATAGGCTAAAGGATAGTCTCAATCATATCAGGGATAAATTAGCTAGAGGGGTCATGGTATCTAGCAAAGTGATAGCAACTAGTCATAGCATGATATATAAGCATAATCCTATGATGTTATTTAGAAATTGGAGGTGTGAGCACCATATCCACCCTAAGATAAAGAGGAAAAATACTTAAATTAGGAAAAATATAGAATGGAATACTATAATATAAACTAAAAGACTGAAGTAAAGAAGAATGACAATGAATAATTTCAACATCTCAAGCCTGAACTAGAATTCCTAAGAATGGATCATTTAAGGTATATCCATTATCATAATTAGGGGTGTGAATATCAATGATGAAGGTAGGGATGACCTTATCATTTTATGTGGTGTGATGAATGGAATGTCGAGTCTTAGTTAAGATAACAGGGATGTCATCACAAGGTCATTGATAAGAGTGAGGTTGTAATTAAGTGAGAAGATGATAGATGAGATGAGGTAAGAGGTCCAAATTTTTAATCTTGATATTTATTTGGTTAGGTTCATCATCATCAAAATATAAGAGATTAGGGGGTATATTCTTGATGAGTTCAAGGTGACCATTGTAACCTTGAGTGGAATTGATAGGAAAGTTAAACCATTGAGATTCATGAAATTCAATGATTGGTAAGGTTTCAAGTGTAAGAATCTTAAATACACCATGGTCTTGGAATTGTTTGAAATTTCAAGGGTTAGTGTCTCCTTGAATATTAAATATGGCTCCATTATGAGGAAATTAGACACATTAGAAAGCATAAGAGGAAATTACTCTCATTAGATGAGTCTATGGCCTACTAAGCAAGATGTTATAGGATAGAGGAAATTTGAAAACCATCACCTTCACATGAATAGTGATAGGTGGGATGGTAATGGGGAGCCACACATAATCTAAAGGAGGAACTTGTCTTCAGCCATAACCTTGACATGTGTTATGTATGGACTTAAGATTACACTCAAAATATCTAAGTATTTTGATAAAATCAAGAGAGATAACACAAGTGCTATAATCATCATCAATCAAGACACGATTGACTTGTATATCACCAATTTGGACACTGATCAAAAGAGGAGGATCATCTACACAAATCAAAATCTCATCATGGATCATAGAATCAAGGGAAAGAGAAGTGTCCATTATTTCATCAACATGTATGTACATCTTTTCTCACTATTGTAAAATGTTATCTTATATTCCAGATAAGGTGGCTTCATGTCCTACTAAGGGAGGATGAAGGATGTTCATTTTGAGAAAAATATGCATAATATGGTTATGATTATGCAGATAGGTCCATATAAGTTTAAGAAATGGGATTTGATATGGGAGATTAGTATATTCTATGATATGGTCCCACTCATCATAACCTATAAGAGAACTATTGGAAAGAGGTGCATAGTGTTGAAGGAGGTCATTGAAAGGAGTCAAAGTACATGTGAATTTATGTTGATAAGATGAATAAGTTTTAATTAGAGGATAAGTTTGTTAATTATCTTTAGAAGATGGGGTAGTTGATGTAGGTGTGATTTGTGAATAAGTGTTGAGAGAAGTTTGAGTATCATTGGTGATAGGTAAAGAGGCTAAAGGGATGGTAGATATGGTATGAGAAGTGTTATCCAAAGGAGGTGTTGGAATTAGCTCATCAAAATATATACGGTTTTCTTATCCCAGCTCGTCTAAGTGAGTTGGAGAAGAATCTTGGATAACATGAAATGTGTGAGACACTTGAGGTGTGTGTATGGGTTAAGGATTAATAAAAGTAGCCACCCTTTGCATATTAGTCATATTGACCACATTCTCTTTAGGATTTGGGTCAAGAATACTATTAATATTATTGGTGTAAGGGGTAATATTTTCTTGATTATCTTGGTGATTTAAAAGAGGATCTTTATACATGGCTAAATGAGCATTAGCCTAGTTCAAACATTGAGAATAAGTTTATTTTTCATGGGTTTTGAAATCAATTTTGTAGGATTGTTGATGTTTACAAATGATAGAATCATGGTCAAAATTGGGACCAAGAATAAAACTCATAGATAAATTAGGAAGTTGCCTACAAGTATCATAATATCCCAACTAGTATGAAGCCAAAAAAATTTATTGGGATCATACCAAGATTTCATATGATGGGTGGGATAAAGTTCTCATGGGAGAGGCCTTGGTATAAATTTTTGTAATTTTGATAAGGATAAATTTTTATGAACATTGGTGATGTGGTTAAGAGGGAAAACATGTTCTGAAGTTTGGTTGGGAACAATAACTTAAATAGTATGAATGGTATCATAAGAGTCAATGACACCGTCATTGATAGTGTGATGATTCTTATTTTTGATTAACATGAGAGTACCCATAGAATTTTGGGATGGCTTTAATTTACATATAAAAAAATCTTGAAGTTTGGCTTGGTCAATGGCCTCTTCTAAAGTAGGTGGAGAGAGAGAGTTTGGACCTGAAATTATAACTTGGGAAAAAGAGAATTGGTAAATAGATAAAAAAGGTTGTCATCTACCATATTATGCTCATATTTATTAGATAAAATATTCCATTGTTTAATAAAATATTGTGTGGTTTTTGTCTCAAGTTGATTATAATTGATGAAATGGGCTAAGGTATTCTCAGGGAGATCACTAGGTTGGATCTCTTGGACTAGAGCATTGACTAAATTTTCTAAACTAGTAATGATATGAGATTTGAGTTATTTGTACCAATATAAATAATCACTAATGAGATTTTTGGCTAATATCTTGGTAGTATCAAAGTTATTTAACTTGACCCAATATTTATATATATTTAAAAAGGGTTTTATGTGAAGAGTAAGATTGGTTGACCCATAGTAAAAAATGGTAGGGATGATATTTCCTATATCAATATTAGTAATTTAAGATGTAAGAGGCTCATTTTGAATATTCTTGATTGTTTTATTTACAAGAGGAGATTGAGGGATAAGATTTTCATGGAAATACCTAAGTGGAGGTGGGGGAACATTTTGGTTATACATGCCCCATGGCATCTATTGAGGGTGGGTTTGAATATGGATAAGATGATTTTAAATTTAGATCATTTGATTTTCATTGTTATCTTGAAAAGCATTCATTTTATTAAGAGTTTATAATATGATTTGATGGATTTGAGTTGTAGTATTAGCATTATGTGAAGTATTAGAAGTGGTAGCAGTGGCTTGGACTACTATGGGTGTTCATAGCAGCTTGAGAAAAACTATTATTAAGGGAGGCACTAGTGGCATAATTTACTTGTGTGGAAAAATATGGACTAGTGGAGGGATGAGAAGAGGCAAAACTAGAGCCATGATTACCTTGGGTATAAAATGATGCACTAGTGGAATAATTGAGAAAAGTGGGTCTTTGAAGAGGCCTACTAGATGTAGAACCTTCCATTTTGGTAAAGATAATAGGCATCAAGGTGGAGGAAGTCAAAGAAGAAGAAGTCATGTTATGAGAAGGGGTCAAAATAGAGGCCAAAGTTTGAGAAGTAAAGAAGCTAGTATCCCTAAATCCATGGGAAAACATGGGGGAAGGTGAATAGGGATCCTTGACTTGACCACTTATCACGAGATAGTAAATAGTAGAAGGATACTTTCCTTGATGTTGATTAAACTCATTGATGAAGAAGAGGATTTCTAGTGTATAATCTAATTTAGGTTGTTCATCAAATGAGAAGAGAGGATTATGAAGTGAATATGAATGAGGAGGGGTCCCATAGTTTGTAGTATGAGTGGCTATATGCACATTACTTTCATCTAGGATAGGACACATAAATTCTTATGGAAGAACCTATTAGGGTTGGTAGGACTAATCATATCTATTGAATTAAACTTAGTGTTGTCTTTAAACATGAAGTTCATGATGAAGGAGAGAGATTTAGGGAAGGCAAAGTTGATGTAAATCAAGGAGACACAAGATGTAGATAAGAGTATAAAGGAAACTAGGTTAATCTAATATGAAAATAGGTTATGAAAAATAAGCTAACAAGGATACAGAGTCAACCAAGTTGACTTAGTGCTATAAAATAAGAGGTATAAATTAGTACTGGGTTGATCAAATTGGCTTAGTACTATCGTCATGGAAAAAGATAGTCTATAAGAGACGGTGTCAAATAGAATGAGTGTATTGAAAATAGGAAAAAAATTTACAATGTATTTTAAAGCAAAAAATAGATGTAAATACACAAACAATTAGATCAATGAGAATGATCCAATTGGCACACAACATAAAACCTTGCACCAACACTAGCCAATGCATTTTTTTTCAATACAACATATAATGAGAAAAGAGCAAGTAGTCAGCTAAAAAGCAAATGCTATATAATTGGTCATCTTGAATGTTTTTATATTATTATAAAATGTTATTTTTAAGTGTGATAGGGAAGTTGGCTGAAATTACAAAACTAAAAAGCAATTTATGGATGGTTTTAAGATGTTTAGGCTTAAAAGGATCTATGTTGGTAATGGTATTGGGGCCTACCCCCTCACTTCATAATCCTACAATGATAAGGGTGTAATGTGCTTTACCAATAGATACCATTAACCACATATTTATACTTTTCTAGAAAACCAAGTCAACTTCCCCCTTGGTGATGTAATCCAAGTAGATAGGCCTTGGGTAGACAAATTTTAAAATGCATTTTGAAATTTTGTAATTTAATAGTGTGTGCATGAAAGAGAAAAATAGTGTAGATAATATACTAAAAAACCACTTAATTATAATATGTGAGTTATTCTAAGTATACAAACAAATGAAAGTGGAAGTGTGAATTAATTACTAGCATATAGTTCTTGATTCCCAATTTAAACATGGTACAGAGTCAGTTCAGATGATAGTGTATGCAAAAATTATAGAATAGATTAAATAAGGTCAGTACTATACTATAGAAGCAAGAGTCCTTAAGAACTAAGTCAACCAAGTAGACCTAGTATTTTAGATATAAGACAAATTATAGAACTAGGTTAACCAGGTCAACCTAGTTTACTATAGGATTGTAGTTTTGAAAACTTCAAACTTTGAATAATGGAATTGTAAGGAAGAACTAAATTTAAAGAGAGAGGAAGAAAAGAATGTTGGTGAGGTTGAATATGTTGAGGACTATGAAATTTATGTTGAAGTGTCTTAAATGTTTCTTTCAAGTTCTACCAATTATGTCAATTGGGTTGATCTAGTTTTACAATTCCCTATTTGTTGAAGCCTATTAAGATAACTGAGTTAACTTGGTTGACCTAGTTTTTTTAATCTAGAATCTATCTGGAATACTAAGTCAACCTACATAACTTTGTTATTCTGTAGCTGAATAAAAGACTCATTCGACCTATTTGACATAGTCTATTATTTAGAACTAAATAAGAGAACTGTGTTGACCTGATCAATCCAATAACCTATATCTGATGAAGACCTAGACAAAAAGGATAGAGTCATTTTGATATGACTGTATATTAAACCTACACATAGAAGTTAGAAACTATACTAACCTATTTAACCTAGTATCACAAATATAGAAAAATAATTAATGATAACAATGAAAAGTGTGAAATAAAGCCTACAATGGTTAGATTCATGTCAATTTCATGAGAATGTATGTAATAAAAAATGTATCAGATCCACAAATCAATCCTAGTTTGAAGAAGATAGATCTTACTTACACTTATGATTGGGGATACATTAGATAATTGATAACATGACTAGTATGGATCTACTAAACTGAATTAAGGGATATCTTACCACAATAATATTATTAGCAAGGTTTCCAAAGCCTCTAGTCAATAAAAATCATGCAATAACCCTAACTAAGTCCTATGTTTAAATATTCAATAAACTAATAACAATTAAATAAAAAATATAATCTAATACACACTAATCTTGTGGCATAAAGTTGAAGGTAATAAACAACTAAATTAGACATGCATAAAAGACATATACTAACATCAATGTATATGGAATCCTAATGCATGGAAGATAAGTGAAAATACATATCTTTTTAAGCATGAAATATACTAAGAGGGGGGGGGGGGTGAATTAGTATATTATATATCTTTTACTTAATATGATTTCTTTTCTTTAATCACTTAATCACACATTCAAGATATACCATAAAACTAAAACAATAACATGCACTACACGAGAGAGAGAGAGAGAGAGAGAGAGAGAGAGAGAGAGAGAGAGAGAGAGAGAGAGAGAGAGAGAGAGAGAGAGAGAGAGAGAGAGAGAGAGAGAGAGAGAGAGAGCAGATTTTTACATAGAAACACAAAGTGAGAAAAACTATGGAGAACAATCTCAAGTATATGAATGAGCACCAAATTAAATTACAAAGTCTAAAAGCAGCAACTTTCAAGAGCACCAACCCTTTTTTGAGCACCAACATATTAATTATTTTTGAGCACCATCCCCTCTTGTGTATAAAATATAACTATCTCTCAATGTTTCTTACTCAACAAATGATAGAACTTTACAATATCTCCTACTTTTCTCTCTACATTAAATACAAATCATGCACTCTCTTGCATATTATAAATGGCTTCTAAAGACTTTATTTATATCTTCCCAAATGACCTTTTTCATTAACCCTTTGTGACCTTTCAATCCTCATGGAAAATGGTACCAAACTTGCATGACCCTTTGTATCCTTGTATTTGAAAAGTCACATGGTGACCCTTCATAGGCAAATGCATCCTTTCCTCTTTTTATCTTTATCTTGGTGAATTTTCCTATTCCTCAAAGTGTCCCTTCATGAAAAAATATGCCATACCCTCTTTTGTTTTCACATGGTGACTCTAAAAATTCCTCAAGATGACTCTTTATGAGAAAATCATCCCATTCCTCTTTTGTCTTTAACCCATGACTCTTTGACTTCTCCATGGGCTCTTTTTGACGTATATGAAACCAAAAATATATTCATTAATATTAAATAAATATTAACACACATTATCCATGATATGAATATTAAAAAAATCATTAAATGCAATGGGACCTTTATCACCAATAATGCTAGACCTTTGACATCAATGATAATATTTCCAACAATCTCCCCCTTTATCATTGATGGCAACCTTAAATTGAAAATACCACATCCTAAAACCTACACATACTACCATCTAAAAAACATAAATTAACTCCCCTTTACTATAGCAACCTATACCTATTTATGTACATATACCTGTACTTATACCTATTTATGTTTTCCACCTTTAACATCAATGGAAAAGGGCCTATCCTAGAGCTAACACATAGCTCCTCCTCAACTGATGTTGATCCTCAATGGCATGAAGTAAAATAAATTACTCCTAACTTCTCCCTTAGATACTCAAATGTGTCTTTTGGTAGTGCCTTTGTGAAAATATCTACAATCTACTCTATAGTACTGATATATTCCATCTTAACATATTGATCTACAACCTGCTCTCTCAAGAAGGGATATCTAATGGGAATATGTTTTGTTCTTAAATGCATCACTAGAATATTTGAAATATTAATAGCACTTGTGTTGTCAAAAAAAAAGAAATAGGTTCATCATATTTTACCTTGATATCTTCCAAAGTTTGCTTCATCCAAAGCACTTGAGTACAACACAATACCGCTGTAATATATTCTAATTCAGCTATATAAAGTGATACTAAATTTTGCTTCTTACTTAGCCATGATACTAAGCTATCACTGAGGAAGAAAGCTCCTCCACTTATACTCTTTCTATCATCCAAACAACCTGTCCAATCTAAATATATAGAAGCAACCAAAGTGAAATCTCTACCTATGGGATACCACAATCCATAATCCAATGTCCCCTTGATATATCTAAATATTATCTTCACCAACTAAACAAGACTACCTTATAGAGCTAACTGATATCTTGGAAACATATCTACTACATGCATGATGTTTGGCCTCAATGTTGTCAAATATAAAAGACTACCAATCAAGATCTATACAAAGATTGATCTACAATAGGTGAATCTTCATCCTTGCTCACTTCATTTCCTATACTCATTGGTGTGCCAATCGGTGCACAATCCTCAAAACCAAATTTATTCAACATTTCCTTGCCATATTTACTTTGAGATATGAAAATTCCTTTATCTGACTGAAATATTTACAACCCTAAGAAAATTGACAATTCTCCAAGCATAGACATCTCAAATTCTTTTTGCATATTATCAAAAAAAAAATATCATATTTCTAATGTTTCCTCTAAAAATAATGTCATCAACATATACCACAACAATAAATTGATGCTCACCTTTTATTTTTATGTAGAGATTACTATCAGAAAATCCTCTCTTGAAACCTTGATCCTGCATGTACTTATCAAGTCTTTCATACCAAGCTCTAGGAGCTTGTTTCAATCCATGCAATGTTTTATTTAATCTACATACATGACTACTAATATTTGAGAGAGTAAATCCCTCCCTCAGGCTGCTTAATGTAGACCTCTTCTTCTAGATTCTTATTTAGGAAGGCAAATTTGACATCCATCTAAAACACTTTGAAATTTTTAAACACTACATATGCAAAAAACATTCTAATAGCCTCTAGCCTTGACACTGGTGAAAAAGTTTCTTTAAAATCTATTTCTTCAATTAAACCATATCCTTTACATACTAATCTTTCTTTATTCTTGGTCACTTCTCCATTTTCATTTAACTTATTTCTATAAACCCATTTTGTTCCTATCACATTGTGATCTTTTAGTCTAGGCACTAATTCCTGAGTATCATTATTTTCTATCTAATTTAATTCTTCATCCATTGCCTTAACCCAATGCTTATCATGTCTAGCTTCTAAAAAAATTCTAGGTTGAGTTTTGGATAACAAAGAGAAATTAACTTGCTCAAATTCACTTACCATCATTTTTCTAGTGCAAATTCCTTCATTTAAGTCCCTGATGATGTCACTTTCATTATGATTTATTTGGAAATATTTGGATGGAGTTTTGGTGGTGTATTTTTTTTCCTTCTTTTCATCTTCATTTGATTCTTCAAAGTATTCCTCTTCAATGTTTTCAGGATTATCTACTAGATCATTGATTCTTTATGTTCCATCTTCTTCTATCCTAACACTTGCACTTTAAACTATTGTCTTGGTTCTTTTTTTATAACATTTATAATCTTTACCTTTTTGATAATAACCAAAAAATATATCTTCATCTTCTCTGGATTCAAACTTACCAAGTTTTTATTAATTTTTTTTTATGAAGCATCTACTACCAAAAACTTTAAAATAATCAACTATTGCTGGTTTGTCTTTTCATAACTCAGGAGTCTTGTCACTATTGACTCTCAATAATTCTCTATTTGAATATGCAATACTGTAACAAACACCTCTCTCCAATATTTATCTGCTATCTTGGATTCATTTAGCATTGTCCTCACCATCTCCTGAACTATTCTATTTCTTCGTTCAACTACTACATTTTACTATGGAGTTTTGGCTGCTGAATAATGTCTCTTTATTCTATGGTCTTCAAAAAACTCAATAAATTAATCTAACATGAATTATCTTTCCTGATATGATCTTAGACACTTAATCTTCAAATTGATTTTATTTTCAACTAATGCTTTGAAATGTCTGAAAGCTTCTAATTTTTTATTTAAAAATAATTACCTCTCATATGTAAAAAATCATCAATAATCAACATGAAATATTTCTCACCATGAGTACTTTGAGTTTTCATAGGTCCACACAAATTAGTGTGAGCAAGCTCTAACATCTGAGTGGTCAAGTACTCTTTTGTTTTGAACCACCTTTTGGCCTACTTCCCATGTTGACAAGGTTCACAAAGTGTGTTAGATTGCTTTGTAATATTTGGAATATTTATAAATGCTTGCTTCTTGCTAATGTTGAAAATATTGTCAAAATTTATGTGTCCCATTCTCTTGTGCCATAGCCAAATTTTTTCAATCTGACTTAAACAACATCTTTGACCTTTGATGTCTAATAACATATATAAATTATTTCCTATTCTCTGAGCATCTGCAACTAACACATATGAATATTTTATTCTAATTTCACAACCTTCTGCATAAAAATTTAGTGTGTGCCTCTAATCACACATTTGACTTACACTCAAAATATTATGCTTAAGACCTTTTACATACAAAACATTTTTATTTTTAGTTCTACCATTATCCAAACTTAGTGTACCTTTTCTAGTAATTTTGGTAGTAGTATTATCTCCAAATTTTACTATGCCACTATTGATCTTCTTCAAGGTTATGAACTTGCTCTTATCTCCAATGTCAACCTTGTTTGTGAAAGTAGTGGTCTCCCCTTTCTATTTTTCAAATCTGATACCTATATTATTTGACATTGATCTTTGAATTTCTAATATCTTATTCAACATATTAGTGCTATTTTCAAATTTTGAATCATTAGCTGCTCTATCATTGATTGATTTATTTGTTTTCTCTAGATCTACTTTTAAAGAAGAAATTTAAATAACATACCTTTCACATTCTTCACTTATTTTTTGTAACTATGTTGTTAGATATTTTTCATTCTTCTTGGCTTCTTCAAAGTGTGCTTGTATATCTTTAATTATTTTCTTTGACTCCTTTTCATGTTTCTCAATTTGGAGCTTTAATTTGGGATTCTTATTCTCAAGAGCTTCTAACTCTTCTAAGGCACAAACTATTTCTCCTTCCAGATTCACTTCAGCTTCCTCCTATTCTTCTTCTTGATCATTTTTACTTTTGCTTATAAAGGCATATTCATGTATGTCCATGAATAAAATATATTTTTCTTTTGAATCATTGACTACACTATCTTCGACTAAGCTAGGATCTTTAGAATACAAACTCTTCTTATTGAATCCCTTCTTGAATTTTTCTTTGAAATTCTTTTTGTATGCAGAATTTATTTCTTCTTTGTCATAATTAACCTTATCTAGGAACTTAGCTACAAAATATCCAATCTTTCTACAATTAAAACATTTAAAAGGTAATTTTCCTTGATATTTACCTGTGCCCTTTTTTAGCTTGTGAATGAATAGATCTCCATTATCATCTTCATCATTGCTATAAATATCACTTGATTCTTAAATCTTAGCCTTCTCTTTTTTGATGTCTTGAAAGTAGCTTCTCTCTTTGAGGGTTTCTCTTATTCAGTTTGCATCTCATATGTCATAAGAATACCATGTAGCTCATCCATCTTTAGCTTGGATAAATTATTCATCTCTTCAATTGCCAAAACGTTTGTATCATATCTAAATGGTAGAGATCTCAAAACTTTTTATATCACAATTAATTCTTATAACTTTTCTCTAAGACCTTGAATCTGATTAACTATTTGATCAACTCATAAAAGACACCTTGCTATATTTTCTTCTTTTTCCATCTTCAAGATCTCAAACTATCTTCTAAAAGTCTAAAGCTTAGCTTATTGAAACTTTCCATCACCTTTGTAAATATTCTCAAATTTACCCAAGTTTCATGAGCAAATTTATATTGCATAACTTAAAAAAAATTGATTCACATACACCACATAAAATAGCATTTAAAGCTTTAGCATTATTTTCACTTGCCTTCTTTTTTACTAGAGTAGTTACAAGTTTCTGTGGCTCTTCATATTCCTCCACCACTACTTACCAAATGCCGAATACAAGGGCCATCAAATAAGTCCTCATCTTTATGATCCAAAAAGCATAATTTGTCCCATCAAACAAAGGTGCCTTATTTATAGATAAACTTTCATGTTATCTATCCATCATGCTTTCCTTGATCTACCTTCAAGATGTAAAATGTTTTCAAAAAGGAGCCTGCTCTAATACCAATTGTTAAGCATGATATATACTATGAGGGGGGTGAATCTCACACACACACACACACACACACACACACACACACACACACACACACACACACACACACACACACACACACACACACACACACACACATATATATATATATATATTACTTAATCTAATTTATTTTATTTAATCACTTTATCACACATTCAAGATATGCCATAAAACTAAAATAATAACATAAACCACACAAGAGAGAGAGAGAGAGAGACACCATATGATCTTAGACAGTTAATCTTCAAATTGATTTCATTTTCAACTAATGCTTTGAATGCTTTGAAATGTCTGAAAGCTTCTAATTTTTTATTTAAAAATAATTACCTCTCATATGTAAAAATCATCAATAAGCAACATAAAATATTTCTCACCATGAGTACTTTGAGTTTTCATAGGTCCACACAAATTAGTGTGAGCAAGCTCTAACATCTGAGTGGTCAAGTACTCTTTTGTTTTTAACCACCTTTTGGCCTACTTTCCATGTTGAAAAGGTTCACAAAGTGTGTTAGATTGCTTTCTAATCTTTGGAATATTTCTAAATGCTTGCTTCTTGCTAATGTTGAAAATATTGTCAAAATTTATGTGTCCCATTCTCTTATGCCATAGCCATTTTTTTTCAATCTGACTTAAACACCATCTTTGACCTTTGATGTCTAATAACATATATAAATTATTGCCTATTCTTTGAGCATCTGCAACCAACACATCTGAATATTTTATTCTAATTTCACAACCTTCTACATAAAAATTTAGTGTGTGCCCCTAATCACACATTTGACTTACACTCAAAATATTATGCTAAAGACCTTCTACATACAAAACATTTTTAGTTTTAGTTCTACCATTATCCAAACTTAGTGTACCTTTTTTGGTAATTTTGGTAGTAGTATTATCTCCAATTTTTACTATGCCACTATTGATCTTCTTCAAGGTTATGGACTTGCTCTTATCTCCAATGTCAACCTTGTTTGTGAAAGTAGTGGCCTCCCCTTTCTATTTTTCAAATATGACACCTATATTATTTGACATTGATCTTTGAATTTATAATATCTTATTCAACATATTAGTGCTATTTTAAAATCTTGAATCATTAACTTCTCTATCATTGATTGATTTATTTATTTTCTCTAGATCTACTTTTAAAGAAGCAATTTAAATAACATACCTTTCACATTCTTCACTTACTTTGTGTAACTATGTTGTTAGATATTTTTTATTCTTCTTGGCTTCTTCAAAGTGTGCTTGTATATCTTCAATTATTTCCTTTGACTCCTTTTCATGTTTCTCAATCTGGAGCTTTAATTTGGGATTCTTCTTCTCAAGAGATTTTAACTCTTCTAAGGCACAAACTAGTTCTCCTTCCAGATTCACTTCGGCTTCCTCCTATTCTTCTTCTTGATCATTTTTACTTTTGCTTATAAAGGCATATTCATGTATGCCCATGAATAAAATATATTTTTCTTCTGAATCATTGACTCCACTATCTTCGACTAAGCTAGGATCTTTAGAATAAAAACTCTTCTTATTGAATCCCTTCTTGAATTTTTCTTTGAAATTCTTTTTGTATGCAGAATTTATTTCTTCATTGTCATAATTAACCTTATCTAGGAACTTAGCTACAAAATATCCAATCTTTCTACAATTAAAATATTTAAAAGGTAATTTTCCTTGATATTTACCTATGCCCTTTTTTAGCTTGTGAATGAATAGATCTCCATTATCATCTTCATCATTACTATAAATATCACTTGATTCTTAAATCTTAGCCTTCTCTTTTTTGATGTCTTGAAAGTAGCTTCTTTCTTTGACGGTTTCTCTTATTCGGTTTGCATCTCATATGTCATAAGAATACCATGTAGCTCATCCATCTTTAGCTTGGATAATTTATTCATCTCTTCAATTGCCAAAACTTTTGCATCATATCTAAATGGTAGAGATCTCAAAACTTTTATATCACAATTAATTCTTCTAACTTTTCTCTAAGACCTTGAATCTGATTAAGTATTTGATCAACTCATAAAAGGCACCTTGCTATATTTTCTTCTTTTTCCATCTTCAAACTCTCAAACTGTCTTTTGAAAGTCTAAAGCTTAGCCTATTGAAACTTTCCATCACCTTTGTAAATATTCTCAAATTTACCCAAGTTTTATGAGCAGATTTATATTGCATAACTTTAAAAAAAATTGATTCACATACACCACATAAAATAGCATTTAAATCTTTAGCATTATTTTCACTTGCCTTCTTTTTTACTAGAGTAGTTACAAGTTTATGTGGCTCTTCATATTCCTCCACCACTACTTACCAAATGCCGAATACAAGGGCCATCAAATAAGTCCTCATCCTTATGCTCCAAAAAGCATAATTTGTCCCATCAAAAAAAGTTGCCT
Organism: Torreya grandis; assembly: GCA_037957365.1. Classification (NCBI taxonomy): domain Eukaryota; kingdom Viridiplantae; phylum Streptophyta; class Pinopsida; order Cupressales; family Taxaceae; genus Torreya; species Torreya grandis. Next base: position 765,353 of record JARHVA010004187.1, read on the forward strand.
TATTTATATAAAAACTTTCATGTGATCTATCCATCATGCTTTCCTTGATCTACCTTCAAGATGTAAAATGTTTTCAAAAAGGAACCTGCTCTAATACCAATTTTTAAGCATGATATATACTATGAGGGGGGGATGAATATATATATATATATATATATATATATATATATATATATATATATATATATATATTACTTAATCTAATTTATTTTATTTAATCACTAAATCACACATTCAAGATATGCCATAAAACTAAAACAATAACATAAACCACACAAGAGAGAGAGAGAGAGGCACCATATTTTTACATGGAAACCCAAAGTGGGAAAAACCATGGGGAACAATCTCAAGTATATGAATGATTATCAACTCAAATTATAAAATTTGTAAGCACCAACTTGTAAGAGCACCAACCTTTTTGCTAAGCACCAACACAACAACTATTTATGAACACCAACCCCTTGCAAATATTTGTGAGTACCAACCCATAGGAGCACCAACCCCTCTTATGTATAAAATACAACTATCTCTCAATGTTGCTTACTCAATAAATGATAGAAATTTATAATATCTCTATCTTTTCTCTCCTCTAAAACAAATATAAACCATGCACACTCTTGCATATTAAAAATGGCTTCTCAATCCTTTATTTATAGATTTACAAATGACCTTTGGCATTCACCCTTTGTGACCCTTCAATCCTCATGGAACATGGTGTCAAACTTGCATGGCCCTTCATATTCTTGCCTTTGAAAAGTCACATGGTGACCATTCATAGGCAAATGCATCCTTTCCTCTTTTGTCTTTATCTTGGTGACTTTTTTTCATTCCTCAAAGTGTTCCTTCATGGAAAAATATGCCATACCCTCTTTTGTCTTCACATGGTGACTCTTAGAATTCCTCAAGATGACTCTTTATGAGAAAATGCATCTCATTCCTCTTTTGTCTTTACCCTATGACTCTTTGACTTCTCCATGGGCCCTCTTTTGACTTATATGAAACCAAAAATATATTCATTAATATTAAATAAATATTAATAAACATTAGACAAGACATGAATATTAAAAACACCATTAAATGCAATGGGGCTTTATCACCAATAATGCTAGAACTTTGACATCAATGACAATATTTCCAACATATCTATCTACTCTTTCAAAAGAGGAAAAAAGTTAGGAATACTTACCTTTGAATACTAACCCATCAAGCCTCAATCTCTCATGCTTCACAAGAGTTTGTTGTGGTATGTAAGGATGATAAAGATAAATCATATCTAGGCTACACAACCTATCAATGTATCCAAAAGACTTCTCCACAAGACAATATTTAGACCTCTAAATAAAGTATGAAACCTTAAGATTGATCCTAAAGTATAATGGTGGATAAGTAGATGCATAATAACTCTTACTTCTTATTTTCTCTAAATAATGGTGAAATGACTATGTATATATAGGCAGATTTAACCCTAAACCCTTCCAAAAGTTTTAAGGGATAGGGTCAACCTAGTTGATCTAGTATTGTTATTGACAAAAACTCATTAGTTTAGCCAAGACCCAACCTAGACCATAAACAAGTTCTTCCAATAAAATTACAAGGCTGGCACAAATTACATAGTTATGTAAATTGACAAAAGAGGTTTTAGGTTAGGAAAAGGGGTATTGAAGGTGGTAAAATACTGGAGGAGTATTCAAAAGAGAAGGACAAGCTTAGGGGAATGGTTTTTAGGAGACAAGTGTGTAGATAAAAAGTGGAAAAAGGGAAAAAATACTATGAAGCACCATTGTTTTGCCTACCTCTTTTTCAGTGCACCCCTTAGGACATGCACTTAGACAGATTGAGAATCAATAGGTTCTTGCAAGATAGATAACATTAGTAATTGATAAAAGTTTTAAAATATTATGTGCATATAAATACACCAAGATAATCTCATTAATCAAACCTTTGAAATCCATATCCATGGCCCTTTATAAGGTAAATCCAATGTTAGTCAAACTAAAAGGCATCTTCTTGTAGGAATAGGTGCCCCATTTAGTAGTGAAGGTAGTATTAAACTAGTTTTATTCCTAAATTAGGATTTGGTTATATCTAGAATAACCATAAATAAGGGAAAACCTTTTATATCTAGCTAAAGTTTAAATTATTTTCTCCATGGGTGGAAGGGGATAATGATCCTTCAAGGATGCTTTGTTTAGGTCCTATAAATCTACACAAATCTTGATTTCACCATTATGTTTCCTAACAAAGACTAAGATAGAAACCCAAGATGAGTGTTTGATAGGGAAAATGATGTTAGCTTATATCAACTTGGACATCTCAGTCATCATCAATGGATCTAATTTTGGGTTTATTGGTCTCTATTTTTGTCTAACATGATTAGTATTTGGGTCAAGCTATATAGTGTGTTGGGCTAAGCTAGGGTCAAAACCCATTAGATATTTATAACTCCAAGTGAAGTTATCATCAAATTAGTGACACGATCTAATAAAATATTCCTTTTCAAAAGTGTTACATACCTTTTTGATCTTCAAAGCTTTTCCTTCTGAGATGACTATTGGCTTGTAGTCTTCTTCCTTGATTATGAGACTTCATCTCACCCTTCAGCTGATCATCAGAGTTGAAGATACTTTCTAACATAACAAGACCCATGGATAAATTATTAGTATTCAACTGAATTATTTTTTACCCATATTATTCTTGGAGCCTTGACTAATTTCTATCATAGAATTTAGCCTCATCTCACATAAAATTAACAATTTACTGATTGTTATAAAAAAGTTGCCAGTTGGTTGCATTGCTAGGGACATATGGTCTCATTATTTTTACATGCTATTTATTGTTATTCTTAATCTATTTAGGTAGATTATATTTAGAACCTATTGAGGCCATGATATTAACATCTTCATTTTGTGCTCTCAGTATTGCTTGAATGTTTAAAGTGATAAAATCTTCCAATAGGTCTAAAACCCTATGTTTTAAAGATCTTAGCAAGTTTTTCTTAGGCATGCTATTTGATCTTACTAGTGAATAATTAGTTCACTCTCATTAAATACTTATAGTGACCAAATACCCCTTTCCTTGTCTAACTTAATACCTCTAATTAATGCTTCATATTCCACCAAATTATTAGTGAAACTGAACTAAAGTATAAAGGAATAGAAATAACTCTCTTTTTGGGGAGAGACCAAAACAATACCTACACCTACACCGTTCATAATTATTGAAATATTAGAGTACAATTTCCACATTCCCTTAAGATCTTCAGAAAGTTTCATAATATTTGAGATTATTGCATCATCTTCATGGATGTATTACATACCCATCCCTATTTCCTTGACATAGTCATAAGGGTTAAACTAGAGAGTTGGTCCCCATTCATCCAAGTGAGTATCTAGGATTTCTTCTATGGGTGTTACAACTTCATGATCAAGCTCCTCTTCTTGGCATTGCAATGTGAAATTCATATCCACAAGGATAGGAGTGTATGGTTTAATCTGGTCTTTAATAATTTATTTAGCTCTTATTGTAACTTGAGTCCCATATCTTATCCTGAGTAACATATGTGACCAATCAACATATATGTATCCTCCCATTTTTTGTAGTGAAGTCTCAAGAAAGGCAAATAGTAAAATAAGGGGTAGGTCAATAACTAAGATATATTAGGATATGGATAAGCTTGTAAATGCATGGATGGTAAGGTTTAAACCTTTTATATTCCCAACTATTTGAACAATAGTTCCATCGAATTAAACCACACCTTTTGTGATAGGTGTGTATTTAATACCTAGTGCATCCACTATTTTTTTGGGCATAATAGAGTTGCTTGTCATAGATTCAATCATAAAATCACTCATAGATTTTTTCAAACTATGAGAAAAAGGTAAAAAGTGGTAGGCCTACCATTTTTACTTACTTTTGTGTCCATTTGAAGTTGACACAAGTTAATTGTAGTAGTAGGTCCCTTAACTGAGACCTTTTATGTTAGAAGTTTTTAGAGCTTCCTAAAGCAAATCCTTTTGTGTTAGGATTGAAATTGGTTCCCAAATCGTAACATTAAAATTAGTATTTTTAATTTGTTTTAAAATAATGAAAGTAATTATACCAAACTTTTTTAGTGCCTTTGTGGTATCTATGTCTTCTTTCATGATATTAGGGGTCAACAATTTTGACTTTGGCTAGCCCATCAGCACATTGGGTGGTTTTGAACTATGTTGCTTTTTTTAACCTCTTGTACAACTTTAAAAGTTTTATCATGGTCAACCTTTAGGGATTGATCACAGTCTATTTCCCTTTTCTTGGAGTGTGTATTTACTACCACTAAACTACCATTATTGGTATTGCTTCCTCCTGATTATGCCACAAAAATCCTCCTCTTGCTATTTTAAAAGAGTGGTCTCATTTTGAGTAGGAACTTATACATATTCCTACTAAGAAGTAGCTTCCTATTTATATATTTGGGGGTTTGATATGCTTTGTATCATCAAGTCTTGATTGATGAGACCATGAGGGCAAGCATTTTGATTATGCAATTGGGCACAAGGATAACAATACTCATATTCTTGATCTAGGTTATTGTAAATAGGAATGATGGATTTAGAAGTACTTGGGGTAGGTAGAGAATAGATATTTGGGGGATTTGTTTGTAAGGTTTAGCTTTGGGATTGTGAATTACTCTAGTATGGATGCCTATTAGGTTGATATGCTTGGTTAGTAGGTTGATAAGGATTGTAATTTTGGGAGTGTTGCCTTTTCATGGCTACCAACTCATTTTCAAATATTTTAAGTAATGATTTAACTTCATATAAATCATCATAAGGGATAGGAGATAAATATGGTTTATTTCTTGTTGTGGGAATTGGGGTTATAGTGGGTTGTGTGGTAGGCAACTCTGGGAATAATGGCATTAGAGGTTGAGGGGAAATTTTTCCAACTTGAATGAGGCAATTTTTAGCTCTTATTACTATGCCATAAGGATCTAGGAGTGTGATTCCAGCTATTGATTGAATCATGATAGATATATTAGTATTTAAATCTCTCAAATAATACAATAAAGCATTGTTTGAATTTGGCTTAACCAACATTGGGATTTTATTCCATGTCTTTTGAAAGTAAAAATTAAAATAACTCATAAACTTATGAGGATCCTATTTAATAGTGGTTATTTGTTCAAATAGCAAGAGGTGGTCACTTTGATCCTCAAAATGTGTGTATAGGGAAGACCCTATATCATCCCAAACATGGATGGAATGGGGAAGCAAACTTATATACCACTATAAGGCTTTACCCTTTAATAAGGAGCTAAGAAGTTTGATAGAAATTTTTTATTATGCTATGTTATGAACTAAATAGATGTTGGCAACATCTTGAATGTGTTTAATGGGTGTGGTGGAAGTTTCACCAATAAAATATGGAATGATTTTTAGAGTTGAGGTGGGTATATCATCATACTGGGCTAACATAACTGGGCTACCTCCATTGAATGCTAAGAAATTATGATTTCTTAGGGCCATAGTGGGAGGTATGAAATAATCTTGAGTATTTGTGGGAGATGTAGACATATTTGTAGGATTTATTCTAGGGTTAAGTAGAACTAACCTTGATTTATTTTTATATGGAAAAGATAATTCTATAAATTCAATCCTCTTACCTTTAGTAAATGATCTTTTTTGTATCTTTGGCATACATAAACATGAATTTCTTGAATTCATAAGCCAATAGAATTATCAAGTGCTCTTGAAATGTGTAAAAATCTTACATAATGTTTTCTGAGAATAACACCAATTTTTTAGCTATGATCTTCAAGTCCCACTAGACGTCCTAAAAACTATTACCAACTAGATTTTGCACTTCTTTTTGTGTTGTAAGAGTATGAGTAGTAGTATGTGGAAAATATAATGACATAATGGGATCACATCCAAGCTGTAGGACATTGGAAAATTAAGGAAAACCTATGGATAAGGAAAAATTCTTTTCACTAAGCTTAGTAAAACTAATTCATGGTTAGTTCACATCAAACTATAACTTCTTAGTGAACTTACTCCCAACTAAGGTTTAAACTTGTAATGGAAAAGAGTTTAGAATGAAATTAAAATTGAAAAATGGTGATGTAACAAGGGGTTATAGTTGGAATTAATTCTTTATTTTATTGAACATAGTTGAACAATAACATATTTAAATCTCTTTAAGCATAATCTTAAACAAGTTTGATATCAAAGGCATATTGGGTATTTAATCAAACAAGGAACAAATTTCTTGATTTTTTATCAATAATATTTCAAATGGACAAGATAAATACCATAAATGATTCTTATATAATTTAAATAAGACTTATATCATTCACAAATTTAATAAAATTTGTACATACACAAAGATAACACAAGACAAGGAAGGTAAAACTTCAATCTATTAGTATTCTCCAGGTTACAACGTGTACATTACTTCCTCAAAGGAAAACAAATTGGCTAATAGAAAAAATATCCATGGGCTATGTAGGAAACCCATATTTATACAAAAAATCACTCCCTTGAGAGAGATAAATTAAAAAACCCTTACAGTCAATTTTTGAGCAAAAATTAGGGAGTCTCGATACAAATCTCATCATTCCTAGCTTGAAATGGCATGCTTGGTGGAGTAGAAGGAGGAAAAGATTTTTTTAATGATTGGACACTTCAAAAATTGTTGAAAGAGGATAAAAATATGTTGGAGTCTTTCAATTAAACCATTTTCCTTGAGTTTTGTTGAAGAAATCTCTCCCAAGAAATGGGCCACCAAAATGAAACATGACTTGGTAAAAAATTGAATGTTTTTTATATTTGGATATTTTAAAACTAAACTTACAAAACCTAACTTGTAATTTTTAATTGAGACTTTGAAAACTTTTAAGTCATTAAAATTGAAAAAAAGGAAAGTACAAATTACAATGTGAGCTTTTACAACTAAAACCATTCAACTTTTCAAAAGGAAAAGTGTGAAATACAAGTTACACTTTTTCAACTAAAACTTGACATAAAGATAATTGAAACTTAAAAGTATTTATTTTCAAATTAAAGTTAAGAGTTTCCAAAATGATAATTGAAATTTTCAACTTGAAACTATACAATGTATCTTATAAAACTTGTAGTTTATAGAATGCATTTATCCAATAATCAAATAATTAATCTACAATAGTGAATTCTAAGGATTCCTTGTTCTTTTTCACTTGGATCTTCTCGATATAAGAATTAAAGATGATGAATATCTCTTTTAGGTGCTCTTCATCAGGACCAAATGTGTAAAGATTACTAATGTCACATTTTATAGTTACCTCAGATAATTCTCTAGAAACAACTCTGTAGAGTTGGATATTTTTTCCCATTTGATCATGTGTGTTATGATATTTGATGAACAAATGGATGGAATTCAAGGTGAAATTTGTATCATGTGATGACTCCTTATTAATGACCTATTTGAATTTATCCTAGACAACCTGAATAGGAATAGAATTTCCTTGGTAATCTTCTACACCACATGATAATTTACAAAGTGAATATTCAATATCATACATTGCATTTATGGCCTTGTTATATGTGATCTTGGCCTTATCAATATTTTCATAGAGTATTTGAATTTTTAATTTGGATTACCTCTCCATATCATCATTCTATGAAGGGTTTTTTATTATCCTTTTAGAAATGAGGGTGTCACTCTCTATTAAGTCAATGGCCTGCAATTTAAGAAAGTATAGATTTAGCCTTTCAACCTCTTTTTCATATTTACTTATTTATGCCTTTAGAGATGGAATATCATCCTTGAATGTTTTGAAATAATCCATAGCTATCTCTATCAATCTATCCCCTTTGGTGATTAGTTATGCATCCTAGTATTTTATAGCTCTAATCATTGTACCAATCTCTATTATTGCCTTAAATGTTTATTTATCAGGGAATTGAGAGAGAGATTGAGTTGCCTGGGTTGATTCAGGTAGATTTGTTGGGTCTATGAATTTTATTAAGGTAGATATAAATTTCTCAATTTTTTTAATCATCTCATCTTTAGTGACCTTGTCATTGTCCATTTTCTTAAAGAGAAAACTTATACTCATCTAGACATCATATTTTAGTCCTCTTATTGGATGACCCAAATGCACCTTAGATATCTGATAATAACCCATCACTAAATATTATTTTTGTTTCTTAGGTGGGGGAACTACTATCTCCACATATTTCCCCATGTTGCATCATATTCTATATTGGAGATGGTTTTTGGACCTCTCTTTTGTCAATTGGATGTTTCCAACAGACTAAAATCTAGAGTGTTGGGAGATATCATTTGTTTCCTCTTCTTTGACACTAATTATGCTAGCTAACTTGGAGTTGTTACTAGTCAATCTTGTGTTGTTCTAATGACCATTTTTATCTATGAGTTTGAAACTAAAGCTATTAAACTGGTAGTTACCATGACAAGTGTTGTATCTACCACTGACATTGTTGTTGAGTCCTTGGCCATTGATTTGGCTATATTTTCCCCATTGGTGGGTTGAGTAGCCATAATTTTGTTAGTGTTTATCTATTTTTACACCTCCTTGGTGGGAATTTGAGTCAATGTGAAAGTAAAATAAGGAAAGGGTACTTGGATGCATGGATTAGATGTGCTTACAAGGGGTGTGGAAGCCAAAAGTGACACAAGTAGAGAGGTATGCACGTGTGGTTGGAACAAGGGAACTTGTGGTAGGGTGGTATATAAGGAAAAAATTGAATCTATTAATGTAGTGAGAATAACCAAAGTGGAATTAACAAGAAGTGTAATGGAATATGAATATAGATATATATCCATCCAAGTGGATATGATGGCTATTTTGACTATAATTAGAATGACCAAGTTTGCATTCATGTACTATTGGGTGGTGTTGGTAATTAATGGGGAGGTAGTGGATATAGGGGATGATGTGAAAGTAATTTTGGAAGAGGGAGGTAAAGGTGGAGTTGGAATAACCAATTGTGTTTATTGGCTTACTGCCAAAGGAATCACTTGTACTAGTTGGTCAAATGAAGGAGCAATTACTTGCACTAGTGGGCTCATGGAAATAGGATTGGTAATTACTTGTGTTGGCTGGATAGTAGAGATAGGAGGAGGGGTTACTATAGTTGTGATCCCTAAGTAAATTGGTAATAATTGGTCTATTTATTGGGTTTATGGCACCTGGGTGATGGAAGAATATCTCCTTACCTTCTACTTTTATTTCTTTTTATGTGAGACAACTAGCCCCACTACCTGATATGCTTGAGTCCCACTACTAAAACATTATACATGAGTCTTACTACTTGAACCTTCTTTTTTTGTTTCCACTACACCCTTATACTTTACTTCCCTTAACTTGTTTATGATATTCGAGGTCTCTTTGGTTATTTTAACCCCCTCAGTCCTTAACTAGTTTAATGTTCTATTTATAACTTGGGTGGGCCTATCTAATAAGGAGAAGGATTCAGGTGTAGACTACCTGACTTAAGGAAGAGGTTGGAGATAGATTTGATTATCATAATAAACCCTATCCATTGGTTATTCCTCATATTTCAAATCTTTTAGAACTAGTGCCATATTATAAGTCTCAATTTTTTCTAGGGTCATTATAGAATAATCTATAATCCTATCATCTTATTTATGCTACATATCCTCACAATAATCTTCATAAAAGGGTGTAGACTACTAAAATTGGCCGCTGATAACCTCCAACTAGGCTTTTGACCAATTTCTACCCAAAATACACAAATTGGCCTAAAAACACTAAATCATGCAAAATGATGTGAAAATGATATATTCAAGTGCCAATTTTGGCTAGGGTATGACTAATTGGGGTAATATAATTTATGGACCAGTTAAATTTGATCATTTCATTTTGAGTCAAAATGCCAAAATTACACCTGCATTCTCTAGACTATTCTTTCCTATCAATTTTTTTGCACAAGACTCATGCCTTTATTATTTTTTATTGGCAACATCCTAAATGGGAATATGGTTCCAATGCATCTAGTGACACCTTATAATTCCAATCCAATAAAATTTAGGACCAATAACAAGGCATTATAATCAATTTGAGTAATCTGTGCACAAAGTGCTTAATCATGCTTAAGAGTTAATTAACTCAAATCAAGGGCTAATTAATAAATCCATGGAAACTTGTTGAATATTTATTTTTAGAAATGAATATTGAATATCTACATCATCAAGTGACCTAATATCTTAGGAAGACATCCCTAGGCCATAAATGTCACAAATATCATGATCCATGCCTCGCATGCCTCATCAATGCCTTCCATGATGCACTTCATGCCTCTTAATTTCCCCTTTTTCTAATGCCATGATGAGGATAATTACAAACTTAGTTCCAAAGATTGAATTAATCCTCAACCACACATCTCAATCTTGAGATGGATGGTTGAGGTTGATTCTAATCAAATCTAAAAATCTATAAATAGGAGGCCTCAAAACATCATTTCTAAGCTTAATTTTTGCAAAGTTATAATGCAGGATTAGTTCCAAAAGCTTTCAAAAATGAGTGCCACCATGCCAAATTGATTCTAATCCAAGCCAAGCCATAAGCTAAATGTGCCAAGAGGAGATGAAGGTAACCACACTCCATTGAAGAAGACCTCTTGAAGCACAAACTGAATAAGCCACCATTATAAAGGCATTTGGAGCATCGAAGGAAGGTGAAAGAAATTCTTGTGTTTTCATTTCTTGCTTTTTATTTGTGATTATCATTTGCTTTTGTTAACTAAGATCTCCCTAGTGTGTAGGCCTAGAGATGTTATGCTATTAGTGTGTTTATTTCATCTTGTTTTTCATTTTGGAACTAACACCATATTAACCATCCTCTCTTGAGTCAAATTCCTAGATCACTTAATGGCACACTTGTTGGGACTAGATGCATCCTACACATGAAGGAGACCCTTTTGCAACCTTAGAAAAACTTATTTGATCTTTTAAAACTCTTGAAAATTGGTTTTCTAACTCTATTTTGCCATTTTTGGTTGCCATGGTTTTTACACAGTAACCGATGTCAGTAAAAATATTGACATCAGTTACTTGGTTTAACTGACGTCAGCCCACAAAATTGACATTAGTTAGATCTTAATTGCCTGTAATTGATGTCAGTGGTATTGAATGACATCATTCACTATTTTTTTCTAGAAACACAAATTTGAGACCTACTTTTCCAAAGTTTCTTCTTTCAAACTCAAAAGGGCTTCAAAGCTAAGGAACATGCTAACAATTTTACTGTAAGACTAAGTGGGATATTTGATCAAAACATGTTTAAATAAATTTTACATGCTTAAAATTTTCTTAGGAACTTTGTTTTGGTGTTTAAAAAATAATTTAGGTGTTTTTGATGAATGTTTTTCAATGTTTGCAACTAAGACCAAGGGGTGAAATGAACAACACCAAACATTTCATTTGGGTTTAAAAATTAAACACACTTGTCAATTCTTGTTTGAAATAGTTGTTTAATCAAATATTGTTTAGAAAAAATATGGGTGTTGCATGTATGCTCTTCTATTTGTCCCCTCTATGGAACCCTTGAAATCAAAAGCACCATTCCTATTGCAAATAGCCTAGTCTAAGGCTTAGAAATAAAGTAATCTAAATCACTCCCCTAAAAACTTGTCAAAGTTTGGGTGATCTTGAAAATGACCCTAAAGTCTTTTTGCTTTCATGCTTTATTTATTTATGCATCTTGGCTTGTGAGGGGGACTTCATCACCTCCTGCAAGTTCTTTAGGGAATCTTTAACCCAGGGTTTCATCTCCTGACATTGACTTCATTTGACTCTTTTAAAGTTGCATACGAGATATAGTGGCACTTTGGACATCACACTACATTGAGTGAATAGTAGGATGTAATGGTTATAAAAAGGACTAGTCCTTCTTACAACAAGTTGAGTGATATGGATCTAAAATATATGATTTTATTTTGCATTGTTTGGCATGAAAGTTATTGTGCAATTGATTCCCCTAGATGATTTAGAAACTTGTTATATTTTAGACAAATCCCTACTTGCTATGGAAGTATTTTTGGTGAAAAGTGCACCTTAAGGTCCATGTCATAGTATTATCATTTGAGAGAAGGGGGTGTGAAAACCCTACTATATAATGGACATTTACTTTTGGCTGAACACTTAAAATCCTCTCAAATGACATATATTGATGGATTCTAACAATATCAACCTTGTCAGTTTAGGATCTAAGGGTGATTAATTAGTTGGTCTTGTCCTAGATTAAAGTCTTATTTAGATTCAAAACTTGTGTAAACTAACAATCCAAACCAAACACATGGTCCAAATTTTCCTTTGAACAAAGAGGCATTATGCTACTCATGTGAGATCATTAATTTGCCTTGTTCAATGTTCATCAAAAGATTGAGAGTCATATCATCCACTTTGGCATAGTTATGCTTCCCAATTGAGTCTAGAACTTGACAAAATTTGTTTAAGTCCTTCACTTGTAATCTAAATTCAGAATTACACCTTTACAAGTTCATAGGGTTGATGTGTTAAGTGGGTTCGCCATTTTCACTAAACTTGAGGGAACTTAGGTTTAATTTCCAATTTGGATTGAAGACCATTCAAGACTCATAATCATTGTCCTCACTTGATAGACTTATGACATTTTGTGCTAAACACTTTCACTTTAAGTCTATACACCATAACATTTTGAGTCATGAAAGGTAGTGTTATGCTATCAAAATTGTGGAAAAATGTCTTTTCCTTAAAGAGTCTTTGAAACAAACTTTTTTATCATACCTTTTGGGTAGTATAGAATTATTACAATGCCCAAATCATTTCAAATGTTATTTCATGGACCCTCTTACATAGAATTCCAAATTTATTCCTACATTTTCAGACCAATCCAAGTATACTTTTGATCCTTTGTCTAAAGCATAGTTATACTATTCACTTTTGTCTAGCTTGTTTGTCAAAAAGAACCAAATTTTATACCATTATTAATGAGAAAATAAGTTATTACTAAAGTGCCTTTTGTTTCATACCTTATACCTAGTTGATCAAGTTCATGTCCAAAAATTGAATGCCTAGTGTTTGTTAAAAGTGTTTCAAATCCATTAGATTAAAACTTTCATCTATTTTCAAAGTCTAGCTTTTGACATCATTTATCCAAGAGTCCTAACACATGCCTTGTTTGAGGCTAGCTTTGGACACCACATTTAGACAAAATACCCAGTAACTTTTAAAATTCCTAGATTAGACTGATTTGAAACACTTCAACCTTAGAGTTTGGTATTCTAATTTTTGGTCTATTTACTTGTTTACCTTTGTGTGAACAGTGAAAGGTTAAGATACTTCATTCTAGATTATTTCCTCAAAAATATTTTGATCCTTTTTGATAAATCTAGACCAAGTTGAAGGCATCATTTGTTTTATATTCTATATTTTTTAAAGTTTGTATAACTCTTTGACCTTTTATCGTAAAACATTGACTATGGATCCAAACATGTATTCTTACACTCATAGTGGACTCATGTACAATCCATGGATTAATAATGTAGTTACATAGGAAGAAATGGTGAAAGACCCCTATGAAGATAACATTTCTTAAGAGATGGATTCTTATCCCTCTTATAATATTCAATTAGGGGTATAAAGCCAAGATCCATTAGCTAACTATTTGGTTACCACACCACCTTACAAAGAATAGGAACAAGAACAAACCATGAAATAATTAGCTACAATACCCATGGTGGATGAGTCAGTATGTCAACAACTATATTCTACTAATTTAGCTTCCATGTATGATCCATTTTTATTTGAGTGACATTTATTAGAAAAAAAAGATGAGATTTTGGTTAGGGCCATAGAGGTAGGGGCTAAGTTTTTAGTAAACTTCCCCCATGAAAATTTACCAAGTCTAGTAAGAGTGCCCCACAATATCATTTATGATCAGCATGATTCTTCTAGCAATCCTATAGTTCTAGTCCAAACGCCATACCAAGACCCCAATATATCCAATCATGGCAAAAACATCATGGAAGATCACTTTAACCAAATGTAAACAACATAACAAACCTACCTAAGTTTAGCATGTGATTTCAATCAAATGAACATGATGAGTAAACCCCTCATTGACCTAATACCTTCAACAAGAGTGTTGATGGGATTAAATGGACAAGAGAATCTAAGTTCCAACCCATTTATACAAAATGATTTGATAGATAACTTGATACATATGCCAGTTACTAAAGAAGTGTCTTTAGATTCTATACTAAATAGTGATCCAAATGTAATAGATAATATGAAAATAATGTCCAATCTTGATCAAATTGGTACTAACACACAAACAACTATCCAACAACATGTGCCTATAGTTAATCCCATGAGTTGATCATCATACCAAGGAATAGGAGTTTCTACACCCTAGCCTCAACTAGCTATTTCCTCAAGTGTACAACCTATAGGATTAGATAATCAAACAATGGCTAATGTTACACCTCAGTGATAGAATGTGATGAATCCTACTCCCCCTCAACAAGTAGTGAGTGGTATTCCATAACAATAGACACAATCTAGTGTATCAATGTAATAGAGGATGAATACATTACCACCTCAATTAGGGGTAACTAATGTACCACCTCGCCAGGTAATAATGAATATACCTCTTCAATCATAGACTAGTAGGCCAATTCGAAACCACATAATGAATAGTTAGTAATGTGAAAATATTGGTCAGTGATAGATGTCAAATCTACAACCTACTTTCACCTCCTCATAGGGATTTGTACAACAAGGAGGTCCCCATGTTTCTCAAGTACCTACTAGATAACCGTTAGTTCAAAATATGCCACAAATCTAGAAATATAGTCTTGGTCCACAAGTTCCTACTCAATAACAAAGTTTGATTAGTCAACAACATGTCCCTTTCAACCATAGTAGGTATATTATAGTTATATCCCTTCATCCCAACCAAAAAATACTCTAATTTAAAGATTTACCATCAAACCAAAACAAAATATTACGTAGCCAAATGTGCAATTTTAAGTACATCCCAATCTACATATGCATATTCCTGGTCCATTCCCCAACCAAGCCAGTCTACCCCAATAGGTATCTCCATCATACCCTAGCCAAAATGTTCCATTTGTGACCTCCCAACCATCTATCCAAACCCAAATTCTCCTTCAAATCAATATCCCTTCTAGTTTCTTAACCCAAGAATTGTAACAGATAAAGGATGTAATTACTACTATTTAGGTGGGGAAGCAAACTAATTTTTTTAAATTGGACGACATATGTTCCTATATATTTAATATGGAGTATTTATAGATACCATTTCCTCTAGGATATGAACCACCCAAATTCAATAAGTATAAAGGGAAAGGTGGCCCTAACGCCCACTTGACCAAATTATTTGTCACATGTCAACCAGTGGCATATAGTGACATATACATCTTTATATTATTCCCAAGAAGCCTATCTAGATAAGCCTTAGAGTGGTTCTTAAAGTTTCCCAAGAATTTAGTAATATACTTTTATGAGTTTTTGATAAATTTGTGCAACACTTTTCCTATAATCTCAAGCATGAGATTTCATTGGTGGACCTAACTTAAGCAAAGAAAAAATTTGGGGAGAGTTTTGAAAGTTATTTAAAATGATGGAGGGCCCTTGCAAGCTATTTCACCCAAAATTTACCAGATAAACAATTAGTTATGTTTACTATAAAATCTCATAGTGAGATAGCCTATCATTTAGAACTATAATGTGTGCATGCATTCAAAGAGATAATTGATAAAGGTTTGTTGATCAAGTGAGCACTCATCAATAAAGGGGTCATCAAGATAAATTAAACTAATAAAAATCAAGGTACCAATCATGAAAATGACCAACATCCCATCCACGTGCAATCATCCCAACCATCACAAGCTAATAATCATGAAAGACTAAATAAATTTAACTGAAATAGGTATGTTATGGTAAATGAAGTAACTAAATCTTGTCATGTCCAAACTATGAAGACATCATATGCACCACCTTTTCAACTTACTCTTACCTAGTAACCTCTCCAACTAATGCTGCAAGTGCAACAACCAAGACCTACACAAGAAATACAGTAGCCTTTACCATTGCAAACCCCTCCTCCTAAGAGAATCATGCCTGCACATCATGTCTTTAGTGACCTAGGAGATCCCATTGAATCTATATTTTACAAGATTTCTATATCTAACCTAATTATTTGGCCTATACCAAAGCATTATCTACAAGGCATTCCTTACCTTAATTGGTATGGAGAAAATGAATTATGTAATTGTCATTAGCTCAATGGGAATAATCTATGAAGATGTGTCCAAATCAAGCATTTAATTGAAAATATGTTAGAGAATGGGGAGATAAAATTGGATAATGGTGCTTCCACTTCCAATCAAACTCTTGAGATATATCAAAACCCCTTTCCTTGACATAACAATCAACAATAATAGAACAATAAAAAATAACAACAATGGCTAGTACAATATCAAAATAAATAGTATCAGAATCAAAGGCTGAACCAGTAGAATTGACAAAATCAACAACAAAATCCATGATAAAATAATGGATAAAACTAAGGTCAAAATAGTAATAACCAAAAAACCTACCATGTAGTTTCAAATGACTACAATAGGGTTATAGGTCATATTACAGGGGTAGCATTAATACCATCTCCATTAATCCTAGACCAAGCACTAATCAGCATAGAACATTACTAAACAACACTATTCAACCAAATCACATGGATAATCCTTATTTGACCTAGGAGTGCATACAAGAAAACTATAAAACTAGAACTTCCTCTTTTGGATATTATAGTGATAACTCATTCTTGCCATATGACCATATGCAAGTGCATCAACAATCGAGACTTGTCTTATTTGGTCCCACACCATTCTGAGCATTTGTTAATAACAATGGTCTAGTATTTAATTCTAATTTTGCAATCACAACTCAGAGGTTAAATATTACTATCCCAAGCCCAAAACCATCTACCACTTTTCCTATCATCCAACCAACCATTCAGCCTCAGAATAAATAATTCACTATTGACAAAGACAAGAAGTTTTATATTATGGAATAATTATAGAAGACACTAGCATAAATTTATATTTTAGATTTGTTGCAGACATCAATAGTCTATAAGAACATCTTAAATGAGTTTTTAACCCAATCCATTATTTCTAGTGGCATATTCCCTAATAACTTTTAAGCTTTGGTTGGACACATAGCTCCAACCCAACAAGTCACATTCAACCAAAGTATATGTCTTCCCTTGGCCCTCTCCATAATAACCTATTTTACATAGAGGTTTGTATTAGATGACATAAAGTGAAATGTGTCCTTATAGATAATGGATCTAGCCTCAACATAGTGTCCCTCAAGCTCATCAAGCTTCTTGGGTACATGATGACAAATATCTAGCTAAAAACAATAACTTTCAAAGCTTATGATAATCAGGAAAGAGAATCACAAGGCACCATTAATTTACTAGTTATCATTAGGACTTTGACCCATGATACACTTTACCATGTGTTATATCTTGAGTTATCATACAACATGCTTATAGGTAGGCCTTGGTTATATGAGATTCATGTAGTCCCATCAACACTAGACCAATGTATCAAGTTTTTCCACTCATGGATGAAAGTGAATATTCTAGGAGATTTACAACTATATGAACACTGCAAGCATCTTGAGGCTGAATTTTAAAGTGATAATTATTAGTACGGTATGAATCCCAATTCCAAGAAAGATAAAGGAAAGGCTATACTTATTGATCCTTCACTAGATAATTACGTAGATCCTAAATACCTTAGATTCCCTTTCCCACATGCTACCTCTTGAAGCTTCTAATCATTTCACCATTTCAGATAATGGATCAAGAGAATATATGACCCATGATACATTTCATATCACCAATCTTACTTAGAATCCAAAAACCTTTGGGTGACCTAAATTCATTCCACATATGCATTGGTAATGAAAGAATAAAGATAAGGGACCTGTCACATTTATACTAGCATCTGGCCTAGGACCTGACCCTCTTGAATCATGGTTATATAATGATGACCAAGCTTATTGTTATAAAAATGCAAAGTATCCTATTCCCAATAGGATCATGGAGAGTCACAATTATGAAGGAAGAGGACTCAAAGTGAATCAACAAGGAACCATCAAGCTAATTTCCATGACTAAGTATGAAATACCTTATGGACTTGGATTTAAATCAACTAGGGGTGACCCCACATATTTTATTCAAACTCCATCACTAGTGACTAGTGATGATGATGCTAATAGTGAAGTAGAGTTTGATCATAGCCTTACCTTTGATAACCTAGCTAAAACCAACCTATTTGATAACAATGCCATTTGTACCCTTACCCAAGTCATTCATCACAATCCATTGCCATTATATTATCCCCAATTCATAGATTGGGACCAACAAGAATCCAGTTTGTTGATTGATAAGTTCTAAAATGATGAGGTATTCTATGATTTCTTAGGCCTTAGAGATAATGTTCCATTGGGAGATCACAAATCACGGTTCTCAATCGCATTAGATCTTGCAGCCTATTTTGGAGAGTGAGTGAACACCCTTAACCAAAAATAAATAAATAAAAAATTGAGGTCCCAATATGAAAACATCTTTGAGGCACTTTTTTACCAGGGAAAAAGTAAAGATAAAGGCCAGTCTAGTGGTGAAAACCTATTTCAGGCACCATTAGATGGGGGTGTTCATTCTTATTCAAATTTAGAGCAGGAGACCACTAATGATAATCTTACATATGTATCTAAGTTTAATTTTGAGAAACAACAAGTATTTGATCAAATTATCCAAAAAATTCTAACTAATTTTGTTACATGGCCAACTCTACCATTAGGAGACTCATAATCATCATGCCTAAGAGAAGTTGAAGAGCAAGTCCTAACAGAGGACCTTGACATAGTCCAATAGTTCAAGTTGTTGCCTATTATCCTAGAAGATGGTTCAACCCTCCTAGTCAAAGATACAATAGAGGTAAACATCGAGACTCTATCAAACCTAAAATGGATAAAATTAGGTGCATCCTTCATTAAGGAGGAACATGATATTTTTATAGCTTTGTTGAGAGAGTTTGTGGATATATTTGCATGGGCCTATTCTGACATGCCAAGATTAGATCCCACCTTGGTTCTACACCACCTTGTGGTTAATCCTGAAGCTAAACTAATAAATAAAAAGATCTATAAGATGAATCCTTGCATTGCTATATTGGTAAAGAAAGATTTGGAAAAACTTTTAGAATCAAGATGTATCTGATCCATTGACTACACAAAATAGATCTCTAATATTGTACCTATTAGCAAAAAGTTGAAGGAATCAAAATTTATACTAATTTTTGAGACATCAACAAAACTTGTCCTAAAGATGATTTTCCATTGCCTAATATTGACATGATCATTGACTCCATGATAGGTTATGAAATGCTTTCACTCATGGATGGATTTTTAGGATACAATCATATCAAAATAGTGCCATAAGATTAGCATAAAATAGTGTCCACCATTCCATGGAGAACATTTTGCTATCAAGGGATGCCATTTGGCCTTAAGAATGTGGGATCTACATATCAAAGAGCCATGACTATCATATTCCATGATATGATTCATGATATTGTTAAAGACTATGTCGATGACATATTAGGAAAATCCAAGACCATGCTGACCATCTAACAGTGCTGCATAATATACTTGAAAGACTATAAAAACAAAAAATTAGACTTAATCCAAATAAATGTGTGTTTGGTTTAACTTTAGGCAATCTACTTGGCTTATAGTATCTCTTAGAGGTATTGAAGTTGATCTAGCTAGAGTTCATGGTATAATCGAGATGCTGCCACTAACTAATTTGAAGCAACTTCATAGTTTACAGGATAAGAACTAGTCCATAAGATGCTTCATCTCTTAGTTAGAAAACACATGCCATATATTTATGCACCTTTTGAATAAATTAGTTGTATTTCACTAGGATGATCACTACCAAATATATTTTCAATAGCTCAAGGACTATCTTGTTAATCTACCTATTTTATTACCACCTATGCAAGGAAATCCATTCTTGTTATACCTATCAGCTACCGATTATGCTCTAGGGGCACTCATGACTCAACATGATGACAAAGGAAATGAGTATGTTATTTACTACTTAAGTCATACCTTGGTTACATATGAATATAACTATGCACCTATTGAAAAAGCTTACCTAGCCATGGTTTTCATAGCTCAAAAAATGCATCATTACATGTTGAATAATAAAACCATGGTCATTTCAAAGGTAGATCTACTCAAGTATCTATTATCTAAAATAGATTTGAAAGATAGAATAGCTAAATGGATCATGATTCTTAGTGAGTTTGACATAGAGTATGTCAATCAGAAAGCAATCAAGGGACAAGTTCTTATAGATCAACTTGCTAAAGCACCTCTCACAAACACACAACCACTCAAGTTTCCATTTCTTAATGAATCCATCATGACCATCATGGACACACCCCTTGAGGAGCAGTCTTAGAAGATATTTTTTGATGGTTTATTCAATGCAAATGGATCAGGGGTGTGCCTATCATTTATTACACCATAGGGGGATCTAATCCCTAAATCATTCAAAATCAACTTTTCTTGTATAAACAACATGTCCGAGTATGAATCACTTGTTGTAAGAATTAGACAAGTAGTACAGTAGAATATATCTCATCTCCAAGTTTATGGTGATTCTCAGTTAATCATTAATCAGGTTACAAATCATTTTTAGATCAAAGATGACAAGCTAGTTCCATATAAATCCATGGTTGACACTCTTAAAAAGAAAATTACCAACATTTAGTTTGAGCATATACCAAGGGCTAGTAATAGAATTATAGATGACATGGATACTATTGGTTCTTTGATTCAACAAATAGTTAAAACTAGAGAGTGTCATTTTCTTGTCAAGAATTTGTCAACCCCAGCTCATGAACCTTCAATCATTGCCATGATTTGTGATATTGTTAATCCTAATTCTATCTGGTACTCAGACCTTTATAGATACCTTCATGAACAAGTTCTACCACCTAACCTATCTCAAAAAAAAATCAAATCCTTCATTCATCATTCCACTTGTTATAATTTACTTGGATCCACTCTTTACCATTGTAGTTTTGATGGGACTCTGCTTCATTGTTTAACTTTGGAAGAGTCTACATTAGCATTAAGAGTTCATGAAGGATTATGTGGAGCCCATTCTAGTAGGGTAGTCCTATCCAAAAATCTCTTGCATATTGGTTATTATTAACCTATAATAGACGTAGATTCCATTACATATGTAAGAAATATGACAAATGCCAATGGCATGCCAATTTGATTCATGCCCCAACAAAAACTTTAAAACTAATGTTGACACCATGGCCATTTTCTACTTGACGACTTGACCTCAGTGGTAAGAGTAACCCCACTTCATCTAATGGCCATAAACATATCCTTACCACCACTAAATATTTCACTAAGTGGGTTGAAGCTATACCCCTCACGTGACTAGAAAGCAAATTTCCAAATTCATCTTCAACCTTCTCATCTACAACTACAGTATCCCCTCTGACATTATATTTTATAATAGAGGATCATTAAAGAATAATGATATAGACTAGTTATGTATTGAATACAACATCACCCAACATTTTTCTACAATATATTACCCTCAAGGTATTGGCCAAGCTGAGGCATCAAAAAAAACCATTGTTAACATTCTCAAAAACATTGTCAATGATGTTGATCATGATTGGAACCTCCAGATATTCCTTGCCCTTTGGGAATACTGTACCAATCATCATACCCCCATAGGATCCACTCCATACTCACTTGTTTATGGTACTGAAGCCATCTTTCCCATTGAGGTCAAGTTTCCTTCACTACGCATCTCTTTCAAGCATGTCCTAGATGAACATGACTATTGAGTAGCTCACGTGCAAGAGCTGGATCTACTTAATGAAAAATGCATAGTCATGTTCAACAATCTTCAAGCATATTAGAATCAACTAAAAGGCCACTACAATCAATGTGTGAAGTATTGAACATTTAAACTTGGTGATCTTGTTCTAAAAAAAACCAAAAGAATATCATGGCTGAGAAGAAACATAAAGGGAAATTCAAACCAAATTGGATAGGGCCTTTCATCATCACTATAGATTATGGATCAAGATCATACATGCTTGCCACACTAGATGGAAAAAAACTTCTAAAGCCAATGAATATTATTCATCTCAAGTGGTACTATGCTTGAATGACTAAGGTGTATTGTCTATAAGGACTATTTCATTTATTCCTTTTTGTCACTATTTTTATTTTTACACATATCGTTCTTATCTTTCCTCTTTGCCATATCCACTTTCCATTTATGACCTATCGACCTAGCATGTTCTAAACCCTATCCTATTTGACCTTGGTTTTTGTCATTCATTACATAGTTTTAGCATCAAGGTATCTGATCAATTCATCAGTTTGTTCAAGAACTTCAAATAAAGATCATATCTTAGGATAGTGTGATACAAGTTTTGGTAGTTAAATCCTTTGTTTGTTAGTCCTTTCTTACCATTGATCTTGTTGCTAATTATAACCACCTT
Organism: Torreya grandis; assembly: GCA_037957365.1. Classification (NCBI taxonomy): domain Eukaryota; kingdom Viridiplantae; phylum Streptophyta; class Pinopsida; order Cupressales; family Taxaceae; genus Torreya; species Torreya grandis. Next base: position 787,993 of record JARHVA010004187.1, read on the forward strand.
TGGGAAAATTAGTACCATTGATCTATGCAATTATGTCCTATTTATAACCACATATGGGCATAATAGGGGTGATACTAAGCCTTGACATACCAATTTGCAACTTCTTATGCCATACTATGTCTTTTTACCAACTATGCCTATTTTGTTTGAATTGGCTATTATACTAGTCAAATTCCTCTACTGTAAAGGTGGAACTATATTGAATTGAGGTCCTATTATGGGACTATGTAGGTAGCACTCAATCCATGTTGAGTTTAGCTCAGTCACCCCCTAAGCCATGCTCTCACCATTTTGTGAGCAACCTAAGCCATGCTCTTGCTATTTTATGAGCAACCTACACTCTCACCATTTTGTGAGCAACTTAAGCCATACTTTTTCTAATTTTTGATCAAATTAATCCATGCTCTTTCCATTTATGAGAAACCTAAGCCATGATCTCACTATTTTATGAGCAACCTAAGCCATGCTCTCACTATTTTGTAAGCAACCTAAGCCACACTCTCATCATTTTGCAAGCAACTTAAATTTAGATGCTCTCACCATTTTATGAGCTTGAATCATTTAGTGTCTCATCATTCTTGATTAAGTTGAAATACTTCAAACAATTCTAAAAACATTTCAAATAATCATTAAAAAGGAACAAAAATATTGGCCACTTCTTTGCCTTAAGGATTCTAGGAACCCTTACCAAGTTACAAGCAAATCACTTGTCATTTAGTTTCCCCATCCTTTTTGGGATTTTATCTCATGCACTTGACATTTTTAAAGATCATTCCCATTCTTTTATCACATCTATTTTATTTGTTTTCATCAGTTATCACATTCTTCCCATTCCTTGGGAGAACTACATTTGGCTTGAATTTTTTATTATATATTACATCCATAAAACTATGTAGGCAGAGTCCACTTTCCTAGTGCATATGGAGATAGCTCAACCACACCCTTCCTTTTCTTCTATTACCTCATTTATTTATTTTTTAAGTTGTCACCTATTTTTTAGGGGCAATGTTCATAGGATTTTTATTACATTATTTGTTTGTTTGTCTACCTATTTGTTTGCTTTCAGCATTGTTTCCTTGATTTAGTTTATGTGTGTTCATTGGGTGATTCCTTACCCACACTTACACTTGAATCCATCCCTATTCATATGTTTACATTGTCATCATGGTTTTTATCATTGGTGCATTATTTTATTTTAAGTATTGGATTATAAGAGTCAGTCCTTATGAATATTTTGGCCAAGTCTTTATGGTGTTCTATCACAAAACCTACCATCACATGCTATAATAAACCTAATATTTAAAAATTATACTTAGCAATGTCAACATTTATTTAGCACCAACACCCTAATTCCACTCCCAATCATATCCCAAATAGAGTAATTAACCATGAAAGAATTTCAACCTTTATTAGTTCAGATGAGCATCTCCCTACTAGTAGGTTGTTCCAATTCATCATTACCCTCTGTGTCAAGTTATCATCATCCTTGACCAAATTTATTATGTTTTCCATAATCAGGTTCCAATGATTATAACTTCCTATGGGCAAATCATTATACACCATCCCACCTGTATTTCTCAATGATTATAACCACCTTTGGGAAAATCATTATGTTGTCACCAATTTATTTTTTCTACCCATATAAGGGCATGTTATTATCTTATTTATCTATCCTAACTAGGGCATCTCCATCTTCTCAATGATTATATCCATGTTTGGGAAAATCATTATGTTATTTTACCACGCTACCACTATCGGGGTATAATGCTTATAGTTCTACCTTTGGGCAAACCATTGTGCACCGTCTCACTTGCATTCTTAATGATTTTTACTACTTTTTCACTATCATTGTGTTTTCACCCCGTCATCTTTCCTTTCTTTGGTCCTCTCATTTAGCTTCTTTTTGAGGGACCATTTGTCGACCTCCTTATGCCAATCATTCCCTCGAGGGGGCATCATACAGTTAGTTTATCATCATTACAGTTGTGGGTTCATTATTTGAGAAGACATTACTATAATTATAACTTTCAATGCCCTCCCAAATAAGGGCAAACTGTAGACACCTAAACCTAGTCACTGATAACCTCTAACCAGGCTTTTGACCAATTTATACCTAAAATACACAATTTGGCCTAAAAAAACTAAAACACATAAAATGATGTGAAAATGATATATTCTAGTGCTAATTTTGGTTAGGGTATGACTAAATGAGATAATGAAATTTATGGGCTAGCTAACTTTGATCAGTTCATTTCAAGCCAAAATACTAAAATTGCACCTACATGCTTTGGACTACTCTTTCCTATCAAATATTTTGCACAAGACTCATGCCTTTGTTATTTGTTGTTGGCAACATCATAAATGGGAATACAGTTCCAACACATCTAACAATGCCTTTTAATTCCAATCCAATCAAATTTAGGACCAATAACAAGGAATTCTAATTAATTTGAGTAATTTATGCATAAAGTGCTTAATCATGCTTAAGAGCTAATTAACCCAAATCAAGGCCTAATTGATAAATCCATGGAAACTTGTTGAATACTTGTTTTTAGAAATGAATATTGAATATTTGCATCATCAAGTGACCTAATTTCTTGGGAAGACATCCCTAGCACATAAATTCCATAAATATCATGCTTCATGCCTCCCATGCCTCATCAATGCCTTCCATGATGCCCTCCATGCCTCTTAATTGCCCCTTTTTCCAATGCCATGATGAGGATAATTACAAACTTAATTCTAAAAATTGAATTAATCCTCAACCACACATCTCAATCTTGAGATGGATGGTTGATGTTGATTCTAATCAAATCAAAAAATCTATAAATAGGAGGCCTCACAACATCATTTTTAAGCTTACTTTGTGCAAAGTTATAATGCAGGATTAGTTCCAAAAGATTTAAACAACTAGTGTTACCATGCCAAATTGATTCCAAGCTAAGCTGAGCCATAAGCCAAATGTACCAAGAGGAGATGAAGGTAACCACACTCCATTGAAGAAGACCTCTTAAAGCATAATCCAAGCAAGCCACCATTACAAAGGCATTTGGAGCATCCAAGGAAGGTGAAATGAATTCTTATGTTTTCATTGCTTGATTTTTATTAACTAATCTCTCCCTAGTGTCTAGGTCTAGAGATTTTATTTTATTAGTGTGTTTATTTCATCTTATTTTTCATTTTGGAACTAACACCATACTAACACTCCTCTCTTGAGTCAAATTCTTATATCACAAAGGGAATGTGGGAATATGACTAAACCACTATACTAGTAACATAACCAATCACATCATATAAGGGCCTATCATTGAGAGCTCTCAAGGTCATATAGGTCATCTCTACATCCACATATTTATCCTTAGATAGAGAAGGGAAGGTGTATGTCCCTATACTAAGAGGGAAGTGTGTCCATGTCTTGTACCTATTAGATAATAAATTTTTAGTTTCCACTAGTTGTCTCACAAGTTCCATTAAGGCTCATTTGTCACTTACATATCTAAGAAGGGTGGAAGGACACCCACTAAAATCACCAACTCTAATGTATGAATATGTATGGAATTGAATAAAGTATGACCCCCAATTTTTAATTTCTATTGTTGCAACATAAAAAAAACCATGTCCTCCCAAGTTATTTTTCAAACATGATTATGATGTAATATAAAAAACATCATTAAATCTTGTAAATTATTGTTTTGTCCCTTCTAAAGTGAGATCAGGGTAGTATTTATAAACATTATTGATGTGTTTTGTCACTATATTTAATATCAATAATCTCTTCCTTTTTCTAAAATATAGACAAGGTAGGAGCTCATATAAAATTTGCTTGTAGTTTGAAACTCCATCAACTGTCTGGGAATGGAGTCAATGATTAATTGGGCCTAGTGAATGTATTTCTTTTATGGATTTCTTAGATATAATGGTACATCCAATATTGATAATTCTTTACATTTGGCCTCCCTATAAATCTGTGTAAGAATACAATTATATCCCCTACCTCATCTTTGAAGTCTATCCTAACCAGGGTTTTAGGCATTCTTATGGCTAAATATTTAGGGTTTTTTAACCAATATTTCTTTAAAACCCATAGAAAGGTTGAGTAATTATCCTAACAGAACTTCTTGGAGGAATTAGGAGTAATGTCCATGTATCTTTCAAATTTTAGGATCAAGAAAACATTATCAATGAAATCTAGATCTAGATTCAAAATCTTCTCCCCTTTATCATTCACTACTTATCTCTTCTCAACATCATAATGTTTAGCCATGGTGAGGATAAGGTCAGGGATTTGTATTGATAGTGGGAAGGCTATAGCCTGAGGTAAACCATTATCATAAATGATCTGAATCCAATCATTATTAAATTTTGCATTGACTCTAATTTAGAAGTCTATTAGGTATTTGTGACCTAGGTTTATGTCAGTTATCTCATTGGTGGGATGGATGGGACACCAGGTCCCTTTGAAGAACTTCATCTCTTTTCTAGACATGTACACTAGGTAAATGGGTAAGGGAAACCAACTACAGAGTTGGTTGTTTAGATGCTTCTAATTATAGGTTATTTTTTCTCTTTCAACTGGGTATAGAACTATTACATTATGTAGGTGTTTAGTTTTTATGGGAATATAATGTGAAAAAATAGATATTAAGTCCAACCAAATGGTTTGTTAGGCTTGCAATTTGCAATTGCAAGTCAAATATCTGATGGGAAATTAAAGTGATAAAGCAAAGGGAATCTCTATCTAGATTAGATTGGGGGTTTTATATGTTTTTTTAATTAAAACCTTTAATGGAGGTTATCTTTGAAAATGAAAAATGGATCTCCACCTAAATTGATAATATTCAGAACAAACCCTAGAATGATAATAAAAAAACCTAGACCAATTTTTAGCAAGATTTAAACACAAAATTAAAAAAATTGGAAACAAGTGAACAAGTAATGAAGATTTTTACAATCTTTGAAAAAAATAATAAGTATGATTTGTAAAATGATTTAAACCTTGCTAAAAATAACAATGGGGTTAGATGATATGGAAAAGATTGAAATAAAAAGTAGTTGACCTAGAGGAATAATGTGGATGTGTGTGTAGGGATTTTTAATGGATAGCTCTAGTGTTTATGGGATGGTGTTATTCATCTTGGAGGTTTGCATCATAATTTAACTTGGAAATGGAGATCTAGATTTGGTTTTCAATAGTGATAATGACCCAAAAACCTAATTATATACCAAATCATGTAATTAATGTTAAACATGTCGATTAATGATGGTAGATGGATGTATAGGTAGGAAAGTGATTCCACATAGTCACTTTACAATTTTATAGTTGGTTTTTTATTCTCTGCTCTCTACTGAGGGGGTTTTTAGAGGTGGGAAGTGGGATCCCAGTTACACTTTACAACTTTGTAAAGTTACAAAGTGTAGCAAGTGTTCTAATTCCTACTGGGTCATGGTGAAAGGCAAGAAGTAGAGTCTGTGTTGTACTTTGTAATTTTTCAAAGTTATAAATTATAACACGAGTTATGATTCCTACTAGGTATTGATGAAGAGTAGAAAGTAGATGTTTGGGTGTACTTTTCAACTTTGTAAAGTTGAAAAATGCATAGAAACCTCTGGTTTTCACTTGGGTCTTGGAAAAGGTATTTAGGCCATTTTTAAATCTTATTCTCATAAGATTTATAGGCATCCCTAAGGTATGAGGCTTATTAAGGTTTTTGGCAAAAAAATATCAATAGTTACCAATTAGATTCTTATCTTTTGGTCTAGGAACAAGTTCCTATATCTCATTATTTTCAATATGATTCAATTCTTCTTCCATAACATTGATCCAATGCTTATCATTTATAGGTTATGAAAAAAATTTGGGATCTATTTTGGATAATAAGGAGATGTTTACTTTCTCAAGCATAGTTAAAAGTCTTCTTCTAGTTTGTACCCCAACATCAATATCACCAATAATTTGAATTTTAGAATGATACTTTTGAACAAATCAAGATGGTGCCTTTGTATCTTCCCATTCCATTTCTAATTATTTTTATACTTCCTCTTCTTCTTATTTTTTGAAGTCTGGTTCCTTTAAACGATCATTTATTTGTGCACTTACTTTTTGAGGCATTGTTTCATCCATCTTTACACTAGCACTTTCTATGATTGTTTACAACCTTTTATTATAACATCTATAATCTTTATTTTTTGATGAATATCCAAGAAAAATACCTTTATTAGCACTTAATTCAAAATTTACCAAGTCTTCTTCATCTCTCTTAATGAATCATAACTCATAAGGGGTTTTGCTATTATTTACTTAGAATTGTCATCTATTTAAAATGTAGACTATGGTGTTAACCACTTCTCTCTGAAACCTATCTAATAGCTTAGATTATTTTAATATTGTTCTAGCCATTTATTAAATAGTTCAATTCTTTATTTATATAATTCTATTTTGTTGTAGAGTCCTTATAGCTGAGAAATGCCTTTTTACTCCATGTTGCTCACAAAAATCATTGAATTCATTTGAGATGAACTCGCTTCCTTAATCTGATCTCAAGAACTCGATCTTTAAATTCATTTCATTTTTAACAAAATATTTTAAAATCTTTAAATTTCTTAAACACCTTAAATTATTCTTTTATAGAGGCAACCCATGTCATCTAAGAATAATCATCAATGAACAACATAAATTACCTCTCATATTGTATGCTTTGTGTTCTTGTAGTCACACAGAGGTAGGTATGAATCAATTATCATGGCTTGGCGGTTAAGTTATCCTTTGACTTAAAACTCACTCTTGTCTATTTTCCATGCTGACACTATTTTCAAAGAATGCTTGATAATTTTTTAATCTATGGCATATCTCATACGGCTTGCTTAGTGATAATTATCACTAGATTATTGAATTTTATATGGCCCATCCTTCTATGTTATAACCATCTTTCATCAATTTGACTCATGTAACATTTATCTCCCTTAACATCACTGAGTATGTATATGTTGTTTGTTATTTTGTTTGTATTTGTAACTAATTTTATTATGTCTATTTTCCTGATCTCACAACCTTGAGTATAAAACATGAGTGTGTCTTTGATTACACATTTGACTAACACCTATAAGGTTATACTTTAATCCTTCAACATACAATACATTTTTTATTTTTGTTTTTCCATTATCAAGGCTAAGGGTACCTTTCCCATTTATTCTTACTATGGCATTATGTCCAAATTTTATAATGCCTTCACTCATTTCCTTTAAGAAGATAAATTTTATCATGTCCCCAATCATGTGAATGAAGCATCCACTACCAATATTCCATTTCTTCCCTTTGTTTTGTGCATGAAAATCTATTTTCACAAGCATAGATTTCTCTTTATCCTAATTAACTTCCTTTTACTTTTGTTTACAAATTTTTATAGGTTCCATTTTCTTTATCAAAAGAGCATCCACTTTTTTATCTTTTCTAGGGGCTTCTACAACAACACTTCTACATAACCATGATATATGTTTATAGTTATTATAACTATAACATACAATGTTATCCTCTTTGTGATTCAATAATAGGGAAAATGAGTTATAGTTTCTACTTGAAACTCCATAAGTGATTTTTTCATTGTCCCATGCATACCTATTTCTTGCATGTGTTCTAAACTCCATTGCTCTATGCCTGGAATGATTACATGAAAAGTAATAACCAAATAAATAATGATGGAACCTGGTCATGTGTGCTTGCCTTGGAGGAAATAACTTTCTAAATTTGTCCTTGTTATATTTTGGATGAGCGCTTGTTTTCTATGGGTCTTAATTGTCTTTCTTATTTTTATAAGACTTTTGAGAAGATCTACATAACTTTTTGTCTTTTCTTCATATACCTTCTTTGGGGGATCTTTGTGATCTTATTTGTTGGCTATCTAATTTTATTTATATCTAATACCAATGTTTATAAATGGTGACCTCTACCCATTTATGATATCATCTAAGATCTCAGTACTCTTTACAAATTTGAGGTTTCTATTTAGCTTGGTGGTTATTTTCTCTAGTTCCTTCTGCAAGGAGACAATCTCATATTCTAATCTCTCACAATTTTCTTCCTTTTTTCTTAATTAGATTTTTACCTCCTCTTCAATTTTTTTTGCTTCTTTAAGTTGAATCTTGAGGTTGATGATAATTGTTTCATATTCCTTAAGGTCTTGGGACATTTTTGATCTTGATTCACAATCCTCTTTTTCATATTTTTTAGCTATAGTTTTTCCTTCAATTTTTTTTTAAGTTACTTGATCTCACTTAAAGCACATATGAGTTATTATTCAATATTCACATCTCCTTCATCATCTACATCTTCTTCCTCTTCTAAGGTGTCTTCACTTGTAGAGGCATAATTTTTTATTTCTATAGCCATGAACAAAGTTTCTTCTCTATCCCTATTTGATACATTCTCATCACCCTCCTCAGTTGAGCTACTATCTTTTTTGGAATAGAGGCTTTTAGTGTGCTTACCAAAAATTTTCTTATATTCATTTTTTTTGAATCTTTTATTTTATTGAGGTTTGTTTTCCTTCTTATTCCTTTCTTCATTAGGATTTTCCTCATCATAACTATCATCCTTATATGGATACTTAGTAGTAAAATGTCCTATTTTACCAAAATTAAAACATTTAAAAGGTATATTAACTTTGTATTTGCCTGATCCTTTCTTGATCTTTCTTACAAAAAGGGCCTCCTTTTCATTTTGTTCATCACTTGTGTCATCACTTGATTCAGGTTATTTATTCTTCATTTTATTTAAAGATTTAAAATATACTTCCTTTTTTGATGGATTTTCAATTTTATTTCTCATTTCATACACCGTGAGGATCCCATGTAACTCATCCATTATTAATGAGTCTAATTCATTTATTTCTTCAATAGCCAAATCTTTTGCATCAAATATTAAGGGAAGTGACCTTAGCACTTTTTGAACAATCATGGATTCTTCAACCTTTTTTCCAAGACCTATGCTGATGTTAATAATCTCATCCACACGAAGAAGATATGCTACAAAATTTTATTCATATTTAATTTTGAAGCTCTTGAATTATCTCCTATGAGTTTGGAGTTTTACCTTCTTCACTTTCTTGTCACCCTCATATATGTTCTAAAGTTTGTCCCATATTTCCTTTGCTAAATAACATTGCATAATATTAACAAAATATGATTTTAATAATCCACACAAAATAAAATTCATGGCTATGGAATTATTCTCACTAGCCTTCTTTCTGCCTGGATCCATTGGTGGAGTTATTGGCATAACATATCCATTCACCACTATTTTATAAATATAAAAAACAAGGGAAATTAAATAATTATGCATCATTATACTCTATAATGCATAGTTTATTCCATCAAATAATGGATCCTTGTTTGTGGAGAAAACTTCATGTACATGATGACTAGCCATGTGTGCTCCTAGGATCTACCTTCTAGTAGTTAGACTGATTGTGAAGGAATTACTCTGATACCAATTGTTAAGAACAAAATACATAGAGGAGTGTGTACAGGGGTGAATTAGAGTATAATAAAAATTTAAATTCAAAAATTAATGTTCCAAAATAAAGTATTCACATAAGATCTAATAATTAGGAAACACAAGATTTATGTGGAAAACCCTTTCGAGAAAAACCACAAAGCAGAGTTACTTGGATCTACCATCCAAATCCAACCATAAAATAATAATATTTTTACAAAATTTCATAAGTACCAATCTATTTAGAGACACCAATCCCCATATTCAAGCATTGACTTAGCAAGAAACACCAATCACTTTATTCTGAGGCACTAACCTCCATTGAAACAATCTTCCACCTTACTATTGTTGTTTTATCAATGAATGATGGCAAATTTAATCTCCTCTTCTTTTTATCCACAAAAATATACTTATGCTTGATTTATGGAAATAATTATTTCTCATATTTTTTTCCAATCTTCTATCTCCCTTATATAACCTCCAAAGTCACTTCATAAAGGAGGCATCCCATCGAAGAGGCACCCTTTGATCAAAAGGTGTGAATTTAATTAAATCACTAAGTGGGGTGATTTCCTTAAGGCAACCATATATCAATTGGGTTAATTCCAACAATGATAGGATTTAATACATATCTTAAGAGGGTTGATTTTAGCTTTAAATAATATTCCTTGAGTGTATATTTAAAACTTATTTAATGTTGGACCCTTCATCATGAAGTGTTATTTTAAATTAAATATAATTTGATTGCATTAATGAAACTTCCATTAGAAATTTTATTCACTTGCATTTGACATCAATGATAATATTCTAACATGTACCAAGATCCCCATACTAAGTAAGTTCAACTCCATGAGTATGCTTTGAACTTGATTATGTATATAGACAATCCATTTAGAATCCATCCATAATTCTGACATTTTCTGTGGAACCTAATGATGTGCCATCGAACACAGGTAACATTTGTAGTCTTCAAAAAGAAGGACCTTGAGGATAAATTCCTATTTATAATTTTAAAGCTGCATGGGAATCTTGCATAAATACCTAATTTAAGCATTATGGATCAACTTATGAATTTTGGGTCTTGACTTAGAGGACACATTCATTTTGGTCTAAATTAAAGAATAAATTAATGGATATGATTACATAAATGGTATCTACAACATTATTATTCACCCTAAGTGAAATAGACATTAGGTGACCAAATCTACATAGAGTCATGCTAGCAACACTAACATCCCACCTACACAATAATTTATACTACACAAATTAAAACATAATTACAAATCCATTCTTGTATCTTCATATATGGATAAAATATTTTCAATTTGATACGAAGAATTTATATTTAAGCATTTCCATAACAAATACTATTATTATAGGTAATCATACTTATCCTTTGTTTTTAAACACTCAATAATATAAAAAAATGCCTCTACAACCATTATTAATGCATTAGTGGTTCCTTTGAAGGTATGAATGAAAATACCAAGGCTCTACACACATCCATCGATTTATATGGTTGTAAAATGCACCTAACATAGACACATTGGATTGGGATGATTTGATTCAACTTGATAATGCAAGGAAATTCTTTGACCACCATGTAACTACATGAAATCCGCACAACATTAAAACACTACATACTAGATGTTTTACTGAATGTGAGAAACTATAGGGGTTAATTTCCTAAATAATAAAGGGGTCGAGATTAAGGGTTAAATCAAAAATAAATGTGCCTTAATCAGCCTATAAATTCATTGAATCTAAAAGTATTTCATTAATTCCTAAAAATAACAAACAAGAGGGAAGAGAATAAAACTTAGCTCGTTCTAGATTGAGATGGAAAATTTAGAGGTTGATATTTGTTGATCTAGCTAGGTAAACTATCAGAAAGAAGACCTAGAAGTCTATTTTCTTCTTAGATAGGAGTGCTAGAAATGGGACACCTAGAGGTCCAATGTTTTAGTCCTAGTTTTGGCATTGTAGTCCTATGGTTTTGAGCTTTTTAATATTTTTGGGTTCTGTTCATCTATTTTGAGAGACCCTACATACCAAATTTTAGCTCTTGAGAGTCATCAAAACTTGATATAGGTCTATTTCCTTATTTAGTACTTGTACTTGTTTATTCACATGGAAAAAATAAATATATCAAAATTAAAAGGGGGAAAAACTAGGTTAGGGGAAGAATGATCACACAATCACTAACCCATGTTGTTCTGATTGCTACCTACATTAACCCTCAAGTTAGGGTCTCAGATCTGATGTAGTTCTCCCTTAGAGAATGTGCATAGTCAACACACATGATTGATGTAAGAATTAATTTCACTTATATCCTTCCTTGATCAAGCATGTAAATCTAAGTGTGATAGAGAGAAACTAAGCTATGCTATTGATTGATTTTTATTATGTCTAATGTGCTAAAGTAGTAAGTGCTAGATATAAAATTCCTTGTGTAGTATTTTATATAGGAGACTCATTATTTCAAATTTGGGAGTTTTATTCATATTTGGATAACATTGGGAAACTTAGGAACAAATCAAAAAAAAGGGGTAAGACTTATCCTACAAAAGAAACTGACTATTAGAACCAAAATTGGGCTTGGAAAACAATGTCAAAAATTAGACACCCTGGGTTTCAATGTTGTAGTCTATATTTAGGCACTATTATCCAAGGGGTTTGGGACTTGGGGGGATGGGTTAGGGTCTAAAAGAGGTCTCTAGGCCTGAAAGGGTCAAACCTAGTAAGCTAAGAATGATTGGGAATAGGAAAAGATATGTCTAGGGAATGTAGTAAGACCAAGATAAGATAGACAAGAAGACCTAGCTAAATGTGAATAAAGCTCATATTCTCCAGTCAGAGTCTCCTATAAAAAGACATAATATGTGTGTTTTCTTGACCAATTTAGGTTGATTACACTAGAATACATAATTTTGATCTTTTTTTATCTATTCTTGCTCACCATTGATTAGTTTTCTTCTATTGATCCTACTAAAGATTATGAAAAACTTTTGAATTGAGTATAATGTTACACCAAATGCAGTGAATCAACATGTCTACACAAAAAGACACTTCTTTTCAATGTAGGTATAAAGCCACAAGTCTAGTACAACCAACATCGACCATGTTTATCAATGATTAAGGGTGAAAAAATTATCTCCCATCACGAAATGAAGACAAAGTCAATATATACAATTCAATCATGATCAAAATATGGTATGTAAACATATATTTCCAACCAGTTATTAGTTTCCATATTGTGCTCAAATATATAATGAATTATGTATCTAAGGATAAAAATAAATCTAAAATCTACCACCATATGTTAACTAGAATATCATCTATTACTGTGATAGAAAGACTAGTAATGACTACATACATAAATTTTTTTTTAAAACAATTATTGATCGACACATAGGTACATAGGAAACATGCCACACACTATAAAAACTACCTTCAAGATTTTGTAATTGAACATTTGTTACCTTGTTCATTGGAAAATAAACCTTTAAGAAGGTCTTGCATAACATATCAACAATGGATAAATTAACATATTTCATTAATGCATATGTGTCTCTCCTTGTGTTCTTTGAGGCCACCCCACTCATTGAAGCAACACAAATTTGGTTTTACAAGAGAAGGGAGAAAATGAATGGAGACAAAGAAATGCTCATGTTATTATTAAAATATTTCCTTGATTCTCTTCTAACCCCCTATTGATTTCACTTCATTTTAGATTTTTTTGGGTAGATTTATTGCTTTACAAACCATTCCATAATTTTTCTATAGACATTGGCTACAACAGGGAATAAATAGTCATAAACTGGTAGCATTTTAAAGACTCTTATGATCCATGGCATATTGAACAAACATATGTAGAAAATGACATCACCTTTGACTCCACCAGTGATGGATTTGAAAGCATAGGGATACAATAACCACTGATAGGTAAATGAATGAGTGAGAATTCCTCTCACAAATGCACCCCTTAGGGAATAATGGCATATATGACATTAAAATTCTTGGCCACCATGACTTTGATAATAAATACAAATATAATAATTCTAATGTACCACTCAACCTACACATACTTTCACAATAATTTATAGAGTGTAAACACACATTTGAAATAGACACATATAATGGTTCCCCAAGAAACCCATCAATGTGTCAGATCTCTACTAAGAAAATGTATTTAACATAATTGAGAAGTACACCCAAAAAATAGTAACCATCCCCCTCAGCATGATTGTACAAGGAATTGTATGTATAGTTAAATAATTCCTTATAAACAACATTAAATGTTTCTTAGACTTGATTACATATATAGGTAAATCTCCCCTAATTCTACAATTTCCAAATTGTGTGGCAACATTTAACATCAATGCATCAATGATACATTCATCCCTCCACATTCCTATCTGAGAAATGTAACCACTTTATGTGAAAACATTAATAATTTTTTAAGAGTGAATGAGATACATAGAATATGTGTTCATAGATCAGATGAACTTCATAGGCCCAAAGATGCTTGGTAATATAAATAATCAGTTGTGTACCTTTTCACACCATAACAATAAAAACTTTGGTGGTTATTCAATGGTATGTTTTGGGGACTTAGGATAGATTCCACCTGTAAATTACATTCCAATGTATGTAGGTAGGTCTTTTGGTAATTTGTGATGACACAAATTTGATATAGTTGTGACATTGGAAACAATTTTTTATAAACAAAGATGCATTGAACAATAACTAGAATTCAGAAATTTACTATCAAATATCAGAGATGAAAACCCTATGGAAAAAAGACATGTTTGTTCTCATGTCAAGGACATCACCATTCATTTCTACATAAGAACAACATCATTTTATAGACTAATCTCATTTTTATGGAACTAACATATTGGAAACAATGCATAACAAATAAATGCTAAAATCCTTAAATGTTGTAGTTGTAATCTATAAAGTTATGTAGAGCAAAGCTATGAAGACATGTTACCAAATTGATAGTCAACTTGAATCAATTATACTTATATACAATAAACCAAAAACTAAAAACAAATCGATGGGTGAAAGTAGGATTACTTAATAGAACCCATCAGAGAAATTATTCACATTTTCTATAGTCTAGACTCAAATTCACCATCATTACCAATGTATATAATTTTTGCATTTAAAAAATACTTCGGTTCACCATGGGATAGTAACAATATTTTGCATCTTCCAATTCCTCCTATTACTTGAGGTAATCATAGAAAAATACCCATAAAAATTCATGGGACCTAACCATACATAAATCATAGGAAATGACTCTTGAAAAATAAACAATTGATATTGGCAACATAGATAGTCAATACTTGACCTCATTGTTGTATTGAGAGAATGTTCCCTCAATGACATATATATCTCCCCTACTTTTACATTTGAACATTTTTCAAGAATGAAGGATTATATATATGTAAATGTAAGGAAACTAAAGGAAAAATGACTGAGACAATTGCTTTTTCCACTTTATTTGTATTAGATATAGATATAATATAACATTCTATACATTTACCGAATGTAATTCTATAAAGAAATGACTAGGATCATATTCTTTTATAAGATATTCTATTATTTTGTATATACAATTTGGAAAAATACAATGTGTACAAATGTATCTTAGTAAAGGTTTTTGATGCAACATAACATGCTAAGGATGAAGATAGCTAATTTTTATTATACTATGTAGGATAGTACATAGAATTCATATTTAACAGAAGCATGACAAAGATGAGTTATCATGTGATAGATAAGAATTAAGATTAACTAGAGTTTTCTTAAGGTTTGTAAAGAATTAATATTACTTTAGATAGGATTAAACTAAAAATTAAACATGTTAATTAATATAATTAATAACACAAGAAATATGATAGGTAACCATAACTAGCAAGTCTATATTGATCTTAACAAAGGTTTATCATCTTCTTCATACAAACATACATATTTATAATCACTAAATTTTCTTGAATATTCATATTCTTTCCATATATTGGTGCTAAAGAGAGGAATCTATTCATCTTCTATCCTTTTACAACTTGTAGAGAATAGGAAAAAATACGTATAGCTAACAATTTCATACATAACACACGAATATTTGAAGAATATCCTGCACAACTTTACTTATCCATTTTTTATCCCAAAACTTTCTTGAAATTAAAATGTTATCTAGTCCTAAGAAAACATCGTATATTCATCTAACTATGCACTAAGGGCAGAAGATAAAAAATTGGGTAGACTAGTAAGAGTCATATCAATCACTTAAGATGCCTTTTCTGATTTTCACCTCTTACACACTACTTAACTGCCATTTCAAGTTTTCAACTAAGTAATGTATTGACCTACCACACTTTTGAGTTTTTAATAGGATGGTGTAACTAGGTGGCCACCCTTTATAAGTTTTTAACCATCCTAGCCCCGCTTGTCTAACTAATCATCCTTAATACAAAAACTTGCTCAAAACTTTACATTTTTTTTCAAAAATTGCACCTTATATAGTACTCAACTAGAATGAGGCAGTGTTGTTGAAGAATAAGACTAGATATTAGGATCCTTGGCCCCAAACTTAGTAGTCATGCACTCTGTGATTTCTTGATGGAGTTCTGATGGTGGCTTATAAATATGAATGTTAAGGATCTAGGCCACCTCATTGTAGAATGGAGTTAGGTTAGTTTTGAATGCATGCCAATCAAGAATTACTTCTTAGACCATGAAAATGATTACATTAATTGGTGCATAACATCCAATGAGTCCCTTTAGGTCTAAGTCCTCAGTGGTACTCATTTATGCATTTGTATTGATGACCTTAAGTTGAATTTTTGTGCTTAGCTACTCCAACATTTTTTTGTGTCATTCTACCTGGAGACCTAAAAATGTACTATGCTATAGGTCTTGTTTCCAAATAAGGAGTTGATCTCACACATTATCCCTAGCAATGAAATAGTTTTGAAGAGTAAGGTTAATTTCACTAGCTAAAGCATTCTAGATGTGCATGGTTGTTCTAACCATAGTAGTTATGGTAAAGTTTTCACTAGACCTAGCAGGGGAATTAACAAGTTGTTGCTTCTAATCTAGAATAATTCATGTGACTTAATAGGATTGAATATATACAATGTTGATCATGATATGATACTCCTCTATCATAGTAACCAAAGCTATGGTGTCATTCTTCAAATTGTATCCCACATTGCCAACTATTTGAAGTTGCTGAGCTACACACCAGTCTTTTGTGAGATCTATAATCAAGGTCTTGAGCCTACTAGAATATGACATCATTTGGTCCTTGATTACTTGATAGGCCAATTCTAGGAAAGTGTCCATGATCATATTCACGACTTCATTAATATGACCCATGAGATCCACATTTTCTTCCTTTTCCTAATCTCATTTTGGCTCTAGAGAGGTGGCCTTTTGTGTGATGGACTCTTGAAAAGCTATGACACCTTCCAACTATTTATTCAAAGGAAATTAGGAGACATAAAGTGAAGCCTCATTATTGATTGAGAATGAATCTAATGTGCTTGTTAAGGATGTAAGGTTAGGGCATGGAAAGGTAGCTAGTAGGAATGAGAAGGCAGTACATCGACCAGTGACTAAAGTAACATCCTAAAGCTAAAAACCTCCTACTAGAAGTTGTGGCATTTGGGATCTTTCTTATGTTCTAGGTGGAACTTGCTATTGTGTAGTGGCATTTACTATGAGCTTAATTTACTACACAACATCTTCAACTATCTTCCTTTTGGCCTCTTCCTCCTCTACATGTTTCTTCTTCTTGTCTTATTCTTACTTTTTTCTCATCCTCTTCCTCTTTATTTCTCTTGTATTCTTCTTATTCTTTGATATTTCTCTCTTATTCTTCCTTACTCCTATGTTCTTCTTCTTCTTCTCTTATTTTTGCATAGCTTGGGCTTGTGCCTGGGCTTGTACTTGTGCATGTGCTTGATGCTACTATAGGAATTCATCATCTTCTTCCTTTTTTTCTTGGAAACCTCATCTAATTTATATTGTGCTTGGAGTGATCCATATTGTTTCCTCTTTTCTTATTTTTCTTTTTCTTTCTTCTCTCTTTCCTCCTATGTGCTTTGCTACATTAGCTACTTTCTATACCTATCTATCCATTTATTTGGCCTTTTCTATGTTTATCTCTACATCCTTGGCCTTTTTTTTAGCCTCAACTAATTTAGCTTATTGAATTATATGTTGTTATTGTGATTCTTCTTTCTTTATTTTTTTCCTCTTTGAGTTGGCATTAGTTGTGTGAGTTTCTTCTTTCCAAGTAGCCTATTGCTCCTGTATGGTTGACTACTATAGTGCAAGTTCCTCAACCTCTTGTGCCTGTAATGATGGTAGGGAATCATATGGTTGTACCTCTAAACTTAAAACATATTTCTTTCTCTTATTGATTATGACTAGTCTATATCATGGTAGTGGTGTAAAATATTTAGGAGAAGATTGTGCTTCTTATGTAGTAACTAGTTAACCAAATTTGCACTACTCCAAGCTAGGGAAGACTCTTGTCTCTCACTATGTTATGATCTTGTGCACTAGTTGTTCTAGTGGGATTTCTAGTAGGGGTGCAAACATGACATCAGGTGTGAATGTTGGATTATTTGAAGGCTAGAATAAGTCTATTCTTTTTTGGAGCTACTCTACTTCTTTTCAGACTATGTCAACAATCATAGATAGTGGGAAAATTGGGAGTTTCACTCATAGCTCAAGAGGAACCTACTTTTACACTTATATTGTATGCATTACCTTCCAAAAGAAGATGAATTTTTCCTCATCCTTCTCATAATAGTCTCCATCCATGTCTACCAACATGATCGAGTAGACTTCTTGTTCATTTGTTCCCATTTCTAGGTGGTCATAGGAGCTGGCTATCTATGGTACATTTAGATCATCTTTATAGGTAGTAGTATTATGTGTTACTCACTTTGGGGGATAAGACACCGAATGAGAATATGCTTTGTGCTTCCCCTTTTACTATTATGAGTTGGATCCTAGCTCTGGTTATTATGTAGTAGGAATATTTTTACCAAGTGGAGTAGATTAAAATGGGGTTATACATCTAAATATGTGCTATTTTTATCTATCCACTTTGGCATGCACCATATACATGTTGATGAATAAGGGGAGTTCCTTGAATGGTGAGAATGAAAGCTCATGGATGTTGATAAAGACTCCTTTGGGTAGTAGAGTGACTATGGCATATTGACCTCGGTACTATAGAACATCAGGTGACACTCAAGGATGTGTGGCTATGAGGTCCAGACACTTCTCCCACCAAAATTTGAGCTTGATCTCATGTGTGAAAGCTCTATGATCCTATGTATAGATTATGTTATGGATTTTTTTCACATCTAGTAATCTATATCTAGGTACACTTCTCCCTCTAGTGATTTCCACTATGTGAAGCAAAGAAGGAAGATCAGAAACTAATATTGGAATGTTTGCCTAGGGTTGGTGTAGCATTTTTAAATGTTTGTGAGAAACTCCTAGATGAATTGTTTGATCCAATTGAATGCTCCATTCTGGTGGATCATCCTATGAGCAATGTCCATAATGCCCTTGGGTATTTACTTGGTAGACTTAGCTATCTGCCAAAATATTTTGGCGATGCAGTGGATGAGAATGCACATGGGTTCATATGGAATTTCATCGATGTGGATCCATTGGTTTCCCCACACATATAATTCTTAGACTTTTGGTAAGATCAGTAGAATTTTGGTCTTGTAGGGTAGCAAGGAATTTCCATGCATAGGCATGCCCAAACCTCAAGCCATAACTTGTGTGTTGATTACCACAATCTCATTTAGGCCCAAATAGATTGTGCCCTCATTATGTTGCCCAATAAATACTTGAACTATGTCTCCCAGGTTGCCAAATGTCAACATACATAGCAAACACTCAATGTTTGTGTTTTGGAATTAGTGGGGAGATGCAAGGGTGAGTGGTTTTGCAACATCAATAGGATCAAGGTGGAAGGGATTCTACTTAGCTTTGTGGAGGTAATAAAATAACTTTTGGTCACTATACTTGGTTTGTCAAAGCACCATGTCGACATCCATGACTTCCTTTTATGCTTCAGAGAGGGGTCATATTAGTTGCATGATATCCATGTCTATATAGGTGATTTAAATTGAAATTTTATTTGTTTTTTGTGAAAATTAATTGCTTAGCTCTTGATACTTACAATTCATAAAGGATGTGCTCAAATATGAAATGTCGACTTGGTATTCAAACTTGAATTTTATAGATTTGCTGCCTCTTAGCTTCTACATCTAGACTATGCTTAGCTATCTACTTATCTTGAATGCAATGGTAGATGTGGTAAATATGTATCTAATTTGGCCATTAAAATAGTTATTCATTGGTGTATATGTGGAGTTATGATGTTATTTTCTTTGATGTTCATATGAGAGGTATGAGTAACTAATATTGATGAGCTACCAATTTGTTGAATATTGTATCAATCGACTCTTCGATCTTGTTTATACTTTTGTGGATGACCATTATCTAATGGATATCTTGATGATGGGATGTTTTGGAAATTTTTTTTGACTTAACACTATTTAGTCACTTCTCTTTAATTTTTTTGGTGGTACACATGGATCCTCATGCACATGTCTAGTGCATGCGATGCTTGGTATTTATACTTCACAAATGTTGTTATTGAGATCATATAAAAATAAATATAATAGAAAATAAACACACATAAAAAATTTTAAAACAAAGAAATCCTAATCTACATGGTGCTACTCAGTACCTACTCAGCTTGAAAAATGAGATCCATAGACTATTGGTGGTAAGGCTTAAGCCTACAACCATTTACCCACCTTAGTAACATGGTTCCCTAAAAATCACTTAAAATCAAAATTCCTTGTTACGTTAGGTCATGTATAATGTATGGCCCTTTTCATGTTATTTTTATCTTGCTTGGTAATGCTCTAAACTAAATATCATATAGTAAAATTGGTTGATCTTTGTGAAATTCTTTGTGGTGCATGTTTTTATCATGTTAGGCTTTCTGGCTCTACTTATATACTTCTTATGTCTAGTCTACTTTGTGTCTAAACTCATCCATCTGATTTAATTAAAAGATCAAGTGAGTAAGATAATCTTGATATCTAAATTGTGTGACCATGGGAATGTATAGCCTAGATACTAGATATTCCATCAACATGACTACTTCCAAACCATAGACCAACTAAAATGGCATAAATCCTATAGCCCTTTTGTAATGTGTGTGATATTCCCAAAAGATAATAAGAATGTGATCTTCCTAGTCATCTTGCTTGACATCATAGATTTTGGTCAACATTTTATTAAGTACTTTATTAGATGATTTAGCTTGCCCATTGGCTTGCAAATGATAGGTGTTGCTTTTATGATGAGAGATCATAAACTCTTCAGTCAAATCCTTGATGGTGTTATTTATAAATTGAATTCCTCTAATTTTGACTAAATTTATAGGGCATCCATACCTAGTAATGATATTTTCATATAGAAACTTTGCTGCATCCTTTGCATCGAAGCTCGGTGCAACAGCAACTTCAACCCAGTTATTAAAATAATCTACCACAGTAATGATGTACCTTGATTTTTAGCACTTGCTTGGTAGGTTGATTCGTATAAAAAAATCAATACCCATTATTTGAAGGCTACTCTGATAATAAGGGCTATAATGACATCTCATCCTTCTAAAGTAGTTTACCCATGCATTGGCAAACATTGTAGTGCTACATAATTCTATGTGAATCCTAGTACAAATTTGGCAACCATAGTACACTCTATAGAATATTTCTAGTTATATCCTCTGTTGTGAAATGTCCTCTTATGACTCCTTGATGAGATGACCTTCCTCTAAGAGTTGAGGTCATTCATGTTCCAGGATAACCTTACACAAGATTTCATTCTTTACCAAGTGAAATAAAAGTCCATTAATAATAGTATATGGTAGTGTTATAGTCACAAACTATTTTTTATCCTACTCTTGAAAGTGTGCAGGGAACATTACTTACTCGAGGAAGTTGGAAATGGCTTCAAAGTTTTCAATAATCATAGAGACACAGAAGAGATGGGCATTAGGAGAGTCTTCTTATAATTCTTATGGATCTTCCCCATTTGGGATGTGGCTGAGGTGGTTTGGTCCTACATTCTCTTTTCATGGTTTGAAATTTATGTGGAATTGAAACTCCTAGAATAACATCAACTATCAAGAGATGCATCCTTCTATCATCATCTTGTTGACCATATATCATAGGGTTTGATGGTCAGTGAAGACTTCAAATGATTTTACAAGCAAAGAGTGTCAAATTTTTTGAAGTGAAAACATAATGGCCAATGATTCCCATTATGTAGTTATATAATTTTTCTCTATGTCTGATAGTTTATAGTTAGTAAAATGAATAATATGGTCTAGATCACCATCTCTAGGCTACACAAGCATAACTCTAATTGTGATACTTGAAGTATCCACATGTTCATGAAAAGGCTTACTCCAATCTAAAACTATAAGTATAGGCACAATATCTAGGCACTTTTTTAGTTCAATGAAAGCTTCTTGACACTCTAAAGCCCATACAAACTTTTCATTCTTACATAGTAAGGATTCTATTAGAGATTAAATAACTATGTACCCTTTTATAAAGTTATGATAGTAGCTTGTATGCCCTAGAAAAGAGAATATTTTAGTGGTACTAATTAATGGAGGCATACTCAGTATTATTGCAATTTTAGATTGATATACTAGAACACATTCACTACATATAACATGTCCAAGTAAAACATTGAATGGTGTAAAAAATAGACATTTATTTAGATTCAAAATGATGCATAAAGCTTGACATCATTCTAACATTAGACACAACTTAGACAAGTGTTTTTTGAATAAGCAAAAAACTACCAAATAATCTAGATAAAATTATAAGAAGTCATGAATAAAATCCTTGAATGTTGTAACCACTATGTGAGAGAACATCACAGGCACATTCTTTAGGCTAAAAGGCATGACTTTGTACACAAAAGAACCCCACTCTATTGCAAAAGTTATTTTGGCTCAGTCTTATTCTACGATCAAGATTTGATGATATCTACTGAAACCATCCATGAAAGAATATACTCTGTGTCATGTGAAAAAATCCAAAACTTCATCTTTGAATGGTATAGGAAATGGATCATTTACATAGGCATAATTCATGATGAAGTAGTCCCCACATACTTGGATTTATCATATTTTATTGGGTTGAACTACCATGGGCTTACACAATCATATTTTTCTAATGGATAGATTATCCTTGCAACCTACATTCTATCTAATTTTGGATTTAATTTTAGCTTCATATCTAGGTTGAGCTTATATGGTTGCTTTTTGATCAATCATGTGCACTCCTTCAGTTTAATGCACATTTCACCCAGAGATGGGTCGACTCCTGAAACTTATGAGAATTTGGTAGGGAAGACATCTTGGTAATCCTTTAGAAGTTTTAGAGCTTTCATAATTTTAGTTTCTGTCTAATAGTCACCTATGCTTGCCAGTTTTGGAACCTCCTCGGTTCCAGTGTTAATGATGTGCTTCTTAATTGGGTGCCGATAAATATTATGTTTTTCTTCATCCATAAATTCTTGTATCCTCCTTTTCCCATCATATTTGGGAATTTAGATGTTGTGCAACTTATCTTCTTCAATCATTGTTGCATTTATGTCCTTGAGTGGTTCTACAGGTCACTTTGATTAGAATAAATCATTTAGATATAAATCACCATTTGAATCAAAATCCCCAATGTCTTTTAATCCATATCGGATGTAGTGACATGGATGTGTCTAAGACTATTCTTCATTCATAACATTATTGTACCTTTTTAGTACTAAGTTAAGATTAGATGTTGCATTCTTCAATTCAGTAGATTTTATTATGGTGTTTAAGTTTTATATGCACCCATGACACAAAAAATACTTGAGTTTGTGTAGTACATTGTAGATTATCAAATTTTCATCATCAAACATAATGGTCTATATAAAATCACTCTGCACTTGTGCCCAATGCTTAGTCTCCCTTCTATATTCTTGGTTCATGTACCAGGCTAATGGTAGTGGAGCCAGTGTATAGTGGAATATGTGAACCCAATATTTTGGTGTGACATGTTCCTCATTCCAAGTTTCAAAACATTTATGTAGATGTATTCTTGGTCACTCACCTTCTTGACAATTAGTGTGGATAAATTGTGATAGTTAGAATCTACTGATCATGAGCTCATAGGCATCATCCCACTCAAGTTGATCATCTTGATGAGTTTCTCATCATGTCATAGAAAATCCATTCAAGGAATAATTAAAATCATTAACCTACTAATTGATGGTCAAAACATGGAATTGTAAGCACACAATGAAATCATTGAGGTCCTTAGTTGTATAGTATACATGTAATTATTGCTCATGTGTAAAGACCATTCACATCAGTTGAAGTTCATGATCTCCTTGGGTCTAGTTGAGGAGGTGGGTGTCTAAGTCATCATTGATAGATGAAGTTATTTCCCATGGAAATGTGTCTTCCCTTTTTGGCTCTATGTAGTCCTACATGTGATCATCATCTTGATATAAGAAGTTAATTTCTGATTGAATAGGACATTTTGTAGACATAGAGGCACATTATTCAATGACAAACTAATCTACCACTAACTATGTATCTCCTAGTTTGGGCCTCCACTATTTTGATGTCTTGAGTTGCTAAGTGAGCATTGATTGTACCTATGGTTTGACATGCTAGTATAAAAATTTGTATTGAGCTACATCCAAAAAATTTGGATTGTCCTCAGTATTGACCTTCATCCAACTAATTTCTTATGAAACATAAGGGGAGTCTAATTAAACTAGAATTATGTAAGGCTTGTGTGATCTATTGATAGGATTAATAAGAATGTTATCACCTTGATGTGCCTCGAACTAGTTATGCACTATATTGATAGTCATTTGACCATCATATGCCTATTATTTTTATATCAATAGAGGATATTGCATTGTTTTAGTCTTCATGTTGATGATCTCAAAGTCACCTTACAGAGACAAATCTATGACTTTGATCTTGACATCCTCCAATCTACTAATAGGATTAACATTTTTGTAATTAGCTAGGCTCAAAGTTACTGGGATATAGCTAAGAGTTGGTCATCCAATAAATTCCCATGTGGATCTAGGAATCATATTAACTATGCTACCAAAATCAAAGACAAAATTTGGGATCTCATAACCAACAACCTCAATATTAATACACGTGTCAACATCCCATGGTTTCTTTGTCTTGACATACCAGACTAGTTTTATATATTTTATTGGCCATGCTACACACATTCAAAAATATTATGTAGTGGATTCATGATGTTATATGATATATCTTCATTACACAGAGTACTCAAAAGTTTCAAGAGATATGTGAGTGTAGTGACAACTCCATCTTATCATATAATGTCCAAAATTTAGCCATACATTTGTGCATTGATTATTGTAACATCACCATCAGTAGTATCCTAATGTTGAATGTTCCTCAATAACTACATAGCTTCATACATAATATTTTTTCTATAGCTAGATCTAGATATTTATCATGTTTAAATTTTCTAATGCCCTGATCTTGAGGCATCTCAAGTAGAGGTATCCCTTTCTCTACATGTTATTGTCATGTCACAACATTCAAAAACACATTTTATTTAGGATCCACACTTACCATATTCACATTTTGAATGACTTTATCCTTTCGATGCTTCTCTAGAATAGTTTAATCTTCTATGTCATATTGATCAAAGATTTTATAGTATGCACAATACAACTATCTTTATGGATTCATCAATAAATTCCATTGGACATGATTGTATTCTTTGCATAGGTATCATTGTAGGGGAGGCCGTTGATAGTTCTTTCATCTACCACCTTGGTATCCTCCTCTATAACCATTTTGACCTCCTCCTCTATTAGACTGATATCCACCTCGATATCCTCCTTATTGTTACATAGTGTTCCACTACTAATGTTGTTGATTGTTATCTCCCTTTGTAGATTATTTTTTTGTAGCTTGTGGATCCCAATTTTTTTGTTGTTGCTATGTTATTACTAAGCTCCAAGGTGGTACATACTAGTACTAAGGAGATGGAGGCATCTAGTTTGGTGAAGAATGGGTCCATCCAACTAGACCTTGAGGCTGATATTGTTGTGAACTTAGAATTCATTGTGGACCCTTATGGGTCACATAACCCTTATCTACCTCATCTTGGGATCACTAGCTTTACTCATGATAACTATTATGATACAATGGAAAATACATTTTTGGAAATACCCTCTTTAAGCTCCTATAAAGCTCTATAATTCTTCTCATCATGGTTAGTTAAGTTATATAAATTACAATATATTTTTTATATACTACTGCAAAAGATGGCATTGTATTATGGCATGTCCTACTACTCGATAGAGTTCATAGAATTTTCTCTTGACTTTAGGATAATCATTTTGGTGGTGTCTTTATTTTTCACATTTTGTGCACCATAGATCCAATTTAGGCTTATCCACCTCATAGTATTGTTCCATTATTTTCATGAAATCTTGTAGTGTGTTTTCAATTTTAGAATTAGTAATAGGAGATTTTCCATAATCCTCAATCTGTTCTACAGATAGTGAAGCAAATTTGAAATCTACTTTTGTATCATATTACATTTGTACAGTGGAAAATCGAATCCTATTTCATAATCCTTCAATGAACCATGTTACTTTGTATTTATTTTTTAAGGAAAATTCTACCTTATTCATCACATTAGAGAACCTATGATCATATTCATAGACTGACTCTCCAGACTTTTGCCTTATCTTCTTCATGTCCTATATAGTTTGATTAGTGAAATTCTTAATTTTAAATTTTATGATGAGCTAATCCTATACATCTTTTAAAATTGCCTGATGAAGGTCTTTTTTATATATGAACTCAAGTACTCTCCCAGTTAGGGCTCCTACTAATTCACACTTTTGAAAAATTTCATCAGTTATGCCCTTAGCTTGTCATTTCATTTTACAAGTAAGTAGGTACTATTTAGGATCCATAGATCCATCATAAATGGCTAAGTTTAGGAATCATCTTGGGTGGACCATAAAATTGACCAATATGGATGGAATCTTTTGCATAGCTATTATTAGAGGCATCTACATTATGAATAATCCTACCTATGTACTACTTTGTTCACCAAAAGAATAATTGTGCACACTTTTCTTATTTGCACTTCATTTTTTGCTTTGTTTCAACTAAATTTTACGTCTTCAAAACCTTAATAATTTATTTTATATGAATTTATTACCCCAATGGTTCAAGTGCTCTGAAAATGGTCTTTCCCAACTATTATCCTCCTATTCACCTAGCTAAAAATTTATGTTAGAATATAATAGATTGGGATATAGGGATGCATACACTTTCAATGAATAGTTATTACCAGTAACTTCTTATTATATTGCACTTAAACCTATGATTACCCTGTGAATATGCTCTATTTCCTTTCATAATTATTCTTATTTAAATAATAGCCTTTCATGTAGTTGTGCACTACTTCTATCTTTGATTTGTTCTATTCCTAAACTACTCTCATCTTCCTCTTTGTACATCTCATCTTCATCTTCATCTCGATCTTCATCCTCTTATTATATATGTAGGAATTCATCATCCTATTTATTCATATTTTTCTCATCACATCTATGCACTCATTCATCATCTACTCTATTGCTACTCTTACTTCTATTCGGAGCTACTTGGGTATTTTTCTATTTATTCCATTTGCTTTGTTGTCATAGTTCTCATTATGAATCCAAAGTTTTCTTCTGACTCTTATTTCCTCACATCTCCATTCTAGATTCAGGTTCAAGATCTACTTACTCATCTATCCATCATTCATTGTCATTCAAACACATCCCTATACACCTGAAGTGACTACTCCATATTGGCTAGAGTAGGCACCATGGCATTATCCACAATTAACATCTTTAATAGGAGAGGTAGTCATTGTAAATTTTTTCCTTTGATTCCTTGGACAAAATGGTCCTTCATAGATTTGAACACTCTATACCCTTGCACTAAAAATTTAATGATATATCCATCTATGGTAGTGGTGACCCAATAGTCTATTGCTCTTGTCCAATTAGTTTTCATTTTAAACAACTGATCTATTTTCTCTTCAATATAGGTAATATTTTATTTCATTTTGGGATTGAATTAATAGTATTCCAGTCTTGTCAACTAATTAGTCATCAGTTTTGGTAGCTCACACTATAAAATTTCATATATAATTTCACTTGTGGTAAGACCAGTCTTTTTATATTCTTCTTCTGTAAAGTGCCATAATTTATAGTCTAATCATGTTTCAATGTCTCATTATCCTGGTAAACATTTTAGCATAGTTTCCTTTGGAAAGAGTGTTTCCATGCTCACTACACCATTGTTAGTAAAGGTTCCTAATGAAATAGAACATGCTAAGGATGAGGATAACTAAGTTTTATTATACTCCATAGGATAGTACGGAGAATTCATATTTAATAAAATCATGACAGAGATAAGTTATCATGTGATAGATAGTAACTAAGATTAATCAAAGTTTTATTAAGGTTGTAGAGCATTAGGATTACTTTTGATAGGATTAAACCAAACATTAAACATGATAATGCATGCAATTAATAACACAATAAATATGATAGGTAACCATAACCAAAAATTCTATATTGATCTCAATAAAGGTTCATCATATTCTTCATACAAGCATACATATTTATAGTCACTATATTTTCCTGACTATTCATATTCTTCCCATATATTGGCACCAAGGAGAGGAGACTATTCATATTCTTCCCATATATTAATGGAAAAATATTTGAAGAATATCCTGTGCAACTTTACTTATCCATTTTCTTCTCCCAATAATGTAAATCATTTTCTCATGGTGAACTAACATTTTATTTTCATATTAAATAAAGTTCAAATCTTTTTCTTACATGAGCATGTTAAACAACACAACAGTCATCTCTATTTTTTCCCATCTCAAGGTCAATGTGTATATGTCATCATTAAGTCAGTTATATGTGAGAACTTTGAGGCATTTAAAAATTCCCTCTTACACTATTAAGATTTTGATGGATTGGGGGGGGGGGGGAGGGGGACAGACATTAGAATAATTAATTAGATCATATTTTAAATAAATTTTGGTGATAATATTGAATGTTATAACTGATGACACAAATATTAAATATGCATTTGTAGGATATCCATGTGTCACCTTTTTTTTTAAATGCCACCAATAGTGTGGGCAATAAGAAAAGGATGGATATCTCTTGTTTTATCTTTATGTACCCTCATCTCTACATTAAATTTGTAATCTATTGATTACAATCAATTTTATATTTTCTATCATTATAAATTTAGTAAACATTAGTCAGTTGCATACTATGTGGATAATCAAAATAAAATAGATAAGGAAGGTGATGCAAGATATAAAAATTACAAACAACACAAATACTTCACTTACTACAAAAAACTTGATAAGAAAATAAAGAAGGCTTCACAAGAAAATAAACAAGTGCAAAATGATTTATTTAATATTCAACATACATATGATGGATCAAACATCTAGTGAAAAGTATCTAAACATAGGGATTTAATATGAAAAATATAATATTACTATGCATATGGACATCAAAATAATGCATACTCTATATATAAAAAAAATATATAATTTTGACTCACAAGTAACATATATTCCCTTGAATTCATCTCAACATAAAAATAAGTTAATAATCTAACTTTTCGTTCTTGTAGCTTGATTCCCACTATGCAGAAAATTTATGATACACATAACTTTAACATTTGGATAAGCATATACATTTATTCCCAATGTGGATGAACTATAAGAGAAACTTAATAACCTATCATGTACAAACACTTTGACACTTTAACTCTCCCATCATATCTAAACATGAACTCCACCCAATTAGTATTTATAAAATATACATTATAAATCCTGATTGAGTCAAGATCATCGATGCATCATTTATTCTTCCTATCATAGTCATAAGAATTTATGCCAGTCATATTTTTAATAATTTATGAAAATAAAGGAAATTTTTCACTTTACCTTAAAATATATCCTAGTTTTGTACCAAATTTTTACCTCATGATCAAGCTCAAAGAAAATGGAACCTCATCAATCCACCTATGCCATATATCACTGATCATCCATTTATTTCCACATGAATAAATTGACATTTGAAGACCTAAAGAAGAATTTTTACCTATAGCTTAGCATAAACATATATTTTTTCTAATTGATCTTTTGTGATGGAGATAGAATCTGAATGAGTTGTGACAATTGGGGCCTAATAATTATTCCATCTATATTTATGTGATATGTTTGAACTACAAGTATTATTTGGGCCAACAAATAAAATAAATATTTTCTAAGATTTTCAATAGTGGGAAGAGGTGAAAATAGATTATTTAGTAGTGGGATTCAAGGAAAAGGGATTTATAGTCTTTTTTGGCTCTAATGGCAAGTGCTCAACAAAAATGTGTTTTCTAATTTTATTAAAATCATAATAGGAGAATTATTTTTGGATTTTAATATATTTTTTTCACATAAAACCCTTGAAATTAATTTCAAAATACTATAATATGAGCATTATTTTTAGATTTTACAGTTTATTTATAGAAGGAAAAATCAATAAATTTAAATTTCCTCTATCCTATAGTTTACAGTTAATATTTTAAAATTTGAATTATTGACTTAAAATTTATATTGCATATGTTTAACTTCACATTACATTTATAAAGTATCAAAAATTATAAATGGAGAAAAAGCTTTAGTTTTTATCCCTGTTGAGATGAACTCTATTTGAAAAACTTAAAGGAAAGTTGCTCAAATGAAAATGAAAAGTAAAATAAATATCATTGTATC
The DNA here is from genome assembly GCA_037957365.1 of Torreya grandis. Taxonomy (NCBI): domain Eukaryota; kingdom Viridiplantae; phylum Streptophyta; class Pinopsida; order Cupressales; family Taxaceae; genus Torreya; species Torreya grandis. Next base: position 818,479 of record JARHVA010004187.1, read on the forward strand.
AATAATTTTTAATTCCATGATGTTAAATAAATTGTAGGTTTAGAACCAAGAAAGGATATGAAGGATGAATTTTATTAGAGCATTTTGAAACTTAAATGGAAGGATTACTTCTATGAGTGTTTACTTGAAGCTGAGAATAACCATTCAAAGAATCCATTTATGTCCATAGATCCATAACTCTCCAAAAACCCTAAAAAGATAAAATAGAAATAGAAAAAAAGAAAAAAAACTAAAAAAAAATCATTATAGATTTGATTTTTCTATCAAAAAGAGGGAAAATGCAAAAATAAATAAATAGATATACATGCTTTTTAAAAGGTGGATTGCTCTCATTGAAAATGAAAGTAAACATTGATTATTGTTGTCATGACACATCACCCATTCCAAATATTTCACTCACCACCATTATATCAAAATTATAGTTTAGATAGGGCACTAGTATCCTCATGGGGAATTAGATTTTTTTCTTTCTGTAAATATAACTAATAGGTGTTCAATTCTTTTATCATGTGAAAAAATAATATTATTAGTATAGGGGACCCAAAATATCCATGAACCTATAAAAAATAAAAAAATATAAATCTTTGTATGCCTTCTATATGGTTTGACATTTTGTATAAATTAGAAGACTTTATTGACAAGGGTAAGGAAGAACCAAAATTATATTAAATCAAATAGCTAAATATAGGAAAAAATAGATACCAAAACTAAAAAACCATATGAGTACTATTAATTTATTAATATAAAAAATTACATTAGAGGCGTTCTACATTGGAAGCTATGAAAATAATTCTCACTTCTACCTGTAAACCTAACATTTTTTTTACCCACTATTTAGTGACACATGTCAGGGGAAGGCATTACCTAGTTTTTGTTTTTTCTATTTTTTTATGAAACATGTCTCTATATTTCTTACACCTACGTAGATTTTGAAATGTCACTTCCTTCACACCGGTAATACTTGGATTCACTTGTGGTGTAGTGATCCTAATAGTGAAATTAGATGTACAATTATACCCTATAATACAAATCACGATCAAGGTCAAACTGCAATAATAATTTTAGCTAAACTACTCTCAAACCTTTCTCCTATAAATCATATATATTTAATTTAATATTTCAAACTAGGATATTTAAAGTGCCATTAAATAGTAAAATTTTAACCAAACATTAAGAGACATCTTAAACTTTCAAGAAAACATTAATTGAAAGCTTACTTTGAGTGAAAGACATTGTAAACATAGAAAACTTGGAAGAATTTAACAAATAAAATTGAAATAATAAAAATCAAGTTATTTAAAATAAACTATTAGGAATGTATCCCACATAAAATATAAAATTTCAAACAATGTGTTAGGAATTCAGATACTTAATTTTTTATTTATTGATGGATTTAATATTTGGATGAATTTTAAAAAGAAGGTCAAAGAGATAATTTTGATCCATTAGTGGGGGCATCTATTTTGTGCTTGAACAACCACACCATAATTATTGGGTATATCATGAATGTTGTTTTAGTACACTACAATCCTATATTAAATGGTTGTAAGAACTCCCACACCTATTTTTATGAGTCCCTTTTGATGGGATCCACTATTCCCAAAATGATCAATGGTTTGTCCACTTGTTGTATTATCAAAATTAACCTCAAATAAATTGTTTACTAAAAAATTAAATATTCAAAGGTATAAATATAAATCAAAGTATCTCCTACTCATCCATTTCCATGGTGATAAATCCCATCCAATTGGCATGCTTTCTACATAAATTATAAATGTATGATGGCTAGAAAAACTGATGCAAATTTATATTAGGCTCATTTTATGTATACCCACTTTCACCATCTTCTTGTAGTCATTTTGGAGTAAACAAGTGAGATTCTCCACTAATACATCCATGTAGCATAATTACTAGACTTATTCATTACGGCATCAGTGCAGACAAAAAATAAAAAATGTTTGAAATTTCTACAACAAAACTCAAAACACATTAACTTTTGTATTGTTTTTCAATTATTCCATGACAAAACAAAATAAAATACATAAATAATTGGCACCCCTTATTTGTTTTTCATGGAGTCATGTGATGAAATACATGGCCGAGTATCCTTTCATTCTCTTTAGATCAACTATATTAGAGTATATTTTACAAAATATAATAGTTACATATATATATATATATATATATATATATATATATATATATATATATATATATATATATATATAGTATTTAATATATATTAAATATTTAATGTTCAATATACATAAATATTATAATATAAATTATATAATAACTAATATTTAATACTTAAAAATATTAAAATGTTGTGATGTAGTTTGGATTTTCCAAAATTAACTCAACATACCTAGGATTTTATCCATCAAAATAGTGTAAATAAATAGTTAAACCTCCCTCAAAATTCATGACTACTAATTTCCATTTCTTTTTTCCATTGTCTCTCAGCACTCCTTTAAATATTTCACCACTTTCATGGTCTATAAAAATGTATTTAGATGTCAAAATAAGTTTATGTAAATTATTTTTGGGTCTAGATCGATCGAGATATGAATCACCATGAAATGATTTAGTCTATGATGGATTGCATTCTTTGAGGAAAGAGATAGCATCTTTAGCCAATCTCTTTTTCAAAATTATAACTCCCTTGGTTTCGATTAGTGGACATCTGTGTTGGCTAGCTGAAGAGCCCAACATGTTGGGGCTGAGCCAATCATGGGTGAACAGGTTTTATCTTAGTGAATGTAATGGATAAATTATTTTCATTACAATGGTGGTAAAAAAATTATAATCAACTAAGAGAAATTTGGAATTTTAGAATTGGGATTTGGATAAAAACTGAAGTGGACATGGGTACATACAATCAATATCAAGATTGAATTTGTAAACACCCTGATCATTTGTGATTTTTTTTCTCAGCCATTCATCAGGGTGATCAAACATAGTGTGATGTGGTTGATAAATAATTGTTTCCATACTGTACTTAGACATTCTCTATCCCAATAATCGTGAACATTCTAATTTCAAACCTTTGTGAAAAAATATGTCGTCTAGATTTTGTGGTAGATTATATTTGTGTAGTGGTGTCGTTATGAGAGGATTGTTGCCACATATTTACTTTACCATCTACACAGAGCCATTGATGAACATTGTGTGTTATTTAAAGTCTTATACAAGTCATACAAGGGTAAAAACACTTATAGTAATGTAAGACCTAAGTAGCTACCCAGGGAAGACTCCTAGGGAAGACTCAAAAAGGTCACTCTACTTCCACTTCCATTTTTCTTAAGTAGGTATTATCATTTATGGATAATGGTTTTATAATTGGGGGTACCTTACTAGAAATGAAACATCATAAAGGTGTCATAATGTTGAAATACTAATTTTCCTTAAAGGTGTTATGTGTATTAGTGAGACATTTATTTCGAGTCAGAGTCTATGATGCTAAGTTAGGAATACGGGGTTAATAATTAGTGGACCGCAGATTTTTATTATAACACATTTATGGTTTTCATTCAAAAAACCACAAAGTCTATATGCACTTCTTTAGTATATTATTCTTAGAGGCAAGCAATATCATTTTTTCCCAATCTCTATGTCAAAATTATAATTCCCTTGATTTTGATAAGGGGACATCTGTATTGGTTGGTTAAAAAGCCTAGAAAGTTTGTGTTGATATAACTATGAGTGATCAATTTTTGTCTTTGTGATTGCAATGGTGATGTTATTTTTTTTACAATGGCACTATAAAAATTAGATCCAACCAAGAGAAATTTAGAATTTTGGGTTTGGGATTTTGGATAAGAAAATGAATTTGACATGGGTACATACAATCAATAACAAGATTAAGGTTCCATCCACTAGGGTGATCAAACATGGTGTGTTGTGGTTGATGAAAAATCATTTCAATACTTTAATTAGACATTTTACATGATCCTCACAAACAATAATCAACATTGCAATTCCAAATATTTGTGCCTAATGTATCATGTAAATTTATTGATAGATTATGTTTGTGAATATTTATATCATTGAGAGCACTGTATAAAATAAAACATTGTTCCATATAGTCTAATTATTTACAATTTTCCCTTTCCAAATATAAGGGATCCTGGGAGTACATATGCATAACATGGGGAACATGAATCCAACTACATTAAATGTTTGTGCCACATCTAAAAACTTACTACCAACATTACAAAAATCCCCATTATGACATAAAGACATTCTTGAATTTCATCCTTCATGAATATAATAGAACCTTGGATTGCATATGTCGAACATGTGAGTCATGAATACTTCCACATTAAATATTGGTAACAAATCTCAAAACTTGATACAAATATTACAAATGTCCCTTTTCATAAATTATCTTTGAATTTACACAAGCACATAAGTTTCTTAGTGGAGGTAAGATGGAAGAGACAAGTCCTAGGAATATTTAGTAGATGGTGTACAAACAACCCCCCAATACACTCGAGCCTATTGAATGATCACATAACCCTTTCTTAGTGGAATAACACCTCACATATGAGAAAGCAAATGGTGATTTATTCACTCTTTTTGAAAATTATCCTCAATCAACATCATTTTACAAGGTCTATTGTGAAGGGTCGACAAGGATAACATGATGCTTATTTAATTATGGGAAGGCTCTAAGTTTGTTGTGTGACTCAAATCAGCACTGTAATTCTGCTTATACAGAGATAAGATAATGAGGTTCCAAATTTTATATTATAACACATTTGTGTCTCTCCTTCAAATATGGGCTTCATGATGAGTTATTTACAACAATCAAAAAGGAAAAAATAAAATTTTCTTTGAAAAAATTAACCCTTTTATTCTATTGTGTAGGTTTGTAATTAGCAGAGTTGTGGGTTGGGCATCGTGGTGATTGGTGGTGATGGATTCGGTGCAAGACTCATCATCATCCACATATCTCTTGTAAAACTAGGAAAGTTAATAGGTGTTATATAAGAGGCTTGACATATGTTTATGTTATGTCGTTAAGGGTGTATGTGTCCATTTTCCTTTTTTGGAATATTTTATTTAAATACATATTGACATATATTATATATTTCACATTTAATATTACATATAGACTAATATATAATATAGTATAATATAATATGATTTAATATATATAGTATCATGTAATATTTAAGTATATCTATTATATATTGGCACACATCAACAACAAAAATGATTTGGGATGTCTTTATCTCTCTAAAATGCTCAAGTTTTTCCTCCTTATTACTCATTTTTATTTGATGGTTGGTGAATGCTCATGGTTGGGGGGAAATTTTTTAAAGAGGGGTGATGCAGGAGCATCATAAACGAATTTCAAAATTATTGTAATTCCTCTAAAAGATTGAAATTAAGGAGAAAATGTAAAAAATAAAATAAAAATAAAAGTAAAAAGATAAAAAGGTAAATGTGGAGCTGTTGAGGAAATGAGGGGAATGGTTGAAAGATTTCAACCGTAAGATAAATCTTCCCAATACAGAATGTGCTGGTAAAATTTCAAACTATTTCTTGTTTTAATCCTCAGCCCAAATTGGGCGCAGAGGTTAGAGAAAAGATTTTTGGTTTATTAAAAGCAAAAGAATAGTCATTAAGAGAGAGAGAGGGAGGAGTAGTACGTAGAGGAGAGAAGAAAGACCTCTCTTAAGGAGAAGTGGCTGTAATGGAGAATTCAGTAAGAAGGATGACAGTGGGATGTAGAGGGACAGAAAGAGAGCCTCTCAGTAAGGAGAGAGGAAGAATGAGCAGCAGTCTGTAAAAAGGCAGGTATGCAAGAAGAGAAAAGTTAAGCATTCTGTGTATTTTCTGTGTAGTTGTTCTGTGTTACATCTGCAGAGAGTATACAATCAAGGAATGATCTTAATCAAATTCAATGCTTTCCTTATGGATGGTGTATTAATCTATAGTGGATGTGAAACCAAGATAAGGATGAATTGTTTCTGTTATTAGTAATTAGAAAATGATGTTGATCCAACATATAGAATTAGAGTGACGGTAGAAGTGAAAAGAAGCCACAATCTGTTTTCTGTGTCTCACTAGAGTATTTGAAGTGTTGGCAATCGTTCTTTTAATAGGATAAATGATGCGCCCCTCACTAATCCAAGAAGCGCATTAAGACCAATGTAATGGAATGCTGTTCACATGAATTTAAATGTTATTCTGTGCAACTATGGCAAATTTGGCAATAGAGAGGCATGGCGGAAGGTTTTAGGTCCATTTAGTGTGCACTTGAATTCAGGTCCAAAATCTGTACAAACATCAAGATTGCTCCAGAAGCATATGCAATAGACACATGATAGGTCACCTCACCGATCAACAGAAACATTACAGGAAGGATCTCGACAGCCTCACGGCAGACATATTTGAAATATGGTGTGAACAGACTTATGGGTTTTTGCCTTGTACAACAACAGTATTTGGTAATTTGTTTGTGCTGGCGGTTTACGGGTTCATGATGTTTCAAGGCGGCCTCTTTTCTGTCTGATGGGAGTGAACTTCTGTTGAATGTTATGGGTCTTGGCATTATAGGTGGCTTGTTTCATCCAATGCTTGGAGCTTTGCCCGACATCCTGCTTACATTGCTCCTAAAGTGTTAATAAAGAAATAATATGATGGGAAGATTGCAGATGTTTGGTCGTGTGGAGTAATACTATATGTTATACTGTGGGAACATATTCACTTGAGGATGAAACTGAGGAACCTGTTTATATCAATACAAAGCAATATCATGGAATTCTACGGCGTCGGCAGTCTCGAACCAAGGCAGAATTTGAGAATAAAATCATAAAAAGCAGAAAGCCTTACCTGCATGAATCACGACATTTGCATGAGATAAAGCGAGCTAAGGGATGTGATGGTTAGTTTCATAATTCCAAAAGTAATAATGAAGATGGGATTCTCAGTTCTAATTGTAGGAGGGACAAATTCTTTGCGTAGCCATGCTATATGACATCTGGGCCTCCATTAATTAGGCCTCTAGCGAAAGTTCATCATTTAAATAAAAATGAAGACTCTGTTGATGAAGTAGATGACTGTGAGAAGGTGTTTCTGTCTATCTTTCAAGAAATTCATGGTTACAGCCGGCTGTCTGAAGGTTCTTATACTTTCTACATATTTGCCATTATTGTGGTCCTATGACAATTAGTTTTTAAAATCATTTACGTTTAAAGATTTTGCAAGATTAAATATATATTCAAGCATATTTGAGATGGCAGTCTGATGGCATTCATCATTTGGTAAACATAGATTTGAATTGAAAGTGAATTCACAATTCTGTCTCAATCACAGACACAATTCCTAACCAGATTTCAGGCAATTAAGTATGAGTACAAAACATGATGGTTAAAGCATGTTAGAATCATCTTTGTGTATCTAGTATCAATGATGTTTAAGAGCAGTTTAAGGACTGTTTAAGAATGATCTATTTTTCATCATTTGGTATCAGAGCTTGAAGCTCTTGGGGACTTAGAAATGGATCATAAGTTGCTACAGAATTTGGTATAGTTGCATTTGTGAATGATGTTGCAGTTGTGAAGGATTTGGCAAAAAGATCAACAGGGACAGCACTAAATGACTCTGCTGGAGAAAAGGTATGAGAAGTCTATGTTATTTGATTTGAGTTTATTTTGTTTAAGAAGCAACAGGTGAAGAGAAAGGCAGCCAAGCCATTGAGGCTTAAGAGAAAAGAAGAAGCCAAGGAAGGCTTAGTGAAGAGAAGCTTGAAGAGTTCAAAGGTAAGAGGGCACAGTGGATGCTCAAGAAAAAGATCCAAGGTAAAATAAGCTTGGATTGTGATTTGTGTTTTGTTGAAGTATTATACAAATAGTTGCTGCAGGATGGATCAAAAGACTAGGATGCAAAAGGCCTAGGTGAGACCACGTGGGTTGTCAAAAGACCAGTCAAGGAAAAGGCTTGGGTGAGACAAGGGATCAAGAGACCAAGGTGGAAAAGACTTGGGTGAAGATCTCAGAGATGGAAGTGTTGTTGAAGGCACTACAGAGCAGCAAGGTATATGAGGGCAGCAAGAGGAAAGCAAGCATCAAAGGTATGACTAATGTTGATTTTAATAAAGAAATTGTTAGTTTGAAGAAAGAATTAGCTAAGGTTAAGGATGAGTATGAGTCTTGGATGCAGCTGAATAGTCAAACATGGGTATGGCCAATGAAGAAGAGATTGAAGTGGCCAATAGATCTAGTGAAAATGAGAAGAAGGTAAATGAAGATTGCCATAAAGAGAGAAGCCCAAAGAGGCAAGAAGATAAGGAGGTTGCCAAGTGGGCAGCAAGAAGAAGAAGTTGAGAATAAGGTTCTCATTGAGGAGAACAAGAGAGGAGAAGAGAGAAAAGAGGAAGTGCCAGGAAGAGCACTTGAGAAGAAGAGAGTGTCCATTAAGAGGATACTCATGGAGACATTATGGTCTCTTGTTTTTGTATTTAATGCTATTTTTGAGTGGGTAAATGCAGGTATGAGAAGCCTATTGAAGGTCAAGAGAAGGGCCTTGGAGAGTAAAGAAATTGGTGCAGGAAAAGACACCAAATGCATGAGTGAATATACAGGAATGAGAAGTGAGTTTACTGTTGGTAAGGGAGATGAAGATGAATTCCAAGATGCCATTGAATGCCAAGAAGAAGAAAGAGAGCAGCCAAGCATAAAAGAAAAAAGAAAGGACAGATAATCAAGAAGCCATACAAATGGAGCAGCCCATTAAGGAGGTAACGATGAGTTCAAAAATTGATTCTTATTATGAACATGAAATTGTTGATATGCATGTTAAAGAAACAAAGAGAAAAGTGAAGTCTCCAATTAACCATGGATATGTGATGCCTAAATGGTGGAAGAAGCAAACTCCCAAGCAAGAGGAGGTGCTGGTACAAAAGTACGGATGCAGGATGCCTACATGGCTTAAGAAGAGAAATGGTAAGAAGGAGAATCTAATGTGGGTGCCTAAGAAAGCAAAGAATGAAGATATGAGTGTTGAAGCAGCAACACCAAGAAATCAATGGGAAAAGGTAAAAGATGACACAAGCACATGGAAAGGTAAGTCAATTGCTTGCAACAAAAGGGATAATGATTTGTTTGAATCATTTAATGATATTTTTATGGAAAATGAGGAATGTAAAGTGGTTGTAAAGACTAATACGCAGCAAGGAGAGACTTCCAAAGGGATGGAGGATGAGAAAAGGAAAGAATATGCAGCAGAACAAACAAGATGGCTCCAGGCAGAGATTGAAGAAAGCAAGGAGACAGAAGGTATGAATACTGCAATTGTTTTTGATGAATATACTAATGTGGATGAAGAAGCTGATTTGTATGAAGAAACTATAAAATGGATGAATGTAATTATAGAGGATGAAAGACAATCTGGTCCTAAGTTTGATATAGGACATGAAGATTTGGATGAGCTTGTGTTGTGTGAAGAGTTGAGAATGATAGAGGAGTTGTTTGGTAATTCAAGAGAGTTGTGTGAAGGTACAAGCTATGGTGAAGGCAGCATTGGAAAGAGTGAGACAAGACAAAAGCAAAACAATGAGACCAAGACAGTTTTGGTCAAGAAACAGGAGCAGAAATGTAAAGGCAGCCAAGAGGCTTCATGGCCTCAATGTTTTTCTACTAAGGTTGCTTGTGATGTTTTGAATGCAGGTGCTAAAATTGTAGAGATGAATGAAGTCCATAGTTCAATGGACAAATTTTTGAAAGAAGATCTCGAAGACATGTATGAGAATGAAGCATGGAGTTGGGAGATTGCAGCTGAGAAAGAAATGAGAAGAAGAACATACCAGAAGAGAAAGAAAAGCAAGATGAAAGGTAAAGGCCAGCAAAGACAAATTCAAACATTGACATTGACAAGAAGACCATGGGATCCAGGTATAGAATGAAGGCTAAGGCATGGAGGCAGCAGTTCATTTGAACTAAGGTTCAAATTGTTTCTAGAGGGAGAGTATGATGCAGGAGCATCATAAACGAATTTCAAAATTATTTTAATTCCTCTAAAAGATTGAAATTAAGGAGAAAATGTAAAAAATAAAATAAAAATAAAAGTAAAAAGATAAAAAGGTAAATGTGGAGCTGTTGAGGAAATGAGGGGAATGGTTGAAAGATTTCAACCGTAAGATAAATCTTCCCAATACAGAATGTGCTGGTAAAATTTCAAACTATTTCTTGTTTTAATCCTCAGCCCAAATTGGGCGCAGAGGTTAGAGAAAAGATTTTTGGTTTATTAAAAGCAAAAGAATAGTCATTAAGAGAGAGAGAGAGGGAGGAGTAGTACGTAGAGGAGAGAAGAAAGACCTCTCTTAAGGAGAAGTGGCTGTAATGGAGAATTCAGTAAGAAGGATGACAGTGGGATGTAGAGGGACAGAAAGAGAGCCTCTCAGTAAGGAGAGAGGAAGAATGAGCAGCAGTCTGTAAAAAGGCAGGTATGCAAGAAGAGAAAAGTTAAGCATTCTGTGTATTTTCTGTGTAGTTGTTCTGTGTTACATCTGTAGAGAGTATACAATCAGGGAATGATCTTAATCAAATTCAATGCTTTCCTTATGGATGGTGTATTAATCTATAGTGGATGTGAAACCAAGATAAGGATGAATTGTTTCTGTTATTAGTAATTATAAAATGATGTTGATCCAACATATAGAATTAGAGTGACGGTAGAAGTGAAAAGAAGCCACAATCTGTTTTCTGTGTCTCACTAGAGTATTTGAAGTGTTGGCAATCGTTCTTTTAATAGGATAAATGATGCGCCCCTCACTAATCCAAGAAGCGCATTAAGACCAATGTAATGGAATGCTGTTCACATGAATTTAAATGTTATTCTGTGCAACTATGGCAAATTTGGCAATAGAGAGGCATGGCGGAAGGTTTTAGGTCCATTTAGTGTGCACTTGAATTCAGGTCCAAAATCTATACAAACATCAAGATTGCTCCAGAAGCATATGCAATAGACACATGATAGGTCACCTCACCGATCAACAGAAACATTACAGGAAGGATCTCGACAGCCTCACGGCAGACATATTTGAAATATGGCGTGAACAGACTTATGGGTTTTTGCCTTGTACAACAACAGTATTTGGTAATTTGTTTGTGCTGGCGGTTTACGGGTTCATGATGTTTCAAGGCGGCCTCTTTTCTGTCTGATGGGAGCAAACTTCTGTTGAATGTTATGGGTCTTGGCATTATATGTGGCTTGTTTCATCCAATGCTTGGAGCTTTGCCCGACATCCTGCTTACATTGCTCCTAAAGTGTTAATAAAGAAATAATATGATGGGAAGATTGCAGATGTTTGGTCGTGTGGAGTAATACTATATGTTATACTGTGGGAACATATTCACTTGAGGATGAAACCGAGGAACCTGTTTATATCAATACAAAGCAATATCATGGAATTCTACGACGTCGGCAGTCTCGAACCAAGGCAAAATTTGAGAATAAACTCATAAAAAGCAGAAAGCCTTACCTACATGAATCACGACATTTGCATGAGATAAAGCGAGCTAAGGGATGTGATGGTTAGTTTCATAATTCCAAAAGTAATAATGAAGATGGGATTCTCAGTTCTAATTGTAGGAGGGACAAATTCTTTACGTAGCCATGCTATATGACATCTGGGCCTCCATTAATTAGGCCTCTAGCGAAAGTTCATCATTTAAATAAAAATGAAGACTCTGTTGATGAAGTAGATGACTGCGAGAAGGTGTTTCTGTCTATCTTTCAAGAAATTCATGGTTACAGCCGGCTGTCTGAAGGTTCTTATACTTTCTGCATATTTGCCATTATTGTGGTCCTATGACAGTTAGTTTTTAAAATCATTTACGTTTAAAGATTTTGCAAGATTAAATATATATTCAAGCATATTTGAGATGGCGGTCTGATGACATTCATCATTTGGTAAACATAGATTTGAATTGAAAGTGAATTCACAATTCTGTCTCAATCACAGACACAATTCCTAACCAGATTTCAGGCAATTAAGTATGAATACAAAACATGATGGTTAAAGCATGTTAGAATCATCTTTGTGTATCTAGTATCAATGATGTTTAAGAGCAGTTTAAGGACTGTTTAAGAATGATCTATTTTTCATCAAGGGGGAACCTATTGCATATCTTCACATTTCAATGTGAAATATTTTTAATATAAACACATAATTAACCTCCATCCTAGTTGATGTGGGATGAATGTCCCAAAAATTTTCAAACCAAACTTGTTTCCAAACTAAGGCATATTAGAGAGATATGAGGATAAATTATGAGATAAAAGTGGGAATCTATTTACCTCAACTTACACATAAATTGGTCTTAGGATACTAATAACTATGTTTGGCATTGTTGGTTTTAAAGAGATATCCACATAACACCATCATTGATATGGGATAAAAGGCCTAAGAAGGATGTAGAGCTTGGGTTTTCTAAAAGATATCACTTCTTTATGTGAAAAACAATCTATCGATCTCCTCATATGCTCAATCTTACTCTCTTCTAACTATGTCGAGCTTTCCTTTCTACCATTTGGCCTTAACTTCATGCTAACTAAGGTCATCATATTGTATCCTATTGAATGCATCATGTGTTATGTTTCCTATAGTAAAGCTTGAAAAATATTTTGATGCTCTAGATGTAATTTGAACCATTTGTTGTTCTCCTAAATTTACTTAAATTTTAGGTTCAAGGGAATGAAAACTCTCAGTTAGTTATGTCAATTTCATCAACATGAGTTCAATTTTTGGGCTGATTTGTTTTTATTTCCTCTAAATCACCTATTTAGGGAGTTTTAATTTTTATTATGTATCTCCCAATTATTCCCAGGGCTAATCAAACCATTAACGATAACTTGTATCATTTTCAAGCATAGAAGATCAATTATCCATCCTCCTCTTAATTCTAACCGAGCTCATAATTTTAGTAAGGAAACCCCAAACCATATTTTTGCTAATGTGTGTAGCTAATTCGAGCTTGGTGCTAAAATGGAAGGGAAAGTTCAAGGGTTAGTGAAGTGGAATCGGGTGGAGAAATTGAGAACTTAACTTGGTCAATTTTACATTAAATTGAACTTGGGTTCATTAACTTGATCAAGCACCTTTAGCTTTCTCATGCTTGTTGACTTTACTAATCAACCCTAGCTTGTTCTTGTTGATGTAGTTGTCATCATTGAAGTTATAAATGATCCAACAGTTTATGATTTTGTTTCTCAACCATCCATTAGGGTGATCAAACATGATGTGATGTGTTTGATGAAAAATTGTATCCATACTATACTTAAGAATGATCTTTTCCAACAATCATCATCATTATAATTCTAAACCTTCAAGCACAATGTGTCATCTATATTTTCTAATAAATTGCATATGTGTCTATTGGGATTTGAGATGACATTTATGCATTTAAAAAATTGTGCAAATTTAAGGTAATGGTTGAATTTACATGACTTGCATCCATCAACAATGGGTATAGAATTCCCAAGGTGGCAGGTTATTTGATTGGATTTTTACTATTATGAAGGGTTGTCAAGGAAAACATGACACTGATTCTATTATGACAAGGTTTCATGTTTTCTCTAATATTTGAAACTTGTACACCTTATTCACCCTGCCAAGTTTGGGAGGATCTAGAACTAGCAGGGTCCACTTGAACTTCACCACTATATTTTATCGTATGTTTGTTTATGTTTCCAATAAATTGACACCTAGAGAAATTATGACAAGGCCATACAAAACTTACAAGTGGTGAAAGTTTTTAAAGTGAACTAGGTAATGATAATGATGGGTAATGACAATGCATTTCATGTGATAGTGTACAATAGATGCCCTATATCATACACATTCTATAATGACGTTAATGACTTTTCAATACATTTAGTGTATGGAGTTTATCTTTTTGATTTTGTTGTAGTTGAAGTGAGTACCAAAGCTTTTGTAAAGTGCATGCCGCATGGGTGCATAAAGGGGAATCACTCATGAAACAATGTAAATGACATGGTAGAGAAGTCACCATGTAAGAGATATGAATACATAATATGGTGATCTATTCACTTCCTTTGAAAATTGGCCTAAATTCCCATATTAGCCTTCAAAATGGTTACCCAACACACAATTGAACACTTAGACAATTAAAAATCAAAGAATGCAAGCTCAATTAATAAAAAAATCTAATAACATGTCATTTATTTAATAAAACTAGTCCTACATAAAAAAAAACATGTTATCTTCATTTACTCAAATGATTACCACACAAAAAGCATGATAAAGAGAAAACATAAGACACAAACATGTCATTCAATGAATAAGATTAGTTTTGTTAAAGAAGAAGACAAATGGATATTAATTAACTTGTCAACCTATAACACTATTAGCCTTATAATTTACATATAATCAAATATATATTTTTCAATGACTATTTTAGACAAACACACAACATTAATATAAAACCTAAACATTTATGCAAACTCTAAATATACTCGTAACCATACAAAGCTAGTTGTCTCATTCAAATTATTCAAAATCTCATAATCCCATTAATTCTCCAATGCACTTGAGCCTCTTTAATGATCACACAAACCCAATAATACATCAAATGCTTTGTACAAACCCTTACTCAGTAGAATAGAACCTCACATATGAGAAAGCAGATGATGACTATTTCACTCTCTTTAGAAACTAGCCCAAATTTCCATTGTGGAATTGAAAATGGTAACCCATTGCATAATTGACCACTTTGTATTTCAATTCCTCTTGAACTGCTCTATGGAATTTATATGATCTTCAAAATAATTAAACATGAAATGCTTATGACATAATTATGATGTTTTAACAAGATTTTCACATTGATTTTACATTGTATTTACAACACTATTTAATGATGAATTGATTAATGGAATGAATAAAATTACTTTACATTAGATTTATGACAAATAATTAATGTTTAAGTACAAAATATGATGGGAACAGACAATTTGTCTTAAAAGCGACATAAAACTAACTTAAAGGCCCATCACAAATTTGGATTAGAATAAGTGAAATTTAATAATTTATTTTCATTAATTAAGCTATATTTCAATGGTTTTTAAATCCATGATAAAGAAACCCATAATATAAAAAAAAATACCCAACTTAAAAAATAATGGACTCTTTATTATTGTTTAAAATTTATGGGGTATTTATGAGTATAACCTAGAAAGTTGGAGATGGAAATCTAATAAAAATGTGCTAATAAAAACAAATGTTACATATCTATGAGTTTGAAGGGACAAAATTGGAAAGGAAACAAAGTTACTAATAATAGGAAATTGAAGTATTACAAATACTTTACTCATCCTATTTTTGATGATCAAAACTATTTTTATAACATTGTGAGTTTGAGAATAAAAATGAATAATGATATAATAAATTCTAATTCTTATGATCTAGTGAAATTGGGCATTGGATAACCTAAAACAAGTATTGAGTCAATAAAATTCATAAATTTTTAAATACTAACAAATTTGAAGGTGGAAACTAATTCCCTCTAGTTTTGTCTACCATTACTAATGTGGGAAACAAAATCATCTAATTTTCTAACTCAACTAATATTCAATCATTTATATCTTGCAATAATCAAAATGAATTGGGTGTACCTTCATTTCATTTTATTCAAATATATATATGGTATTGTTAAATATATATAATCATTTCTATATCATCCATATGGATATGAATGGGTAATATATTATATCTCTTTTATTTTGTAGGACATTCTAGAATTTTGTGATGGAGTATAGTAACAAGAAGAAAGATAAGATTTCAATATTGATAAGAATCCCAAGAATGAATCTTCCACTAAAGAAGAGTTAAGGGACATGTAATTAATGTTTAGTAATAAATACAATGGGGAAAAATATTGGTCATAAATTATTATTTATCGAAACAAATTCTTAAATCATTCATTTACTATATTGTTTCTTTCAACATTCAAATTAACACATATGCCTTCAATGGATGTAAATTTTTCCATTCACTCATTCTTTAGTTGTTTCATTTATTTAATTATGTTCTCCAGATAAAAGGATTGTATTTTAGTTACTTATTTTGGTTTTGATATAGGTATCTACCCAAACTAATATAATCACATCCAACATTTCCAGGTAACTAGCAACAAACCATTTCAACAATGAAAAATCATGGAAAATAAATTAATGCTAATGGAATGTTAGCATCAACATCTGAAAGAGAAAGCACAAGCACATTTCCACACATTTCAATTAAATATTTACATCCTTACAAAAACAACTACATTACAAATGGGAGGGTCCTTTAAAAGGGTATTTTCTATAACTACTCAAATTCCAATGGCTTAGGACCAGTGTTTAGCTTCAACATTATTGATAATGTGGGTGATGACATCACTGTTACTTCCTTTGGTGAGAATACATGTCATTACTTCAACCAAGTTCAGGTTGGGAAGATATACTATATTTCAAAAGTAACTTAAAAATATGTAAAGATACAATATAACCATATTAAGAGTCCACATAAAATCATGCTTAGTATGGCATCAATTGTTAAACATTATTCTAAGGAAGATCCCACTATTCCATTATTTCAATATGATTTTAAATAAATAAGGCACGTACAATATGCAATCACAAACACAAATTTTGATACCATAGGTCTTATTATTTATTTAGTTCCACTACCAGTTTCATGAAACCCAACATGACTTCAAATATGAGAAGGAATTTGTTACTATAAGACAACTATGATTAAGGTATCCTTATGGGGTGGTGTTTGTGAATAAGAATTTAAGCTTTTGGCATAAATATGTGATCAACCTATATAGGCTCCTCCAATTATTATAATCAGAAAGGGCAAGGTTCATACATATAACAAAAAAAATATTAGAACTAACTCAAATACACAGTTCTTTATTAATCCAAATATCTTTGAAGCACATCAAATATGACTATGGTTTGAGGATAATGGCCCAAAACTTCCATCCTCATCACTAAGTAGTAGAACTATTGAACATAAAAGAATTGGATAGATACATAAATTAGGTGTTCTTTGGAAATTGAATACATTTATGTTAACCACTATAGTCATTCACATAAAAGTGACTAATTTCTGATATTCTACCTATGTATTTATCCTAAATAATAGATAACGTAAAAATAAATTAGTTTAAAAATATAATGGATCTTGGTATTGTCAAAAGTGCAACCTCAATGAACATGATTATGAGTAAATGTACCCTTTAAACTTCATATTGGAAGACATTATTGGCACCATATGGACAATGGAATTTGACGATGTCATTTATGCAATCATGGGTATCGTAGTTTAAGTCTTACAATAGATATGAGCATCACCCAATGATACCTGGGAGGCTATCAAAAAAGTTCTTTTTTGCAAGTATGATTGCGCTATGTATAAATAATTAGAATTGTATAATGATAAGGAACTAATGCACTATACTTTGATAGGTGCAAATTAATACAAATCTACACCACCAAATCCTACTTTGCTTATTATGGACTTGATATAATTTGATACATATATGCAATTACCTATATGTTATCACATGTAATTTTTCTTGGTTTGAACATGTATAATTTGTATATATGATACATTTTTTGAGCTATAGTTGCATGAACTATAATATTCTCACTTATTTATTTCTACCCACTTATGAATATAGCATTTGGATGTTGATATTCATAAATATAAGATTGTAATTTTGTTTCCATTGAAATATTTACTTTTATGCACCATTTATTATTTCCACCCTAAAAAAAGAAGCACAAACTGTACAAGAGTCACATATCTAAATTATTTTCCATTATTACTATAGACATACATGGAAAAATGCAATGTAAATAAGCAAGATTAGTTGCATTACATAAACCAAAAAGATTAGATTAATTGACATTGGTACCACGAATACTATGAATATATAAAAAATACTGACTTTTAGTTGTCCAATGGTGATATTATAGAAATACATAAAGATTACGTACAAGAGTGGATGTTCCACCATCAAAACATGCATGCTTCAGTTGCCAAAAGTTATATCCAGGTATCCAAACAAAAAATTACGATGGCAAACAGACTTTTCACCATTGTATTACTGAGAAAAATAATAGTTGATTTTCTTCTACTAACAAAAATGACTCAAGGATACAACCTACTGCTTTTTCAAAATTTATAAAAGAATAGGAAATGTTTATTTCTTGGGTGAACCCAATACTATATGTAATGCATATGTATGGTGTGCAATACAAATATAGTTTTGTCACTATAATCTTTCCACAATATATATCCTCCATTATTAGGTAGCTACCTCAGTGAGTTGAATATATTGATATACTTGTGTTGAAAAGAATTTGATAATAAAACAAAACATATGATTGATTTATTAGTAGATCATATGTCACACAAGCATTGCTATAAAAAATTAAAAATGATCTGTACTATGTAGATTTCTGACTAAACCAACAAGCACTAGATGCCTTGCCATCAAAACCACCTGATGTATCTTTTCTCTTTTTGCATACCACTATGGATATTTTAGCTTCAAACATCAATGATGTAGATTATGAAACCATAATTACACATCATGGCCCTCACTATTCTCAAATTTCATATTTTTTTGTACCCCTTCCACATGCATAAAGAGAGGTTGAAAAGATAAGGGACTATGTGAAAAATCATAAAAACTACAATGTATTTATAATTAACTAGCCCACCATCAACAAATCTCCCATCAATGAGTACAACATTGAAGGCTTATTTTCTATGTATTTTCCTACTCTTTTCCAATAGGTGTTGTCATGTACCAACATCCCCATGGTAAACAAGTTAAAATCCATGAGTATAATTTGCTCTTGATTAGGTATAAAGATAATTAGTGTGGAATCCATCCACAATTCTGATATTTTTTGTATTCTTCACAAAGAAAAACCTTGAGGATAACTTCCCAATTATAATTTCAAAGTTGTATGGGCACCTAGTATAAATTCTTGATTCAAGCATTGTAGATCAAATTATGCATTTTGGGTCTTCTCTTTGTGGACACATTCATTTTGGTCCAAAGCAAAGAATGAATTAATAGATATGATTACACAAATGGGGTCCCCAACACTATTATTCACCCTAAGTGCAGTAGACACTAGGTGGCCTTATCTAAATAAAGCCATGACAACAACACCAACATCCCACCTACACAATAATTCCTAATTCATAAATCAAAGCATAATTACAAATCTATATCTCGCATCTTTATATATGTATAAAATATTTTCAATTTTTTGTGAAGAATTTCTACATAAGCATCTCCATAAACAAGACTATTGGTATAGGTAATCATACTTATACATTATTTTTAAACACTCAATAACTATTAAAAATTCTTATACAACCATTATTAATATATTGGTGGTTTATTTGTAAGTATGAATAACAACACTAAGGTTCTGCACACATCCATGGATTTCTATGGTTAGAAAATGCACCTAACATAGACACATTAGACTGGAATGATCTAGTTCATCTTGATTTTGCAATCAAATTCTTTGACTTCCATGTAACTACGTGGAATCCACACACCATTGAAACACTACATACTAGAAAACATCATTTTGATATTTTTGATCCATGATTGCTCACCACTGATCAGATTTTTCTATCGATCCTACTAAAGATTATTGGGAAGTTTTGAATTGAGTACAGTGCCACACTAAATGAAGTGAATCAACATGTCTACACAAAAAATACATTGATTTCTGATGTAGGTATAAAGTCTTATGTCTAGTATAACCAACTTGAACCATGTCTATTAGTGATAAAGGTCACAAAAATTATCTCCCAACATGGAATGATGATAGAATCAACATACACAATGCAAGCATGCTCTCAATATGGCATGCAAGGATATATTTCTAACTAGTTTTTTTATACCATGATTTGTTCAAGTATATAGTGAAGCATGTAGCTAAGGCTGAAAATAAATCTAAAAGCTACCATCATATGCTAACTAGAATATCATCTACTATTGTAATAGAGAACCCAACAACGACTACATACAAAAAGGTTTTCTCTGAAACAATTAATTATAAATACATAGGGGTCAAAGTATAATACTGTGTCACACTAACCAACGAGAAAAATATTAAAAAATAAATTAAAAAATAAATCCTAAAAAATACTTAATGATTTTAGGAAAAAATTGAAAAATGTATATGCACTACATATTTGTATATATAGTCTAAAACATACCTTTTGATTAATTTCAATTACCCAAACTCAATATATTTTGAAGAGAATATGAAAGTGTATGTGATCTATTTATTCCAAGAAATGGGACAAACTATTATGCTTTGACCCATAGGTGCATAGGAAACATTCCACATGATGGAAAAACTACCTTTAACAATTTATAGTCAAACATTTATTACCTTGTTCATTGGAAAACAAACCTTATATAATGTATTACATTCCATATGAATAGAGGATATCTTACCATATTTAATTCATGCATATGTGTCTCACATGGAATTATTGGAGGTGATCCCACTCATTGAAGTAACATAAACTTGGTGTTACAACAATAGGAAAAAATGAATAGAGATAAATAACTACTCAGGCTATTCTTAGAATACTTACTTTATTCTCTTCTAAACCCCCTCCTGATTCCCCTTTATTTGAGATTTTTTTAGTAGATCTATTGATTTACAAACCATTTTAGAATTTTACTACATACATTGGCTACAACAGGGAATAAATAGTCACAAACTAGGAGTAATTTTAAGACTCTTATGATCCATGGCATATTGAACCAACATGTGTAGAAGCCAACATCGCCCTTGACTCCACCAATGATGGATATGAAAATATATCAATATAAGAACTATTGAGAGTGAAATGAGTGAGTGGGAAGTCCTCTCATAAATGCACCCCTTAGGGAACAATGACATAGATGACATTACAATGCTTGGCCACTGTGACTTAGACAACAAACACAACTAGACTCATTCTGATGTACCACTTAACCTACATGTATTTACACAATAATTTACAAACAAGGAACATACATCTGTAACATACACATATAATGGTTTCTTAAGTGACTGATCAATGCATCAATTCTTAGCTATATAACCACATGCATTAAACATAATTGAAAAGTATTCCCAAAAAAAGATAGAAACCATCCCCCTCAGCATGATTGTATAGGGAAATATAGGTATAGGTAAATAATTCCTTATAAGCAGCATAAAACATTTCTTGGATTCGATTGTATCTATAGGTAAATCTCCACTACTTATGCTAGCTCCAAATTGTGTTGCAACATTTAACATCAATACATTGATGATATATTCATCCCTTCACATTCATATATGAGAAATGTAATTTATTGATTGGCATGCATTAATAGTTTTCAAGAGGAAATGAGATACATTAAATATGCGCTCATAGATGAAATGATCTTAATGGGCCCGAAGATGCTTGATAACATAAATAGTTGGTTGCATGAAGCTTTTCAGCACCATATCTAATGGTTGTTCAATGATATGTTTTGGGGACTTAGGATATACTCCACCTATAAATGACATTCTAATTTATGTAGATAGGTCTTTTGGTCATATGGTATGGTGCACATTTGATATAGTTTTGACATTGGAAATAGATTTTCATCAACAAAGATGCACAAAACAACTGGAATTCATAAATTTGCTATCAAATATTAGAGATGAAAACCCTATAGAAAAGACATGTCTACTCTCATGTCAATTACAGCATCATTCATGCCTACATAAGAACAACATCATTTTAAAGACTAAATATGCAACTAATATATTAACAACAATGCATATTAAAGAAATTTTATCTAATCCTTAAACATTACAATTGTAATCTGTAAAGTTGAGTAGATCAAAGCTACAAATACATGCCACCAAAATGATATTTAACTTGAATTAACCATGCTAACAATAAATCTATGGGCTAAACTAGGATTGGTTAAAGGAGCCATTAGAGAAATTGTTCACATTGTCTATAGTCTAGACTGAAAGCCACCATCATTACCATACATAAATCATACGAAATGACTCTTGAAAAAAAAAATAGTTGATATTGGTAACATATATTGTCAAGGCTTAACCTTTACTATTGTATCTAGAGTACACTCCCTCAATGGCATATATATCTCCCCTAATTTTACATTTGAACATTTTGGAATAATGTAAGATTATTAATATGTAAATGTAAGGAAATTAAAGGAAATAAGACTCAGATAATTTCCTTTTCCACTTCATTTGTATCAATTCTAATTGTAATATATTATTTTATACATTTATCGAATGGAAATTTATACAAAAAAAATGACCAAGATCATCTTATTTTCTAAGCTCTTCTATAGTTTTGCATATACCATGTCAGAAAATACAATGTGTATAGATGTAAATCATTTTCTTATGCTAAGCTAACATTGTGTTTGCATATTGGGATACTGAAATATGTCTAGGTGTAAGCCTAATATCAATCATGCTTACAAGAACCAGTGGATAAGCTAGACTAATGGAGGGGTGCCACATGGTGTTATCGGTAGAGTGACCTTAGGTTGGATGGTTGTCAAAGATGTCACAAGGATGGAAAATCATGAACCTAAACCAATGAATGAGTGCAATGTATACATTATAATACCAAAACAATCATAGGTAAACTTTGAATTTTATTTACCCATCATTAGAATGTCAATCATGGGTGCCTATGCACAACATAACGAAGTAAAATAGGACACATTGCATCATTTTAGTAACTCAACAAAGCACACAAAGAACCCCAGATGATGAATGGAACTTGAAGTAAACATAATGGAGCTCGTTATAGTCAATTGAATCAAACTAGAGTATGAGTTTATGGCTTGAGGCATAGGTAAAGATAAACTTAGGAAAACACCTCAAACCTAGTTGGTAAACATAGAGTTAGGAAATCATGAAAGGGAACCCATGAAACATTGATGGAGTGAAGAGATTAGGGGGCATAGATGCAGTTGAAGATGAGCAAGGGAGGAACTTATAGTGAGAACATAAAGTCAAAATAGATCCCAGGTGGTCTAAGGTTGAGCCAAGTTTGGGTCAATTATGGAAATTTGAAGGTGAACTCAAGGTATTTTGAAGCTAATCAAAACAAGCCTAATAGTGAACATAGACAAAATGCATGGGATATACTAATATATCTACCACAATCAAGGACAAATATGCATCTATGCCACCTAACTCTATGGAATATGTGAACCCCTCTAGATTTGATGATTTGCCTCAAAGTGTCATTCTCGATGACTGACAATAGGACTACCACCTAAAGACATGTCACTATCCCATTAGTCATCATCATTCTTGAGCCACATGTTGTCCCCAACTTCTCCAAATTAGATGGTGATTGTTAACTCATCCTGACAAGACTCGATGTTAAACCATATGAGGCCATGTGTCTATGATATTGTTTTTTATTCATGTTAGGGCAACTACTAGTGTATACCAAGGGAGCTATTTGTCTATAATTATATTATAGATAACGAAAATATGAACATTTTATATATTGGTGACTCGTATACATAGTCAAAAATAGTAGTGTGAATCTTTTCCAATGCTATTTTTCTTCACCATTCCCATTCAATATCTTGAGCACTAAAAGGGTGCAATGAGAGGTTTCAAAGAAGTGTTATAACCACTATAAATTTAAAAATTAAATATATCACAACATTGGAAAAATAATAATGGGAATGGGTAGTGTGTCAGTGATAGGAAACTAGTGATGGTGGGATGGAAATGGAGTAAGGGATGACAAAGTGGGGACTATCATCATGGCATATAAAATTTCCACTAGAGTTCACTAACTGAACATGTTGACAATTTACAGTGAGGATTAGTTATTAAACATGTTGGTAATTTATTATAGTTAGCCTAAAATCCTTAAGAGTGAAAGAGTTGGTTAAAATATTAATAATTGTATCTCTTTCAATTAGAAAATCCTATGCCCATCCAAAACATTAAAGACACTACCTAAGTTTGATTCCCTAAAAAAACTACTAACTAATTAACTTTGTCAAACTTTATCCATTAATGACATTTATTTATTTTTTATTGTTTACTCCCTTACTCCATTCCATAAATATAAAGGGTTTGTCAGGCAGTAAAAATATTTATCATATTCTAATAATAAATTTGAATTTTTTAAAAGAACACTATTCATCTATAAATATTAATTGTTTAAAAAAAATATAGATCTATAATTTACCTCTATACACCATATATAGAAAATAGAATGATTCTATTTGAAATGCATCCTAAGGGGTTTTTAAGTGTTTTGTGAGAAAAGATAAGGTTGAATCAACTCATAATCAATACGGGTCTAGCATGACATGCACACAAGCACATTAATCACAAACCCTTATTTAGTAAACAAAATGATGTGTAACCCAATGACTACATTGTCTAATTATTTTGTGGGTTAGGATGTGGGCAGTTGACCCATTACAAAATTTACTGAACCCTTTCAACCCCATCTACACTTGATGATCACTTGGAAGCTGATATTGAATCCAAAAGTAAGTCATCTGTTATAGTTGAAAGGTTCTATGCTAGGTTTATAAAATGTTTCTAGGGGCATCTTCAATATAGGCAAGGTACATGGGGCCCAAGTCTATATAGGATGTTATCTAATGTTTGGGTCAGAGAATTAACTCTCTCCCTTTATGGAAGACATGTATGGGGTCAACTACTTTGCCTAAGAATAGATGTCCCTGATATTTATACACTACCAGAACATGGAGTGCAGTCAAATGTGTAGTGATTAAATCCATGTCACTAACCCTTAATGACTAGGCAAGTGCATGGGGATGAATTTCACATCACATTTCACCCTACAAAATCAAAATCTAAGGTAATAAATAGGAAAACAAAATTTTATTTAATTGACTATTGAATTATATGAGATAAAAATATAAGCAATTAAAGAGATATATACAATAAATTAAAAACATAAATTCTAGACTAAGCCCAGATCCTGCAAAGAATTAAGTAAAGTGATTTAGGGCCTCCCGCTTAAGGTGTCCTACACAAATTCTATTATTAGTTTCTAATTATTCAAAATCACCTTTGGCACTTTCAAAAATGCACTTACAAAGCCAAATTTTGAAAATCAATTCCAGAGAGGCAATACAACAATTGACAAGTCAAAACCACAACTAAAAGATCTGTAGTTTTGCAAACACTTAACTGATGGTAACTATGTGATCAGTCAAAATTTCCCATGGTTAGTCAAAATCATTACTAAAGATCAATACCACTTCTTTCAAGAGGTGATTTTGTAACTTCTATTGAAAACACCAGATTTAAAAGTAGGTTATAAAATAAAATGCTTATAATACTAAAAGAGGCTTTATCCTACTTGAAACAAGTTTATACTAAATAATATTAAGTAAATGTATTATGAAAACTATCTAAGTCAAAATTGTAGATCGATCTACAAAACTGCCTTTGGAAATCAATACTACTTCTATCGAGCGATGATTTTGCAACTAAGTAGATTAAAATACAAATATACAAATTACTAGAAATACCTAAGATAAATGATTTTTAAAATATTTAGATTATTTATAAAATTGAACACTAAATTACTAAAAAGGATAGATTATTTAAATATGAACAACCACACTTGTTTTTCAACTATATTCAAAATCACCTATCAAGCTTCAAAATTGCTTATGAGAATCAAAATTAAATCTATCGAGAAGTGGTTTTACACAGATTAAAATTTACAGTATATACAAAATGTGTAGAGATATGTTTAAGAGTGTTTATGAGAATAAAACCTATCTATCTATATAAATCTAAATATTTATGATTAAAGATGAGAAATCAGAATGTCAACAACTATTGACTAACTATTCTCAAAACTGCTTCTGTAACTTTCAAAACAATAATTAGAATTTTAAAACTGCTACTACAGAGAAGCGATATTATAAAATGTAGTAAAAAAAGTAATTTTAAGGGTAATAAGTTTATTTGAGAAGAGTCCCTCCTTATTTTTAAGTAGACCACATGTAAACAGAAGCAAAAATATTGTTAGATAGTAAAATCACAAGTTTAAGTTACTGACTTTATGCCTAAATCAAAACCACTTGTTGTAGAAGCAAAATAGAAATATAACTTAAAACCATAGGTGAAGAGAAGTAATTTTGCTTAATATAAGAAACTTGATTATTTTAAGAGTGACATAAACTTTATTTCTATCTTGTAAGACAACTAGGTTAGCTTAGAGTCCAAAAACTAACATGAAGTCAAAATGCTTAATATTAACCTTAATACAATATTTAGTCAAAATTGTAACTATATTATCAAAATCGTAGCTGATTTTCAAAATTGTCTCTATCAAGAGGTAATTTTGTAATAGCCCAGAATCTGCCAAAAAGATCAATGGGTAATGATCATTCTATGCAGTTAGTCAAAACTGTAGTTGGGATCTTCAAAACCACTTACGGAAAACCACATTTTACATTGTAATGATGCACTTCATGTGGAACATGAAAATTTAAATATTGTAGAATCCAATCTTCTTCTAACCATTCTTGCAAGTGGATTTAACATGTCTTACACACACAAAGGTTAATTTAAAGAAGGGCTCCCACTGTGGTCGCCAATATATGCTGTTAAATTTGAGCTATGGATTCAATATACTATTTATAGTAACTTAGCAAAAAACTTACAAAAACATCAAAGCAAGAGAATATAGAAGCAATCAAAATTATAAAGAGATTCTTACCATCACCTTGCTTCTCTTTTTCTTCCCTCCAAGATCTTCAAATTAATTCTCTAATGATTATTGACTTGCTTATTGGATTGCTTGATAATGGTGGCTTCAAGATGAATGGGTTAATGGCTTCTTGGATGCAAGGATAGTGTCAATGTAATGGGAGTATGAAGGCTTAAGAGAGCTGGTGCATGCAAGTTACAAGGCTTTTAAGTTTTCTAGTCGATCGAGTCAAGCTAGAGTGCAAGTTTGGGGCTCGAGGTGTAGGTAAAGATGAATTCAGGGAAGCACCTCGAACCTAGTTGGGAAGCGCCTAGTTAGGAAATCATGAAAGGGAACCCATGAGAGCTTGATGGAGTGAAGAGTTTAGGGGGAACAGATGCAGTCGAGGATGAGCAAGGGAGGAACTCACAGTGAAAACACAGAGTCAAATGGAGCCCAAGTGGTCTATGGCCAAGTTGAGCCAAGTTTGGATCAATTGTGGCAAGTTGAATGTGAACTCGAGGCAATTTCAAGCCAATCAAAACGAGCTTGAAAGTGAATAGAGAAAAAATGCATGGGACATCCTAACAGCTCCACCACAATCAAGGACAAAATTGCATTTATGCCACATAACTCTAGGGAATACATGAACCCCTCTAGATTGGATGATTTGCCTCTCGGTGTCATTCCCAACGACTGACAACAGGGGTGCCATCCAACCACAGGGCACTATCCTATTAGTCATCTTCGTTCTCAAGCCATGTGTTATCCCCAATTTTGCCGATTGAGATGGTCGTTGCCAACCCGTCATGCCAAAACCCGATGTTAAACCATATGATGCCATGTGTCCATGACAATGTTTCTGATTCGTGTCGGCGTTCCTTTCACCCTCGGGGCAACTCTTAGTGTATTCCAATGGAGAGCTATTTGTGTATTAATCTATTATGGATGCCAAAATTATGAATATTTTAAAGATTGATAGCTCATATACGGAGTCGAAAATAGTAGTGTGAATCTTTTCCAACGCTATTTGTCTTCGCCGTTCCCAGTCAGGATCTTGAGCTCTGAAAGGGTGTGGTGAGGGGTTTCAGAGAAATGTTGGAACCACCGTAAATTTAAAAAATGAAACATATCACGGGATTGGAAAAAGAATAGTGGGAACGGGTAGTGTTCCGGCGACAGGAAACTGGCGGTGGTGTGACGGAAACGGAGCAAGGGATGACGGAGCGGGGATTGCCATCGCGGCATATCAAACTGCCACCGAAGCCGCACTGACTGACCATGCCGGAAATTTACAGTGGGGATTAGCTATTGAACATGCCGGCAATTTCTTACAGTTAGCCTAAGAGCCTTAAGAGTGAAAGAGTTGGTTAAAATATTAACAATTTTATCTCTTGCAAACGGGCAATCCTACCCCCATCCGAGACATTAAAGATACTGCCTAACTTTGATTCCTTGAAGAAACTATTAACTACTTAACTTTGTCAAACTTTGTCCATCAAAGACATTTATGTAAATTTAATTTATTGTTTCCTCCCTTAATCCTTTCCATAGATCTCGAGGGTTTGCCGGGGAATAAAAATCTTTATCATATTCTAATAATGAATTCGGAAAATTTTAAAGAACACTGTTCATCTGTAAAATAGTAGTTGTTTCAAAAAAATTACATAGATCTATAATTTACCTCCATAAGCCATATAGAAAAGAACACGATTCTATCTGTATGAAGGAGCAGAATTACTTGAAGGTCCAACGCCTAGCTGTTGAAATTAGCCTTGGGTTGCAGCATCCATGGACCCTTGATTCTTGATAAATCCAGGGTGAATAGCATCTCCCAGTGGGCCATACATTTTATCACAAGTTGGTAATTGGTAATGAACTTCACCATGGAAGAGTTCTCTCTTTCCAAATGCATTGCTACAAATTTTCTGGGGCTGATAGTAATTAGTAACCTCTAATGGTACAGGACCGACATACTTTTCGGAGTGAATCGAAGATCCTTCCTTTCCAGTTAATTTTTGCGCCACTTGTTTGAAATCAGTCACACTTGTCTTAATAACAGGCGGACTTTCGATTTGAACCACTCTAACCTCAGTCGATGACTGTGGAATACGGATTTGTATATCCTTTAATGTCTTTTTGGCAGCCTTATCAAAAGGATTGCTCATTTTTCTTTCAATCTCTGCTCAGTATCCAATGCAAAGGGGCCCATTCTGTTCAGCAAAAAGACAATATTATCCAACGAACACCTACAAGTGCACCACTACTTTTATAAAACCTGCATATAAATAATCAATAAAAGTTCAGTTGTAACAGTGTGACAGTTGAAAAATGAGGATGGAAATGTACAGACGCAAACAAAGGGAAGACAAAGGATAAAAGGCTATCATTATATGGCAAAAGTGGTTAGAATAATCGTCAGTAGAAGTTGGTGAATGAGAAATGAGTGGGATACAACTATCTTACCCAACTCGTGCGCCACTACTTTTATAAAAGCTCTATATAAATAATCAATAAAAGTTCAGTTGTCATAGTGTGGCAGTTGAAACATGAGGATGGAAATGTACAGAAGGAAACAAAGGGAAGACACAGGATAAAAGGCTATTAATATATGGCAAAAGTGGCTAGATAAAATAATCGTCAGTCGAACAGATTGAGATTTAGTTGAATAAAGCGGTCGATGAGGTAACTGAATAAGACATGAGTGGGATACAATTATCTTACCCTTATCTACAAAGTTCAATATACAAAGTTCCGAATGCTTCCAACTTATCTCGTGACTCGCATTAGCGATCTCGGTCAAACACGCCCATCGGTTTGCTTGTGACGAATGATCATGCAATTTTTATTCGGGAAATCAGAATCGTATTAGGAAATGTTGGAAGATGTGGCCTAGCCACGTGTACTTTAGCTTACTTACCAATGAATGAGGAGAACCTCACCTACCTCCTTTCAATCCCTGTCACTGTAAGACAGCCAGGGAATCAAAGAGGATATCTTGCCATACATTTATTGCAGCATATCTCAATTAACTAACTAGATACATTTCATTAATACATTTATAATTATTGTATTTAGTTGAGCACTTCGGATGTGAAGCGGCATCTAGAGAGTTCGAAGGAGATCTATATAAGTAGGTCATTGTATTATGTTGGAAAAAGGGAGAAGTCCAGCTCAGCTTTATTTGATTTCATGCTCATAATGTTGTAACCTGATCATCAAAGATCATCATTGTTTTATTAGAAATCTTTGAGATATATTTTATGCGCTTGTTTACTCTATTTTCTTTGAATGCTATATGCATGTTGCTGTATTTTTCTTCGTGTTGTAGTTATCAGGTTAAACCAGAAGCAGTTAAAACCTTTAAACTGGTATCAGATCCTTGCAGAATCGAGACACCTCATGGGGAATAGCAATATTGATTGATCCTATGCTTTGTTTGAGCTTACACTTAGCCAGTGCACGCTAGAAGAACTTGCAGCGACCATTACAAGGGTCTGAAAATTTCATGTAGGTGAAGAGTACATTAAGCTTCGGCACAAGTGTCTATTACCATTGCAGCTGAGGACGTCCAGTCTGAAGATTTTTAGATATATAAAAAACAAACCACTGCCAAGAAAAAAAGGAAACTCACATCGAAATATATGTAGTATACATAACCAAAAGAAATATCAATAATCAAAATAAAATTATTTTTTCAAATTATTCGAATCATTTTTCATTATAATAAAGATTCATTCTCCATTATAATAAAGATTAAATGTAATGTATCTATTGAATTGCATGTGAACATGTTTTTCTAATAAATAAATAAATAGATAAAACATTTTAAATTTATCTAAATAATAACAATATAACAACTTGCATGAAATTTAAACTAAAGTTATTTCCACTCTTTCTAAGGCTTTATTGTTTTAAAAATAGATTAACCGAATATTAAATAAATTACATGTTCTTTTGCATGATGCTACTCAACAACAATTAACCAACATTCTTCCTCTTGATGTTGAGTGAACTAACAATTTGATCTCAAATTTTCAAAAACTGAATTTTTGCCATAGCTTTAGTCAAGATATCTGCAATCTATTCTTGTGTGTTTGTATATTTCAATTCTACATCTTTCTTTTGAACCAAATTTCGAATAAAATGGTACTTCAAATCAAAATGCTTTGACCTGTTGTGATGCACTGGATTCTTGACTAATTTGATAATACTAACATTATCACAAAAAATCACTGTAAATTGATGTTGTTTCTCACCAATTTCTTCTAAAACCTTTCAAAGCCATAATGCTTGAGTACCTGTTGAAGGGACTACAATATATTCTACTTCTGTAGATGAAAGAGAAACTGAACTTTGCTTCTTTGAACTCCATGTAACCTAACTAGAACCAAGTGAAAACAATTCTCAGATGTTGACTCTCGATCATCCAAACTACCTCCCCAATCAGAATCACTAAAACCAAAAAGATCAAACTTTTTAGTAGCATAATAATGAATACCAAAGCCAATAGTACCTTTCACATACCTAAAAATTCTCTTAGCTACCTTCATATAAATTTTAGATGCTTCAAACATATATTTCGATACAAGAAAAACTGAATAAATAATATATTGTCTTGTGTGAGTTAGAAACATTAGGCTTCCAACAATACTTTTGTAAGTTGTATTATCAATTCTTTCAGCACAATCTTCGCTACATAGCATAACTCCATGAGCAGTTGGAGTGGAGACTGGGTTACAATCAACCATATTGAATTTATTCAAAATATCATTTGTTGATGCAGAAAAAATAGGTCAACCTTCCAGAGGCTATAACTTTTGAAATGTTTGATGCTATTCTAAGCTGCCCTATCTACTTATATTTGATTTTGATATTTTTTGGAGGCCATATGTGATCATTTAAGGTTCTGAAATTAACGTTTAATATTTTTTTCAGAAATTTTTTATTTTTTAAAATTATATATTTTTAAGATCGAACATCAAATTCAGTTGAATTTTATTCTATAGGCTAATTTTAGTAATTAAGATATTTTGAGAGATTTTTAGATCCATGCATGCTTTCATGCAAAACTTATTATAAATAGCAGCTACTAAAAATATATATATATTTTTTAAATTATAGTTTTCTCAAATTTTTGCATGTCAATTCTAAATTTTGAGTTGAGGCTTATTTAAGCATAGTTTGAGTTTGTAATTATGTCAAGTCATTCAATATAAATCAATTCTAAGTATTGTTTCAGTTCTTAGCCTATTGGTAATTTTATTTATCTTGATAGTTTTTGGTTTCATTATTTAGTATCAAAGCATGTTTGAATATTAGAAGTGTAAAGAATGGTGAGAGGATGAGAAGGTACAACATAGATGAACCTAAATATATAAGAGTTGTAGAGGTAATTTCAACAATTAACAGAGGTTATCACCAATCAGGGAAGAAGAGAAGGTGGTGATGAGTAGAACATAAATCGTGATGAAGTTTAGCAAGAAAAAGAATAACAAGAGTAGCCACCATCGATGGAAGAGATGATGGTTTAGGATTTAGAAGGAAGAAATAAAGGAATCAAAATTGATGTTCTATATTATGGAGGCAATTTAAAAATAGAGGAGTTGATAGATTAGATGAATAGCATGGAGAAGCTCTTCGAGTCGAAGACTATGAGAGAAGATAAGAAGGTAAATTTTACATGCACAAAATTGAAAGGTCATGCAATGATTTGGTGGGATAATCTATAGAAAGAGAGATAGAGAAAAAGTAAAGAGAAGATTAATTCATAAAAAAAATGGAGAAGAAGCTCAGAGATAATTTTTTATAAATTATGCATAAACTCTATACAGAAGACTCTAAAATTTGAGGTAAAAATATCATAGTATACTGATGAATTTTATAAGCTTACCATACGAGTGGAGCATGATGAAACAAAAGAATAGATGACTGCAAGGTATGTAAATGGTTTGAAATTTTCTATTCAAAATAAATTAAGTATGCATTGAACACTTTGCGTAGAGGAGGCTTATCAATTAGCTTTGAAGGTAGAAAAAAAATAGACAGAATCTCTGAAGAATGCCTCTTGATCAAAGAAGAGGTAGATCCCTTATAAATAGGGGATGAGGTAGGTTTAACACCACCAGAGGTAGGTCTAATACTAATAGAGGTGAATCATCACATGGTGTACAAAGGTAAGATGACAATAGACAAGGGTTTCAATACCAACAAAGATAAAGAGGATTTTAGAGATGATAAGGTTATGGTAGTGCTAGAATATTGTTTCTGAATGAATGTAGATCTTATGTTTTTTATATATGTGGAGAAGAAAGTCATAGAGCATTTGAGTGTCCACCTTATCAAGATCAAGAAAAGAGGCAAGAAGATTGTCCAAGAGTAAATCTAGTTGAGGCTAAGATAGAAGAGCAGAATACTCAAGTTACACCAATAGATGTTGGAGAGAATCTCATCATGAGAAGAATCATGATCACTCAAAATAAGGAATAAGTGTAGAATAAAGAAGGTGGTGATGCATGGCTGTGATCAAATAATTTTAAACAAGTTGTACTTTGAGTGAAAAGTTATGCAAAGTAATTATAGATGGTGGTAGTTGTGAAAATATAGTTTCTAAAGAAATGATAGAGAAACTAGATTTGAAATGTAAAAAACATCCTAATCCTTATCATATGTCATGGTTTAAAAAAGTGTTTAATCAAGTTTTCTATAAGAAAAAGTTATAATGATGAAATATGATGTGATATTATTTCAATGGATACATGCCATGTGTTATTAGAGAGATTGTGGTAATTCGACAGAAAAGTAATTCATGATGGAGCAAAGAACACATACACTATTTGAAAAGGTAGTACAAAGGTAGTTTTGTTACCTCTTAAAGAGGAAAAGAAGACAAAAAGCATGCTCTCTTCTAAAAAAATTATCCAATAGATGAAAGAGATAGGTTGTTGTTATGTATTAATAGCAAAGAATGAAAAAATATATATGGTGTCAATACCAATAGAATCAACAAGAGTGTTAAAATAATATGCATATATTATGCCTGATGAGTTACCAGATAGTTTACTACCAAAAAAATATATTTAGCATCACATTTATTTTATTCCAGGATCAGCTCTACCCAATCAAGTAGCTTATAGAATGAATCCAATATAACATACATAATTAAATAAATAGGTTACTGAATTACTAAGAAAGAAAGTGATAAGAGAGAGTATGAGTCCATGTGCAACACCAATGTTGCTAACTCGAAAGAAAGATAGAGGATGGAGAATGTGTGTGGATAGTAGAACAATTACCAAAATTATAATAAAGTATAGGTTTCCTATACTTTGTTTCGATGATATGATGGATGTGCTTGTAGGAGCAAAATATTTTACCAAAATTGATCTAAGGAGTGGTTATTATCATATTCAAATTTATGAAGGAGATGAGTGGAAAACTACATTCAGGACTAGAGATGGCTTATATGAGTAGATGGTAATGCCCTTCAAATTATCTAATGCACCTAACACATTTATGAGGGTGATGAATACAGTGCTATGAGAATATATTGGTATGTTTGTGGTTATTTATTTTGATGATATTTTGATATTCAGTAAGACTAAAGAAGAATGCTTAAAACATTTGAGAATAGTACTGAACTTGTTAAGAAAGGAGAAGTTATATGTAAATTTGAAGAAGTATAGGTTTATGAAGAATAGTTTGATATTTTTTGGATTTATAGTTTCAGGAGATGGTGTGAAAATAGATGAAGAAAAGATAAAGATAATTATTGAGTGGCATATTCCAAAAAGCATTACAGAGGTAAGAAGTTTGCATGGTTTAGAAATATTTTACATAAAATTTATTAAAAAAATTAGTAGTATTATGACACCAATAATAAATTGCATTAGAGGAAAGGAATTTACATGGTCTAGAGTAGGCACAGAAAGTCTAAAGAAGATTACAGAAAGATCAATTTTAACATTACCAAATTTTAAAAAAGTGTTTGAGGTTGATTGTGATGCTTTGTTTGTGGGAATTGGTGTTGTGCTGAGTCAAAAAGAAAAACCAATAATATGTTTTAGTGAAAAATTGAATGAGGTAAGAACAAATTATTCTACTAATGATGTTGAACTTTATGCAATTGTACAAGTATGAAGACATTGGAAGCATTATTTGGTGCCTAAGGAGTTTATACTATTTACAAATCATGAGGCTTTGAAGTATATGAATACACAAAATAATTTGTATAATAGGCATGCAAAGTGGGTTTTTTTTCTTACAAGGGTATACTTTTGTGTTGAAACATAAATAAAAAAATAGAATCAAGTAGCTTATGCATTGAGTAGAGGAGTAGCGTTATTAAATACTATGATGAGTGAAGTACCTGTATTTGAAGCTATCAAAGAATTAAATGATATTGATCCATATTTTGGCAAGGTAATTGAGTAGTGCAAGAATCTATTAATAGGTGAGTCAGTTACTATTCATAATTAATATCTTATACAAGAATTTTATCTCTTCAAAGGGAAACAATTGTGCATTCTAGTTGGGTCTCCATGAGACAATATAATAAGAGAATTACATAGTGGTGATTTGGCTGGATATTTTGGTAAGACAAAGATAATAGCTTTGGTTGAGGAAAAGTAATTTTGGCCAAAAATGATGAGAGATGTGACAAGGAATGTTTCAAAGTGTAGGATATGGTAGGTGGCTAAAGGGCATGCACAAAATACTGGACTATATATGCCATTAATAGTTTTAAGAGGACCATAGACAGATTTGAGTATGAATTTTGTGTTGGGATTACCAAATACACAGAGAGGTAATGATTCAATTTTTTTGTTTTAGACAAATTTTATAAAATATTTAATTTCATTGTATGTAAGAAAACCAATGATGCCACTAGAGTTGCAGAATTATTTTTTAAAGATATTATTAGATTGTGTGGTATTCAAAAAACTGTTATTTTAGATAAGGACATGAAATTTCTAAGTCATTTTTAGAGGATTTTGTGGAAGAAGATGGGTAATATATAATTTAGTAGTGCATATCACCCACAAATAGATGGAAAAATAGAAGTTGCGAATAGGAGCTTAGAAAATTTGTTGAGATGTACAGTTGGAGAGAATCCCAAGTAATGGGACTTAGATTTACCACAAGTTGAGTTTACATATAAAAGTTCAGTGAATAGATTAATAAAAAGTCACATTTTCAATTTTTTTATGAGAGAATCCTATGGGTATTTTATATTTGTTACAATTATTGATTGTAGATTGAATTAGTGATGATGTAGAAGGATTTGTAAAGCATATGCAGTAGTTGTAAGAAGGATTAAAAAAACATTGCAAGAAGTAATGAGAAATATAAAGCAACAGTAGATGCCAGAAGAAGATTCAAATTATTTGAAGGAGAGTTGGTAATGGTTTACTTGAAGAAAGAAAGATTTATAAAAGGCACATACAATAAGTTGAAATACAATAAAATTAGACCGTGCAAAATTGTGAAGAAAATCAATGACAATTCTTATGAGGTGAGTTCATTACAAAATTTTGATATATCTCTAGTATTGAATGTTTCATATTTATATGAATTATATGGATAATATGGTGAATATGATGAAGATGAAGTAAATTGACAATAATAGGTTCCAAAGAAGAAGGAAAAAATAGTATGGGTTTTGGATATGAAGATAGTGAGCACAAGGCAATGGAATTATAATAGGTATTTGGTGTAGTGAAAAAGATTGCAACAAGAAGACAACACTTGGGTTATAGAATGAGAACTGAATAAGAATGATAAAGATAAATGGAAATAGTTTAATTAGGCCAACTCACAGGCACTAAGTTGTTTTCAACTAGAGGAGAATGATGTATAAAAAATAGGCCAAACTGTTGGAGGCCATAACTTTTGACCTGTAGCTCTATTTGAGCTCTTCCACATGCCAAAATGATTGTCTCAAAATTTTAATGTTGTCCTAAGCTGCTCTATCTACTGAGAGTTTATTTAAATATTTTTTGGAGGCCATACATGATCATCTAAGGGTTTAAAATTAATGTTTAATAATTTTTTCAAGAATTTTCTATTTTTAGAAATTATATATTTTTCAGACCAGACATCAAATTCAGTTGAATTTCATCTCATAGGCTAATTTTAGTGTTTAGGATATTTTGTAATATTTTTATATCTATGCATGTTTGCATGCAAAACTTACTATAAATAGCGGCTACTAAAAATAGATGTTTTTTTTTAAGATTTTAGTTTTCTCAAATTTTTGCATGTCAACTCTAAATTATAAGTTGAGGCTTATTTAAGCATGGTTTGGGTTTGTAATTATTTCAATTCAATCAATATGAATCAATTCTAATTATTGTTTCAGATCTTGGCCTATTGGTAATTTTATTTGTCTTGATAGTTTTTGGTTTCATTATTTGCATACCTTGTTTGACAATTGAAGATGTTATATTTACATTGATGAACCTTCATCCCTAAAAATAATTCCATGAGACGTAAATATTTAATTTAAAATTCATTCATCATTATAATTTTGAATTCATCCTTCATCTTAGAATTTATGCCCATATAGAAGAAATCATTAACATACAAGCTTATAATAAGGATATCATTACCTTATTGCTTGTAGTAAAGAGTAAGCTCATTTTTTCTTATTTTGAATATATTATACTAAAAATATTCATCAATCCATACATACCATTATATGAGTGCTTATTTGAGGCCATACAAAGCCCTCTTCAACTTGTAGACTTGGTATTCTTTAACTTGCACTTCAAAACCTTGAGGGTATTCTACATAAACATCCTCTTCTAAGTACCCACTCAAGAAGGCACTTTTCAAATTCATGTGATGGATACTCCATTCATTTTGAGATGATATCAAAGTCATCATTCTAAGGGTCTCTTGTCTAGATACTAGTGCAAATGTCTCTTCATAATGTATCCCATACCTCTATGTGAAGACCTTATCAACTAACCTTGCCTTGTATTTTTCAACACTTTCATCACTGTTGTACTTAGTCTTGTATACCCATTTAGTACTAATCATTTTCTTGTCATATAGAAGCTCCATAATCTCCCAAGTAACATTATTATGAATAAAATCTATTTCTTTTTGCATTACTTGCATATAAACATCATTAGTACATGCATCTCCAAAACATGATGGTTTAAAACTAGCTTATGTAATTAACGCATAATTTATTGTCTCACTTATTTTACATTCTTCATGTCTTTGGCTTCCTGTACATTGATAAATTTCACTCAAGAATTTTACCTTCCTTTAAGAACTAGGACTTGAAGCTAGATTTGTGCTTGGAATACATGCACTAGATGAGGGGCTATTTAATAGAATTTTACTTGAAGCTAGAGATATGCTTTTAATATATGCACTAGATGAGGGGCTACTTAATTTACATATAACACTTGGCATTGAGGTATTTTTAGGCTATTCATTAGTAATATTATCATAATTACCATCAATAAAAACATATTTATAATTCACAATATTGCCTTTATCTTTATCATCACCATACACTCCCCCTTCATCAAAAATAACATCTCTTGACACAAGTACACTATTAGTGATAGGACTATAAATCTTATAAGATTTGCTTTGTTCACTATACCCAAAAAAATACAAGAGTCACTCTTTGGATCTAATTTCTTCATTTTCTAATCAACTACATGAACTAAGCTAAATAAGCAAAAACATTGAAATATTTGACATTAAACTTCTTTTCATACCATGCTTCATACAAAGTCATATTTTCAAGTACACTAGTGGGACTTCAATTGAGAATATATTTATTTTTAGTAACTGTATCACCCTAAAAAGAGTTATTCAATCCCTTTGTTTATAACATGATCCTCACCATTTTAACCACTATATAGTTCTTCCTTTCAACCACAACATTTTGTTAAGGGGTGTAGGCAGTTGTGAGTTTCCTTTTGATGTAATTCAAATAACAATAATTCATAAAATCATTTGAACAAAATTCACCTCCATGGTCAGGCCTTAATCACTTTATTCTTTAACCATTTTTATTCTCTAAAAGAGCTTTAAATCCCTTAAATGTATCAAATGGTTCACTTTTTTACTTCAAAAAATAAACCCAACAGTTTCTTGAATAATCATCAATAAATGTAATGAAATATGATGACTTACCCAAACTTTTTGTTTACATAGGACTACAAATATATGAGTGAACTAATTGAATTGGATGATAAGCCCTCTATGTACTACCTTTTAAAAAAATTCCTCTTGCATGTTTTCCTTTAACACATCCTTCACAAACTTTCTTATGCTTTTCAATGTTTGGCAAACCATAAACTAGTTCTTGTGATGTTCGTAACTTCAAACATTGAAAATTCAAGTGTCTATACCTAAGATTCCATAACCAAATTTTATCTTTATATATCATATTTTCAAGGTTGTTACTATGCTCTCTAAACTTCAATGGGAACATCCTATTTTTAGACATAGGTATTGTTGACAATTTTGACCTTGCAGGTCAAATTGTCACATCTATCATTTGAAACTTTGCATAAACATGCCTTTTTGAAGTAGTGGAAGAAATTGGTCTTTACAATTTTTTAATGGATCCTTATTTTAAAATAAGGGTCCATTTCAATAGTTTTCCTGAAGGGCATGTAACGAAGGATATGGGATTGTTCAAATTATTTGAAAGGTTTTTTTCAAATAGCAAATGGACTTGACATCTTTTCCAAAGGGATTGATTCAGACATTTTTTTGAAGCAAAGGCTTTGAGGGTCCATTACAAAGTTTTTGAAGGAATTATCTGAAGGAAATGGTCTATTGAACAAAGCTGAATGATAATTTTGAAAATTTCCAAAAGGACACTTTGAAGAATTTTGAAGGGCAAGTGGACCTTTGCAATTTTTATGAAATGGTATTTTCTAGAGAAAGAGGTACCTTACAACTTTCCTGAAGGGTACTTTGGAAAAATCCAAAGGGAAACTTTGGAAATTTGAAGGGCATTGTAAACTTTTTTGAAAGACCATTCTCTTTTTTTTGAAAGGACACTTTCGAGAATTTTGAAGGGTAAGTGAACCATTAAAAAACTTTAAAATGGTCATTTATAGAAAATCTGAAGGGTATCTGCCCTTTGGAAAAGGGCATTTTTAAAGACAAAGGGGACAATTACAACTTTTCTGAAGGGTTAATTCTAAAAGCGCTGAAGGGCACTTTCCCTTCAGGAAAGTCATTTCCATTTCCAAAATTCCTGAAAGGCTCTTCAAAGTTTCCAAAGGGTCATTCACAAAAGTTATGAAGGGTCACTTTTAGGAAAGGTCCATTTCATTTTCCCAAAGGGATCATTAAAACTTTCTCGAAGGGACAATTTTGAAAAAGCTATAATAATTTTTTTGAAAAACACTTTCCCTTTGGGAAAGTAATTTCTAATATTCCAAGTAGACTTTTCCAAAACTCCAAAGGGATTTTCCAATAATTATGAAAGGCAAGTGGACCATTCCAATTATTTTGAAGGGACATTTACTTTTTTTTCAAAGGGTTCATCTTTTCTAGAAAAGTTAATTTCAAGATTGTTGAAGGGTTGTTTTCGAAAAATAGGGACACTTTCAATTTTACTGAGAGGAAACTTGCAAAAAGGCTGAGAGGTTCATTTTGAGAAAACCCAAAGGGCACTTTCCCTTCTATAAATTCCATTATCAAATTCAAAAGGGATGCAAAGAAAAGTCCAAAGGGACATTTTTGAAAACTCGAAGGGGTATTTCAAAATGCCAAGGACCATATCAAGAAATCTAAGGACATGAATTCCTTTGAAAATTTTGTCTGAAGGAATAGTCCATTGCAAAAACTTTGAAAGAAAATTTCTAAGGTCAAAAATTCTGAAACAATTCCTTTGAACAATTTATCCAATGGAAATAAATGAGAGGAAAGGTTTAGAGAGAAATAATAGAAACAATTCCATCAAACAATTTATTTGAAAGAAATGAAAGAAGAAAATTGAAGAAAAGTTGAAAGGAATATATACAAAAATAAATCCAAAGGCTGAAGGAAATATTTGTAGACAAACAGAAGGAATATATGCATAGAAGTGAAGAGCCCAAAAGTAGAAGGTTGAGAATGATAATAAGTTAACAAGGAATTCAATCTAAGTTTCTACACCATGTATATGCTATTCTCTTGTTTCCATGCACCTCTCATTCATCAAGGTCATTTTCTATGTAGGCAAAGGCTATCTATAATTGATTGGTCAAAGATTTAATTGATTGTTTATTTAAGTCATGTTGCTCATCTCCTAGTCATCTCATACATTCAAAGGTCCAACTCAGCTTCAAGTTCAATCAAGAGGCATATTTCTTTGAATATTATGGTGTGGCTTTCCATGTAAGAGTTTGACTTGTCAAACTTGGTTCCACCTAATCCCTTCTATGCCAATATCGAATTTCATGCATGTTTTAGTTTTAGAGCTAACTAGTCTTGCACCTTGTTTAGTTGACACATCATGCATGTGCTCTTGTTTATCTTGTTGAAGGCTTTCAATGTTTTCATCAATTCAAGTGGAGTTATAAATTCAGTTTTGGCATTGATTTCATGTAAAATAAATTGTTCTCTTATTTTAGGCAGTTCAAGTGGAGTTTATATTTGGAGATTGGTGTAGCATCATGCATGATGAAGGTTTTGACTCAAACTTGAGCTCACCATTCTTTTCAAATACTAAAGAGCTTTCACGTAAGACAAAAGAGAAAAAATTATTTATTAGAAGGTTGGGTTATCTTTATATAGCACAAGTTGGACTTGGTTGATCTCCTCTTCTATTTTTAGTGCCAATCTCTTGGTTGTTATATACTTTTTCTATATAAGTTAGATTTTTAGCCTTGAAATGTATCCTCTTTTCAAAAATACTATACTCTACCATAATTTGAGTTTTGTAACATTTTTTAGATGAATAGAAGGACTGCTTTCAATTTTAAGATGTTGGTATAGTGTATTTATGTCATGGATTTGCATATGTGATAAAATTTCCTTGTCAAGTCTTGATTCTTACCTAGCAGTAAAGTTGATCAAATTATGTAGGTCATGTTCTATGTTTGATGTCTTTTATCTTGATTCACAATGGATATAAGTGGTTGGTTAGTACCTTGAGTCAAGCCTATTCCATCATTTCCCTCAAGCTTTGATCATCAGATAAAAACTTTTTTATGAAATAATAATGCATAGGAGTCAATTGTAGTTGGAAGTTCAATATTTTTCTTGTCTAATCAATGTTTTTAGAATCTCAAATTGAGTGGATGAACCAAAATATAGGTGTATCACCATCATTAGATAGGGTTTCATTTCAGTTTTATTTCTTACCTTTTTCTTGGTAGTTTGTAGTGTAGAGTAGAGATCATAATTGATACACCAAAGGGAGCTTGCCTTTAGAATCTAGAGATCCAATCCACTAATTAGACCACCCATAGCCTAGGATTGTTTTTATGTTTCAACAGACTATGAAGGCCTAAAATTACCTTCACAAGGGTGTGAGTCTGATTGACAATAGGTATAATTATAAAAACCTTATTTCCTTGATTTTTATCATATATTTTTCATTCTTTATCATCAAAAACCACCTTATAGTTCTTTTCACATAGTTACCCAAGACTTAGAAAATTATGTTTCAATTTTGGGGTATAATAAATATAATTAATAATTTTCTTATCTTTTTTAGTATTCAGCTTCATAGTTTCTTTTATTGTAACCTTTAAATATTTATCATCACCATGTTTGATAGTAGTTTTAAAATTTATATCCAACGTAAAAAATAACACATTATTCCCTGGCATGTGATTAGAACAACCTTCTAGATACCAAACCTCATTAGGAGTTTTTAGCTTTATCATATGAAATTAATAAATTAAATGAAGCATCACCATCTTCATTAGTATAATTTGCACTTCTATTTTCATTTCCTGATTTTAATCTACATTCCTAGTCAACATGACCATACCTATGACATTAATAGCATTGAATATTTATCTTATCAAATCTACCTCTACCTCTTCTTCTTGCAACTGAACCTCCTTTTATTTCTTTGTATCCTCTTGAATAATTATATCCTCTTGAATAATTTTAATTTATATCTTTACCTTGTCCTTGATTTCTTATGATATTATATTTTCTTTGTACATGACTATTCTTATTTCTAATGTTAGTTCCTTCATTCTTTCTAATTTTTAATTTTGAGGAAAAATCCTTCTCATCACTTTCATTAAATGTGTTTCTTAGACTTTCTTCATGGGACACAAGAGATCTAACCAGGTGATCAAACTCAAGAGTTGCCAAATTTTTGCTTTCTTCAATAATGATGGAAACATTATTTTACCTTGGTGTTAGAAATTTGAACACCTTTTTTAAAATAACCTCTTTGTTCAACATTTCTTCAAGTGTAACCATCTTATTAAATACATTGTTTATTATTACATATAAATCACTCACACTTTTAGCTTCTTACATCTTCAAATTCTCAAATTCTCTCTTCAATGTTTGCAATCTAACCACTATGACTTGCTCACTACCTTGGTAAGCTTTTTTTAACATCTTCCAGGTGTCTTTGGATGTATTTGCACTTGAAATTCTTGGAAATAGGTTGTTGTATAGATTTGTTTGAATATTAAATAAAGTTTGTGTGTTATTCTTCTTAGCTTCCTTCTTGGCTTTCCTATCATT
Source organism: Torreya grandis (assembly GCA_037957365.1). NCBI lineage: Eukaryota > Viridiplantae > Streptophyta > Pinopsida > Cupressales > Taxaceae > Torreya > Torreya grandis. The sequence goes on from JARHVA010004187.1 coordinate 861,968, forward strand.
AGTTTTAATAGTGCCCTAATCAACTGGTTCATCACAATCAATTTCTACAATCTCCCATAATTATTTTCCTATCAAAAGATTCATAATATTTATGTTTCAATAATGATAATCATTACCACTAAATTCTAGAATATAAATATTGTTAGATTTTGACATGATCAATTGTTAGAAGGATCTAAAACAAAAGACATCCACCCAAACATTACTCTGATACCAATTGAATATTTTTAAATATATAAAAAATAAACCACTGCCAATAAATAAATGAAACTCACATCAAAATATATGTAGTATACATAGCCAAAATAAATATAAAATCACTACAATAAAATTACTTCTTCAAATTATTTGAATCATTCTCCATTATAATAAAGATAAAAAATAATGTATTTATTGAATTGCATGTAAACATCCTTTTCTAATAAATAAATAAAACATTCTCTAAATTTATATAAATAATAAAAATAAAAATAAAATTTGCATAAAATATAAACTAAATTTATTTATAGCCTTTCTAAGGCTTTATTGTTCTTAAAAGTTCATGTAGGTGAATAGTACATTAAACTATGGTAGAAGTGTCTATTACCATTGCAGCTGAGGATGTCCAGTCTTAAGTATTTTCAATCAAATCAAGTTTATCCATCCACCACTATTCAAGCTAGTCAAAATTGAGGACTTCTAGATTCAATATTTTGAAGAATATTTTCTTAGTTCATGGAAGGTTGATAGTTCTTGTATTTATTTTGAGTTGTGTTCATTGAGGCATTTGTGAAAGACCTTGTAGTGGCCAGTATAAGGTTATGCATTACTTGATCACTCTGAAGCTTTTCAACCAATATTGTGTTAATCAATATCTATTAGTATAAGCTTGGTTAAGAGTCTAAGAGCATTGTAGAATGAACCTAGGTAACAAAGATAATCCACTGACCAATTAAAGTTCATTCCTATGAAAGATAAATCCAACATTACAAAAAAATTTATATTCTAAAAAGCTACATTTCAACCTCAGTGCCTATAATTAGTGCTTTAAATTAGATTTGTGTACTCAAGTGCCAATGCTCAAGTGATTTAGTATCTCTCCTAACAATTACACCCACCCTCTATGTTGATCATAGCTTAAGCACCTTTCATTTGTGCCCAACTATAATGCCAATCAATAATACCTTAGCACCTAAAATCAACCTCTTAAACTTCATATTTTGTGTTGTACATTTTCACCCAACAACAACACTTTATCACCTAATCCTCATGATCTACCATTAGTGCCATAGTCAAGGATAAGTGTGTAAGCCCCCAACTCAAATTGTATTACTTCAACATTCAAGTGTTTCACCATAGTTTTGCTCCTAACTACTACACCAATTTCAAGTATTATTCTTTTGCCTCAGATTCATGTATCTATTCATCATCACAATTATTAATAGTAGTTTAACTCAACTTATAATCCTTATTTTTAATGGGAATAATTATGACTTATAGAGAGTTCAATTGAAGACATGTTCTTCCTCACAATATGTATGGGATCTCATTGAGAATAAATTTATTGAACCAACTACTCTACAATATTTATAAGATATGTCTGAAGAAGACAAGGACCTACTTAAAGAAAAAAATAAAAAATATGTGAAAGCCATATTCTTCATCCAACAAGCTATGAAAGAGTCCATCTTTCTACATGTTGTAGTAGTAACCAGATCAAATCAAGCATGGGAAAACTTGTAGACAACATGTCAAGGCTCCAACAAGGTCAAGACGTCAAAGTTGAAAATGTTGAGAAGAGATTTTAAAAACCTCTAAATGAAGGATTCACACACTATTGATTCATTATTCACTCATTCATTAGGTACTATAAACCATATTAGGTCTCTTACTAAGACACTAGAATATCAAAAGATTGTAGAGAAGATACTAAGGAGACTACCTATAAAGTTTGACTCCATTATTTTAGATAACAAATAATTAAAATATATCTCAAAACTATCTATTGATGAGTTGACGGGATCATTTTGATCCCACAAGTAAAGACTAAATTTAATAGGAGGATCCTCTCTTGAGAATGCATTCAAATCTCAAGTCTTCATCAGCAGAATGAGAGGAAGATCTAGATATAATAGAAGCACAAGTCCATCCACAAGAGGAAGACAATATGCATATCATGATTATTTTAGACCAATCATAAGCACACCTTCCTAATTTACACCTACATGAGATATAGGAACCAACATCACCCATTCAGACAACCATTCATATATAACAAGGCATTATAAGTCTAATGTTCAATGCCACTATTTTAAAAAGTATGGCCACTATAAATTAATGTATAAAGATACAATTTGGTATCAACAAATAAAATTCTAAGTTCATTAAAGAGATCCAATTTTCCAATTTGAGTCAAAATTATGTCATGATCACTTGAAATGTAGTGAAAAAAAACATAAAGGACATGTGGTTCCTTGACAATGGTTACAACAACCACATTACTGGAAGCAAAGCCTTGTTTATAAGCATGGATGACTCTTCCAATTCAGAATTCAAGTTAGGAAATGAGACCAAAGTCTTTATAATCTAAAAGGGTGAAATTCCCCAAGTAAGGGGAGAAAATTTCATCCCTGATGTATTTTATGTTCTAGGCTTGTAACACAACCTACTAAGCATATGTCAAATATTATAAAAGGGCTATAGAGTCCATTTTGAGCATGATGAATGTGTCATTATAGATATACCTCTAAGAAATTTATTGATTTAAAAAGTTGATATAATGAGTAACATAATGTTTCCTATTAGTATCATACTCTAGCATCCCTTGCATTTGTATTTTAGAATTTTCAGACTCAATCACTTGATCAAACAACCTTCAAGGCTTCATACCAAAATAAAATCTAGTTATGGAAATTGAGATTTGGAATTTTGAATTTCAATGGTTTAAAATTAATTCATAAAATTAACATGGTGAATGGTTTTCCATTTATTTCATATCCTAACATAACATGCAAGAGCCATATACTAGGTAAAAATCAAACATAAATATTTATTGTAGGAAAATCTTATCACCCAAGAGCTCCTATAGAAATTGTCCACACATATCTTTGAAAACAAATGTAATCCCCATTAATGGGAGTAAATTTATATTTTTTAACCTTAATTGATAACTATATCATAAAGACATCGATTTACTTCCTCAATCATAAGTCAAATGTTTTTAGCATATTTAAGGAGTTTAAGTTTGAAGTTGAAAAGCAAAGTTGACACTACATCAAAGTGATCAATTCTGATCGAGGAGGAGAGTATATCTCAAATGAATTATTGAACTTATACATAGCTCATGAGATCAAGAATAAGTTCACCACAAGGTATACACCTTAGTAGAATAGTGTTTCAAAAAGGAAAACTAGAATAATCATGGAAATGGATTGAGGCATGTTAAAAGCTAAGCATCTACTGAATGAGTTTGGTTAGAAGTGGTAGGATGAAAATTTTATCTCAAGAATATATGTCCAAAAAGGAGCATAAATAAAAAAAACTCCCTCTATAATCATAGAGTGAAAATAAACATAGTGTTTCTCACTTGCACATTTTTAGTTGCATAGATTAGACACCTTTACCATCTGGGTTGAGAAAGAAACTCAATGATATAGGAGAAAAGTGCATATTTATGGGATATGGTGAGCATTCCAAAGCTTACAAGTTATACAATCCCATCATCAATAAATTTATCATCAAAATATATGTAGACTTGATCGAATAAAAATCATGAGATAGAAGCATAGATAAAACAACTACATTAGGTACTATCATTCCACATGAGAATGAGCTAGAAGAAATTAAAGGATATCATGTGCCTATAGCTCCACAAGCATGCACTATAGAAACACCATCCACTACATAATTCACTCCATCATCAAAATCTAAAGCTCCCTTAGTTCCAAACACATTTACACTTTATAGTGCTCATAGCAGTGATTCATTAGATCCTACTCTAACATCATTAAGATTGCACTTCAGATATTATTAAAGGAGACAAAAATCATAAGGGAGATTTATGATGAATCAAAACCAGCTAAAAATACAAGTTTCCATTGCAATTTTTCATTCTTATCACAAGTTGATCTTACACATTTTAAATAAGTTATCCATGATGAGAACTAGATTAACACCATGAATGAAGAAATCAATTCTATTGAAAAGAACTAGACATGAGATCTAGTCAATCTTACTTAAGGAAGGCATGTCATAGAAGTGAAATGGAACTACAAGACTAAATTTAATATTGAAGGGAATGTGGAGAAATACAAATCAAGGTTAATAGTAAAGAGCTTCCCTCGACAACTCAAAATTAAGTACAATGAGACTTTTGTACCAATAGCCATTTTAGACACTGTAAGAATGGTGTTGTTCGTTATTGTTTAGAATAATTGGATTCTAAATGGATGTCAAATCTAAATTTTTGAATGGCATACTAAATGAAGAAGTTTATGTGTAGCAGCCACCTATATATGAAGTTTTAGGACAAGATCACAAGGTTTGTAAATTGAAGAAAGCCTTGCATGGGCTCAAAAAAGCACCGAGAGAATGGTATAGTAGAATTGATTCATATTTTTTGAAGAATGGATTTAAAAAAATTAATAGCAAGCTAACCCTTTATATAAAAAGGGAAGAATCAAAGAATAATTATAATTGTGTGCCTATACGTGGATGACCTAATATTCACTAGTGAGTCAATTGCTTCATTCAAGACAATAATGAAAATAGAATTTGAGATGAAAAATTTGGGATTGATGAAATAAGATCTTGGTATAAAAGTCAACCGATCATAAATAGACATTTATATATGTCAATCAAAGTATGCAAAAGATCTGTTGAAAAGGTTCAATATGGTGAAATCCAACACCATGCTAGCACTTTTTGTAATGGGATTAAATCTTAGCATAAAAGACAAGATCCAATGTAGATCCAACTTTGTACAAAAGACTTATTGGTAGCCTAATGTACCTAAATACCACAAGACCAGATATTATGTATGGTGTTAACCTCATTTCAAGGTTTATAGAGAAACCCAAAAACATGCAGTAGAAAGCATCCAAAAGGATTCTAAGATATATAGCTTTAGTAAAATCTTATGTAATCCTATATGTACCCTCAAAAGAGCTAAAGGTGATTGGATATATACATAGTGATTGTATTAATAACATTGATGATTGGAAAAGTAAATCTAGATACATGATTCATTTTGGATCAAGCATAGTTACATGGGCATTCAATAAACAACCTAGAGTCACACTCTTATCTTCATAATAAAATTATGTATCAGCCACATCAGTATCATGTTAGGTAATTTTTATGAGGAGAGTCCTATCATATCTAGTGCATGACCAAAAAGATGCAAAAAAAGTATACTATAACAATAACTCAACTATAGCACTCTCTAAGAATCATGTGTTTTACAAGAAGAGTAAACATACAGATATGAGTAAGTGCATAGAGTTGGGGGATAATTCCATGGACATTTACCCTAATGCATACATGTTATAACCATAATGTTTATGCATTATGGCTATAACACATACACATTATTTAAATTTAGGCTCATAACTTCTAAGCCATAACACATATGTGTTATGTACTCCACATAACATGTACATATTATTACCACTAAGATTAATTGGAAATAATGTGTATATTTTATGTTTAATTTTAATAATGTGTACATTTTATTGAAACTACAAACAAAAAATAAAAGTCCCAACCCATAAGCATACTCATTTTGTTTTCATTTTCCTATTTTCTCTACCCTTCTCTTGGCTAAACCATGATCATGTTATGTTTGGAAGAGGATAAAAACACACCTTGATATCCCAATACCTCATTAAATCAGTAATGCCACCATATAGGGGGGGTAAGTAATTAAAAAACAAACCTATTAACACTAGATTTTGATAATTTTTTTATTTACATTGTTTAATTCCTAAATCCTATTTTTTTTAATAGCTCATTTCACTACAAGAGACCAACATGCTTAACTTACTCCTAACCTTCCTCCTAACCTTCTAACCCACCTAGGCCTCCTAAAATTCCACAAGATCCCCCAAGAAGTCAAGAGGATCTAGCTACACATATAGTGGAAAATAAATTAGAAAATGAATAAATAATTAGGAGAATGAGGGACAACACATTTACCAACACCCACTACACCTATTTGGCCAATATCTTAGAGTTACTATTATGTCAAGTTGACTCAATAATTATTCAAATTGATAGTGTTCATCATATAGGGATAGATGTATGGCTTACTATGCTAACAAATTGTCAACACATGAGATGAAGGACAAATAAATATCAAAATACCTAATTTGTGCCTTATTCATCGACCCAACAATAAATATACCTTTTCTAGTATTCATAAAATGTTTCCCAATCCATTGATGCCAACATAATTTGATTATAAATAATTTTTGGGACTGATGGTGGATGGTGTTTTATTATCCACCATCTAACAACCATGAGATCCCATTATATTTAAGAAAACTCTACTGCCAGTTTGTCCTTAATGAGATTCCCAAGTATTTTTACTATGGTGAGTTTTAGGGCCAAAAAAAGGCTTTGCACAGGATCAACCAAGTGCATGCCTAATCAACTTATAAGGATCCATACCCCTCTATGGTGAAATAGGTTTTGGAGATTAGTATTTTCATGCACTTAGTGTAATTACTAATACACTCATTCAACATATGAGTAGGATTTCTAAGACCAATGTTAGAGATATCCCACCCAATGTGCATACCTAACCTCATTGTTGTATATGATGTGGTTTTATATGTGTTGGACCTTCAGATAATGATGGTGGTGCTTTTCAGGTCTTATATTATATACTCATGGGTGAAGATTTTTTGGCACATACATTTGGTGTACACATGTCAGTCACTACACACATGCATGTATCTTTTATATAAATGTCTTGTTAAATTTAAGTTATATTTTTATTTCAAAGTTAAATATTAATTTACATAGAAATTGAATAATATATATGTATTTTTTGTGTTTTAAGAGAAGATACCACCTAGCTCTACATTGTCCACATCTACATTTGTGGATCTTATCCATCCAATGTTTACATATGCAAAGCTAGCCTGTAGGCCACCCACTACGACATTTGTCAATGTTACTAGGCCACCATTTATAGATATAGAGGTAAAATTTTGAATTAATATTATACTCTATGTATATGTTTTTATTTATTTATATAAATCTATGCTCTTGACCAACAATCATACATGTTCAAATTAAAATTTAAATGACAATGACATGAATGCAGATTATATAGGTGATATGTGTTAAAATATATATAGAGAAAATACCAAACCTAATAATGATCAACCTTCTAGATAGTCTCCTTCAATGTCTAATGATGTCTTTCTCATATTTTTTTCAAAATATATTCTTCTTTCTATTTATTCAAATCATATTGTCAGTGTTCCTTCACCTTCTCAAACTTCTTTTAATGCTTCAAATTTTCCTTCATTATCATCTCTTCTTTATAGTGTTTCTTAAGTACTTAATACTTTCATTGCTACCTATAGTACCACTACTTATATTCCAAATGCTTAAGATTGTTCCCTTGTGTGAATCATGCAAGTTATGCAATATATTATGTTAAATTTATCTATCAAAGATCTCAAAACTCAAGTACACTGCTATTAAATAGTATGCTCTTGGTCTATTTTATTCCTAGGTCGCTTTGACCATTTTCCCCATGATTTTATGCTTTTTTTTCATATTTTTATTCTCTATGTGCCTACTTCCATGCACATAAGGTACTAGCTTGAGAAAGAGAAGTTTAGAAACACACAAGTGACAATGCATGTATATAGGATAAGGAATAAATCAATAAAGTGACTTCATCTTTAGAGGTTAATATAATCTCATCAATGACTACACTCTTTTCTGATGTTTTTAGATTTATTTTAAATGATTATGGGTTTAATAAAGGAGAAAATTTTGCCATATATATTCAATATTTTATATAAAACTAAGTGAGG
>JARHVA010004187.1:872500-892500 GCA_037957365.1 Torreya grandis
CATTTGTATTTACCTAAAGAACCTTAATTTTTTTATAAAATCCATATAATTTCATTTCAAATAATGTTTATATAACCTTGGAGATGAATCTATGGAAGAAATTTCAGTTATGGGTCCATAAATGTAACTTTTGTGCAGTGAAGTGACAATTTTTTATCCTCCAACTGACATATTTTCCTCTAGGAACTTTAGGTAAAAATACATCAATTAAATAAAATATATATATATATATATATGTATATGACACGTTTTTATATGACCACAATGTTTAAATTTCATTATAGTTGTGTTTTCATTAATTTTTAGGAGCGTAGAAACACTGACAACAAATGTTGTCAAAGTTGAAGGTACAGTTGGATAACTCTACATCTAGTGTGAGATGGATTTAAAATAGAATTTTAAACACATATATGGTGGTGGATAACATCATGGATAAGGTTTTTGGTCTCATATCATGCATAATTGATAGACCTGCTACTCATTCTGGCCTCAAGAATGCCCTTCCCAAAAAACAAAAAATGTAGTTTTTTAGCCTAACTTCAAGTGTACATAAATTAGAAATATTAAATCATTTTTAATGAACAATAATAACCAAAAAATTCATTTAAAATAACAATAATTTCACCCTATGTCACATCAATTTAACCTTTAATATGAATTTATGGCACAAGTTGTAGTGACAGGTCCATAAATGAACATTTTTGTAGTGAAGGGACAAGTTCTTGTCCTCCAACTAGAATTTTTCACTCTAGGACCTCTAGGTGCAAATACATCACTTAAAGAACATATATAGATGAAAATAACACATTTTTAATGATCATGACATTTAAATCCACCCAAAAACATGTTTTCATTATTGTTCAAGAGTGTGGAAACACTAATAATAAATATTGTCAAAGTTGAAGCTATTGTTGGAGAACTCCACCTCTGGTGTGATATGGATCAAAAGTATTATTTAAAACACATACAAGGTGGCATATAACATTGATTAATAGGTTATATACCTACAATATTTCTAGTTTAATAGACCCACCACTCATTCCAGCTTCAACAACACCCTTCCCAGAATAAGAAAAATGTAGTTTTTAGCATAACTTCAAGCATGCTTAAAATGGAAACCCTATGTCATTTGTATGAATAAAAATAACCTTCACGTATGGGTTTAATCCATATAATTTCAACCTATATCATGTTTTTGTAACCTTGGAGATGAATTCATGGCACAAGTTGTAGTGATAGGTCCATAAGTGTAACATTTTTGTAGTGAAGAGATAAGTTATTGTCCTCCAACCCATATTTCAACCTCTGAGACCTCTAGGTAAAAATACATCACTTTGAGAAAATAAATAGAGGTAAATTACATGTGATTTTATGAGCGTGATGTATAAATACAACCATAATTATGTTTTCACTACTGTTTAAGAGTGTGCAAACACAAACAATAAATGTAGTCAAAGATGAAGCTATAACTAGATAACTCCACTTCTTGTGTGATATGGCTGAAAATGGAAATTAAAAAAACATTTAAGGTGTAATATAACATCAAATACCAATTTCATGGCCTATGATCACACCTGATAGAGAGACCCACACTTATTTAGGCCTCAAGAACACCTTTCCTAAAATAAGAAAAATAGAGTTTTTAGTGTAACTTTAAGCGTGCATAAAATGGAAACCATAAGTCATTTGGATGAATAAAAAAAACATCATGTGAATGTAAAATCCTTATAAATTTACCCTCTATCATTATTATGTAACCTTGGAGATAAATTTATGGTACAAGTTGTAGTGACATGTTCATAAATGTAGCATTTTTATAGTGAAGAGACAAGTTCTTGTCCTCCAATTAGAATTTATACCTAGAGGACCTCTATGTGTAAATACATCACTTAAATAAAATTTTTTTGTGTAAACAAACACACACACACACACACACACACACACACACACACACACACACACACACACACATACACACACACACACACACACACACACACACACACACACACACATTCTTATCCTCCAATTATAATTTCTACCTCTAGGACCTCTGTACTTTCTTATCCTCCAATTATTATTTCTACCTCTAGGACTGTGTGTGTGTGTGTGTGTGTGTGTGTGTGTGTGTGTGTGTGTGTGTGTGTGTGTGTGTGTGTAAATTAAATGTTATTAAATGATCAAAACATTCAAATCCACCAAAAAATGTGTTTTAACTATTCCTCATGAGCATGGAAACACTGACAAAAAATGTTGTCAAAATTATCACTATAATTTGATAACTCTGCCTCCAATGTGGAAAGGCTTAAAAATAGAATTTATAACATATATAAGGTGTCATATAACATCTATTAATATTTTATTATCCTCCAATCACACCTGGTTGAGATATCAACCTCTCATTTTAACCTTAAGAATTCCCTTCCCAAAATAAGAAAAATACAAGTTTTAGCCTAATTTTAAGCGTGCATAAAGTGGAAACCATAATTAATTTGGATGAATAGTAATAAAACTCATTTGAATTTAAAATAAATATAATTTAACCCTATATCATTTAAATTTAACCTAAGATATGAATTCTTGGTGCAAGTTGCAATGGTGGGGCCATAAATGCAACTTTTTTGTAGTGAAGAGATAAGTTCTTATCCTCCAATTGGCATTTATATTTATATGACCTATAACTATAAAATAATCATGTAAATCATGTATATAGATGTAAATTACATTTTATTACTTGACCATGACATCCAAATACACTTGGAATCATATTTTCACTACTATTCAAGAACTTGGAAACACTAATAACAAATGTTGTCAAAGTTGAAGATGTAGTTGGAGAAATTTACCTCGAGTTAGAATTGGATCAAAAATAGAATTTACAACACATTAAAGTTAGATAATAACATATATTAATAGGTTATTATCCTTTGGTTATGCCTATATGAGAGACCCACCACTCATTCTAGCTTCAAGAATGCCCTTCCCAAAATAAGAAAAAATGTTGTTTTGTAGACAAACTTCACATATGTGAAAATGAAAAATATACGTCATTTTGATGAATCATAATAATATTCACATGAGTTTAAAATAACTAATATTTAACCATATATTATATATATGTAACCTTGGATATGAATTTGTGGCATAAATTACAGGGATGGGTCCATAAATGCAACTTTTTGTAGTAAAAAGACAAGTTCTTATCTTCCAATGTGCATTTATTCCTCTAAGACCTATAGGTAAAACTCCATCACTTTGATCACATATGAATTTAAAATTACATGTTATTACATGACCATGACATCTAAATCCACCTGAAAACATGTTTTAACTATTGTTTAGGAGTGTATAAATGCTGACAAAAAATGTTGTCAAAGTTGAAACTACAATTGGATAACTTTGTCTTTGATGTGAGATGGCTCAAAAGTGGGATTGATAACAAGTAAAATGTGGTATATAACATATATTAATAGGTTATTGGCATATAATCACACCTATTACAAAGACCCATCACTCATTTTTGCCTCAAGAATGCCCTTCCCAAAATCAGAAAAATGCAGTTTTTTAGCCTAACTTTAGGCATACATAAAATGGAAACTATAAGTCATTTGGATGAATTGGAATAACCCTCATGTGTGTAAAATACATATAATTTCATCCCAAATCATATTTATTTATCCTTGTATATGAATCCATGCCATAAATTGTAGTGACAAATCCATAAATGTAACTTTTTTGCAGTGAAGAGATAAGTTCTTATCTTCCAAATAACATTTTTGCCTTCAGGACCTCCAGGTGAAAATAAATAAATTTAAAAATGTATATATATTAAAATTACACATGATTACATGACCATGATCTCCAAATCCACCTAGAAGCATTTTTTCAATATTGTTTATGAGCATGGAAACATTGACAATAAATGTTGTTAAAGTTGAAGCTATAGTATGAGAACTCCACCTCTAGTGTGAGATGTCTCAAAATAGGATTTTATAAAACATATAAGGTTGTATATAATGTCAATTAAATTATTCTTGGCCTTTTATCACACTTGATAGAGAGACCCACTAGTCATTCCATCCTCAAGAATGCCCTTCATGAAATAAGAAAAATATACTATTTAGCCTAACTTTAGGGGTGCATTAAATGGAAATAGTAAGTCATTTGGATGAACCAGAGGAACCCTCACATACATTTTTAATCCCTCTAATTTTAACCTATATCATGTCATAGAACCTTGTAGATGAATTCATGGCACAATTTTTAGTGACAGTCCTAAAATGTAACATTTTTGTAGTTAAGAGACAAGTTCTTATCCTCCTACTAGCATTTCTACCTCCAAGACCTACAGGTGCAAGTCCATCACTTCAAAAATGTTTATACAAGTAAATGACATGTGATCCCATAACTAAAACCTCTAAATCCACCCAAATGCATATTTTCACTAGTGTTCATGAGCATGTAAACACTAACAATAAATGTTGTCAAAGTTGAAGCTATAGTCATAAAACTCTACCTCTGGTACTTCATGGATCAAAACTAGCATTTCCAACATGTCTACAGTGGTAGATAATGTCTATAACTAGGTTTTTGGCTTCCCATAATGCCTAATCGAGAGACCCATTACCCATTTTTGCATCAAGAATGCCTTTTTTGTAATAATCGAGTATAAGTATAATACATTTCTCTTCACTTCAAGACTACAAATGTTTTTACTAACAATGCCAATTACATGAAGGTGGAAGCTTATTTGGTACTATTAACCTACAAAAAAATGTTAATAAGTAATTAAAAATGAAATTTAAATGTAATACTTACAAAATCAATAAAAATAGGTAAAATTAAATACATATAAATTTGATAAGTCAACACACCTTAGAATTTCAATCCCATGAACCACTAGGATCTGATCTAATCTTGATAGTATCAAGAATAGTTTTGTGGTTTGAATCATGAACATTTTATAGATTCCTACTTAATAACCTTGCATAATATTTAACCAGTTAAATATTTGTTTTAAGAACCAATTTTTAATAGTGTAGTATCTTCTTATGTGTTTCAAATTCTTCAAACAACCATACATCTAAATTTATAATAGGATATCATCAAATCTAAGTTCTAGTGGCTACCACAAACCCATTGGGATAGTCAATACTTTCTCCATCTATGAATGTGTAATTCATTTTTTTATTTTCCTCTACATACCGATATAAGTAGTAATCTATTCCCTCTTCATTGTCTTCGTGAGTAATAACTAAAAAAACATGCTCTATATCATTAAAAAAAAATAATGATGTTGTCAAGATAGATAATCATAATAAATAGTACATAATGATTAATCTTCTACTTAGTTTCACTAGATAAAATACATGGTCAAATTCATGTGATGATGTCATATATATAAGTTGTAATTGTTTGGAGTTTGATAGTGTCAATTGGAATTAGATGTCTACAACTCCATTCATCCACCCAATCTTATGACTCACACTCATTCCAAATAAAGTCCACAAATTTAGAAGAGAAACATTCCAAGTGTCTTATATAAATAGTCTAATAACATGTATTTGATATATGAAATGAGTGGAGCTCACTTGATCCCATTATAGTCATATAATCCTCATAATTTTCCAAGTTTTATTCCTTAGTTAACTAGAAATATCTATGAATAATATAATTTTCTTGAGAACCATGGCCTATTTTCTTATTAAACCATTCAACAATAGTTTTGTATCGATTAAAACAACACCATCTTAAAACTTCAACTCCTTTCTTGTAATGACTCTTTCTACACATGCTCTAACACCTTCATCCTCATATTTTCCATGGATAGACTTAGTGAAACTCTAAATATGTTATATGCCAATGGTAATGTGCATCTTGCTCAACCAGTTAAGCATCCATGTATTCTTGAGTTATGATGTGCAATTGTCTGACCAAATGTAGTGTTGATTGAAAGTAATGTTCCTCTTATTCAATTGTCCATAGAACTCTCAAAACAACCTTGCACGTACTTTGTACTATGTGATATATCATCACTATAATATAAGTGGTACTTCCTTCATATTTTTTAATCTTATTATGTACTATTATATACATGCATGAATTTTATATGCATAAATATGGTAGCCTATATTGAGTTATAATATTGTGACTGGACTTCCATTTATGGTTTCAATATGTAATTCTCAACAAAGTTGATAACTGAAATAATAAACCTAAGTGGAGTGGTATATACTAGTTCAATCATTGATTTCAATAATAAACATAAGGTGTAAAATGAAAATGAAATTGATTGATTTCAACAACTAGTCTATCATTGGACATAAATAGAAAATAGAAATGAAAGTGTTTGGAATATGCTTAAGACTTAATTATGCCAATGCCACTAAGTTTTGGGCATTATTTGGTAGACTTAAACAAAATGATAAGGATATATTCAATGTTATTAAATATTTACTTGCACAATTTTGGAAGGATAATACAAGAGTTTCACACAGTATAAGAGATGTAGTGAAAAGAAGAGTTGGTTTTTGTAACTATGAATCACATCCAAAAAAATTCTTAGATATGACCCAAATGAAATTGTACTCTAATTTTTTGGAAAAATATCAATAACTTTCTACTAGCCAAAGATATTTTGATATGTCCAAACCATTTTATGTAAAAACAAATCACACATGTATGACTTGTTACAACATGTTGAATTTTTAATTCATTATGATATTTTTCACCGCATACATTATGATTTACATAATGAAAACATCTTTTTAGGAATGTGGCATAGAATTTCCATCAAAATAAGCTATGAAATTTATTCCACCCATTTTTTTGTGAAAGACCAAATGGACATTTCTTTGATAGCAAAGCATGTTTTGATGGAAATTACAACATTTGTGTTGGTTACCCAAAATTAAAAAAATGTATCCATGAGGAGATTACAAGTGAAATTGGACGTAAATTATTTAGTTTGAGTAAATATAAATCAATGACTTATCAAGTAAAATATGGAAAAGAATCTAAAAGATATGAGCTTGTTACAAAGCATATACCTATTTTAAAATTTATGGTCAAATTTAAGGGAAAATTTATTTATGAGTATGCAAGGCACACACATAGAGATTCATGGTTGGATGAACATTTAAATATAATTGGGTACACATTCCCACTTAGGTTTATTGTTTTAGTTATCAACTTTGCTGAGAATTACACATTGAAACCACAAATGGAAGTCTAGTCATAATATTACAACTCAATATAGGTTTCCATATTTATGCATATAGCATTCGTGCATGTATATGATAGTACATAAAAAGATTAAAAAATATTAAGGAAGTACCACTTATATTATAGTGATGATATATCACATAGTAAAAATAATGTGCAAGGTTGCTTTGAGATGTTTTATGGACAATTGACTAAGAGGAACATTACTTTCAATCAACAATACATTTTGTCAAATAATTGCACATCATAATTCAAGAATGCATGGATGATTTATTGGTTGAGGAAGATGCACATTGCCATTGACATAGAACATATTTAGGGTTTCACTAAGTCTATCTATGGAAAATAGGAGCATGAAGGTGTTGGAGCATGTGTAAAAAGAGTCATTGCAAGAAAGGAGTTGAAGTTTTACGATGGTGTTGTTTTAATCGATACAAAACTATTGTTAAATGGTGTAATGAGAAAATAAGCCATGGTTCTCAAGAAAATTATATTATTCATAGATATTTCTAGTTAACTAAGGAAGAACAGTTGGCAAAGTATGAGGATTATATGAATATAATGGGATCAAGTGAGCTCCACTCATTTCATAGATCAAATACATGTTATTAGACTATTTATACAAGACACTTGGAATGTCTTCTACATTCATGGACTTTGTTTGGAATGAGTGTGAGTCACAAGAGTGGGTGGATGAATGGAGTTGTAGACCTCTAATTCCAATTGACACATATCAGACTCCATAAACATTACAACTTATATATATGACATCGTCACATGAATTTTACCATGTATTTGATCTAGTACAACTAGGTATAATATTAATCATTATATACTATTTATTCTCATTATCTATCTTGACAACATCATTAAAAATTTATTTTTGTGATATAGAGCATGTTTTTTAAGTTATTACTCATGAAGAAAGAGAATGAAGATGGAATAGATTACTACTTATATCAGTGTGTAGAGAAAAATAAAAAAATGAATTGCACATTCATAAATGGAAATATTATTGACTATCCCAATGGGTTTGTGGTAGTCACTAGAACTTGGATTTGATGATATCCTATAAATTTTTTAGATATATGGTCATTTAAAGACTTTAAAACACATAGGAAGATACTACACTATTAAAATTTGGTTCTTACAACAAATATTCAATTATTAATATATTATGGGAGGTTATTAAATAGGAATCTATAGAATGTTCATGATTTAGACCACAAATCTATTCTTGCTACTATCAAGATTAGATCAGATCCTAGTGGTTCATGGGATTGAAATTCCAAAGTATGTTGACTTATAAAATTTATATGTATTTAATTTTACCTAATTTTATTGATTTTGTAGGTATTACATTTAAATTTCATTTTTAATTACTTATTAACATTTTTTTTGGAGGTTATTAGTGCCAAATAAGCTTCCACCTTCATGTGGTTGGCATTTTTAGAAAAAACTTTCCTAGTCTTGAAGTTAAGAGAATTGTATTATACTTATACTTGATTATTACAAAAAAGGCATTATTGATACAAAAATGGGTAATTGGTCTCTCGATCAGGCATTATGAGAAGCTAAAAACCTAGTTATAGACATTATTTACCACTTTAGACATGTTGGAAATGCTAGTTTTGATCCACAAATTACCAGAGGTGGAGTTCTATGACTATAGCTTCAACTTTGACAACATTTATTGTTAGTGTTTACATGTTTATGAACACTAGTGAAAATATGCATTTGGGTGGATTTGGAGGTTCTAGTTATGGTAGAACATGCCATTTACTTGCATAGACATGTTCAAAGTGATGGAATTGCACTTATAGGTCTTGAAGGTAGAAATTCTAGTAGGAGGATAAGTTGAGTGGTATATACTATTTGTTTAAATCAATAATTTTTCCCTATTTGACCACTTACTAAATAATTTGTAATTATACATTGAGAAATATTACAATCTTTATTGCATGATTTCAAGCCTATAATATGATATGCATCATGTATATTTTTTTTAAAAAAAATCATCATCCATGTTAGATGTTCTTAGTCTTAGGGTGTACATTTTAGGTCTCATTTTAATCAATTTCATCATTGAAACAAATAATTGACATTTTTTATTGTAATAATCTAGTTTATCAAAGAAATTGTCCCAAATATTTTTAGTTAGTCTTCTTGAATGGCAATAAAATATTATTTTATGCATTAGTTTCAAAATATTTTAATCAACTTGAATTATGTACTTTTATTTTCTATGAAAAATCCTTGGTGGTGGTGTTAATGGTAGAATTTGTTAATTGGGTGTTTCAAAATCATTACGTTCACTACTACTTTCTTCATTATTATTTTCACTATTTAGTTTTTTCATGAAATTTTATTCATTGTTAGTTTCATCATTATGTGTTTCCATGAAGTTTTCTTTATTGTTAGGGGGTAAATCATCATGCATAGATTTATCATCAACAAAAACATAAAATTTATACTTTGAATGTGGAATTGAAATATAATTTGGACTATTAAGTAAACATTCATAATCATTAATATTCAATTCATCGTTGTCAATTTCATCATTATCTATGACATTTAATTCATTAGGAATAGTGTTTATACCTTGTCTTGAGTAAAATTTTTGAACTCAAACCTTTTTATTTTATCTCAAATCTTGTAATATATCTAGTGTTTTGTGGTTTAATTGCTTCCTCTTGCTTTAACAAGGACCATCATCCAAGACTAGACAAAAAATAATTTGAAATTATTTTTGATGGTGGGGTTCCAAAGAACAATTTGATTCCTTTTGTTTCTTCCATTCAAAGTTCATAATGTTTAGAGATTTTAAGTGGGGTCAAAAATATCAAAATACTCTAAAAATAAATGTTTGACAAAGAGTTTTTTTCTATTATAAAAATAGTGTCTATTCGTAGAATGTGTAGAGATTGTAAGTGGAGTCAAAAATATCGTAACACCCTAAAAACATTTGGACAAATATTTTTTGTCTATTATAAAAATAGCATGTATGCATTATATCTACTATGTCTATGTAGCCATATATCATATTTTTATGATATATGATTGTATTATGTGATGTAATCCTATTTATATTATTATGTGATATTATCCTATGTTATATTATTATGTTATATGATTATGTGATACAATTCAAATTATGTAATATTAGTATGTCATGCAATCCTATACAATTACCTTTGTATTTACATTTACATGATACAATTCCAAGGTCAATTCAACCATATGTTGCATCCTATATAATGGTTTTAGCCATAATTTAGGTTCACAAACTCAATTCTACCCAAATAACATCTCTAATTACACCAATTGACTAATTGGATCAATTCATGACTAATTTATCCCTAAATCAAATCTTTAATTTTACCAATTGAATAATAGGATTAATTCATGATTAATTTAACCCCAAATCATGTCCTGTTCTTGTTTAGGGAGGTTGAAAGGGCTCAAATTAGCCATAATTTCCTTCATGATTGAATTGGTAGACTATTTAATTTATTTTTTTGTGATATTAGGGTCGATTTAACCCCAAATTACATCCTATATCTAGTCAAAATTAGGTTCACAGGGTTCAATTGCATCAACAAACTATAACCTTGAACCCTACACCATAATTTAGGTTCATGAGGCTTAATATAGCCCAAATCACGTCTCTAATTACACCAATTGACTAATTTTATCAACTCTTGAAATAATTATAGATAATTTAACCCCAAATTTCATCATTCTTTTGTATTTAGGTTTAAGGGTCTCAAATTAGCTCTAATTTCTTTCATGGTCGAATAGGTGACTATATTTGGTTTACAGTGTTATGATAGTGGGGTCAATTTTATACCAAAATACATCCTATATATGCACAATAAGGTTCATGGGGTTGAATTTCATCCAAATTGCATCACTAATTATAATAATCAACTAATTAGCTCGATATGCATGAGGAAATATGATCTAATTTATAACCCCAAATCATAGACTATACTCACATTTAGGTTAAATGGGTTCATATTGATCCAAATTACCCCTATATTTACATTTTTTATATAATTAAAGGGGGGATTAAGCCATATTTTTCATCCATAGAATGGATTAAGCCATAATTTAGGTTCGCATGGCCCAATTTGGCCTAAATCACATCTTTAATTACACTAATTAACTAATTTTATCATTTCATGACTAATTTAGCCCCAAATCATGTCCCCCTCTTGTAGTTAAGTTAAACATGGGATCATTAGCCCTGATTTCCTTCATGATTTAATTTATGGACTATTTTATTTATTTTGTAATGATATTGGGGTCAATTGACCCCTAAACTACATCTTATACAATCAAAATTAGGTTCATGGGGTTCAATTTCATCCAACTTGCATCAACTAAGTGTATTTCCCTAAACCCTATACCCTAAATTATAACCCATAATTTAGGCCCTCAAGGCTTAATTTGGCCCAAACCATGTTTGTAATTACACTAATTGACTAATTGGATTAATTCATGATAAAATCGAAGCTAATTTAGCCCCAAATTAGGTCCTACTCTTATAATTAGGTTGAATGGGCTCAAATTGGCATCAACTACTTCTATGATTGAATTAATCAATTATTTGGTTTATTATATGATGACATTTGAGTGAATTTCACTTAAAATCACATCATATACAATTCAAATTATGTTTGAATGTGGCTTAAATTATATAGAATCATGTTAATGATTACACCATTTCACTTATTGGCTCAAACTATGATGAAATCAAAGAAAATGTAGCCTCAAATCACATTGTATAGTCACAATTAGGTTCAAGGGGATCATATTGAACTTGATTGGCTCCATAATTAAACTAAACAACTATTTAATTCATTACATGATGACATTGGAGCTTATATCTAGCCTCAAACCATGTCCTGTACATGTCAAAATTGTATCTGTCATTGAACCAAACAACTATTTTCTTCATTCTCTATGAAATTGGAACCAAAAAAGGACCAAAAAACATTGAAATGATTGACTCTTTTATTCAAACAATTGTCTTTTTTCCCCTAATTGATTAATAGTCTAAATTGGCCCTAGAATTACCTCCACCATTAAAATAATTGACTCTTTCCTTCATTTTTTAATGAAATTAGCTCTATTTAAACCATAAATCATATACTATACAATAAAAATTATGTTTTTAGGTGCAAATACACCAAAATTGCATCATTATATCAATTATGTCATTTTTTTTCTATTGTATATATTGATACTCTCCACTTTAAAATAAAAATATAAAATTATGAATACAAATAGATATAAACATAAACATATATAAATAGATTATTTTTTGTTTATTTTGTAATGTTAACATTTAATGTGTACACTTTATGTTTACTTTTAACTAAAAAACTAAGCCTTTTATCTTAGAAATGGCTTAGATTCTAGAGCCAAAGGCTTGGACCTATAAACACACAGTTGAATCTGAGAGAAAATAATAAAATTCAACTTACATCACCAAATATACTATGAATTTTTCAAAAACTTAATACCATGATGAAAATCATGCTATGCCCTTTCCAAATTTATGATTTTTTAAATTTTTGGACTATTTTAAGGTTTCTTTCGATGTTGATTTCTAACTATGAATTTTTTAGACCACTACATGCTAAAAATATACATGCCTATATATGTTTAAGTATTTTTTTTAAATCCAAATGTGAAAAATATTATGTGGTCGCACACTAGGCCTAATTCTGTACTCAATCCAAAAAAACTAATTTTTAATTTTTTTTTAGGTAGTTATGGAGGTTGTATAACCATTTATCCAATTTTTTCAATTTTCAGCATCTATTTACTTGTAAAATTAATTAAAAAAAATTATTAATTATTTTTTTAATAAAATATATGTCAAAAACTATATGATATTATCTAAATTTCCATAAAAGGATTTTCTAAAATACTAAACATTTCTATAGAAAGGTTGCATCATACAAATGACTATCTATTTTTTTTCCCTAACCATTTTATTAAAAAAATAATTATTATTATTATTATGGAAATGTTCTAAAATTCATATTTTATACCATCTTCAAATTTTAAGTGTATCCATCTCAAATAATCTACAAAAATTCAGATTTTTTAATTTTTAGTTAAAACATGTCCACAGGTAGGCCCCTTTTTGTCCCACAACTTTGTGTACTTACCCATACCTTTTATCACTTGATATAATATATAATAAATAATTATGAGGTCTTTATTGTGTTTTTTACATCTCAAGATCAGTATGTTGATATTTTTACAAAGCCATTGTCAAAGAATATTGTCAAGCATCTTCAAGAATGCATAGGAGTAACATATTCCTTTGATATCATAGAATAAGGGGGAATGTTAGAATATGTGGCCTAGATACGTGTACTCTATCATACCTACTAGCCAAAAATTATAACCTCACCTACCTCCTTTCAATTCCTACCAATGCAAGATATCTAGGTGATCAAAGCAAATATCTTACCACACACTTCTTGTTTCATATCTCAACTAACTAGATACATTCCATTAATGCTTTTATTCTACTTGTTTTTCACCTTGGATGTGAATATTCATATAGAGAGTTATAATTATATATATAATTAGGTCACTACAGTGTGTTTAAAAAAGGGAGAAGAGTAATAGCAAAGCTCTGCTAGATTTCATGCTTAGCTCTACCAGATTTCATACTCATAGTGTTATAACCTGAGCATCTAAGCTTGTCATTATTTTAATATAAATCTTAGAGATATATTTTTTGCACTTGTTTACTATAATTAATTTTAATTCTATATGCATGTTTTGGTGTTTTTCTTTTTGTTTTATAACTAACTGGTTAAACTAGAAGTGGTTAAAACCTTCAGGAAATTATAGTTTAGCATAAGTTTTTTCAAAAATTCTATGTTAGAGGTTTTAATTTTAAAATAACTTAGTGTCTATAATATTTCTCAATCAACCAAGCATTTTTTATATATCTACATTCAATTATTGATGTTTATTATAAATAATGGATTTTTTTTACCACTTATTTGATAAGTTATCCTTACTCATAATAGAATCTACATTTACAGACTCTTCAAACAAAATTTGGTTTGTCTTTTTTATAAATTGAATTGGGGTCAATATTTTTAGATGATAATTTTTATTATTTTATTTAAAAAATAAAAAATATGGGATTATTGAATTGAATTTAAATTATTGTCCACTAGTTACTAATGGGTTTCCATGAAAAATACATTTTAAATAAAAGTTTATAATAGGAAACATGGTAAAGCATAAAGTGGATCTAAATTGTTGAGATATTTCAATTTATTATCATGATTTTAAATTGGAATAATGGATCTATTTTCACCTTTGAAATTTTGGTTGAGTAAAAGGAGTTTGAAAGTAAACTTGAAACAAATAGTTGTGTTATCAAAATTTAAGAAAACAAATTATGTATTTTGTGACCTCTATGATGTATATAATTAATAATATTTGATCCTCATAATGAATAATATCTCATAAAGATCCTTAAATTTATTTAAAGAGTCAATAAAACATACCATGGTTTTGTAATACAGTAGACACTTAACTATAAATCATTGTTTTAATTATAGTTCATTATTACATAATTTACACCTTCATTGATGTTATAAAATAAAGTGTTATGACTCCATACAAATATGTTTTGAGCTTCCTTGTAACTATAACAATTAAAATCCCAAACCAAAATATATCCTAGTGTTCTTGGAAAGAAGAATACCCCTATCTTCTATTTGAAGATAGTACTCCGTGTAATGATACATTTTTGAAAAATATTATTTTAATGGTTATGTCCAAGTTGATTTTATGTAGGATTTTTAGATCTCATCCTTAGTGCTTTTATGAATATCTCTTTTCAATATATTATGGGACTTAATAGAATTATATTAGGAGGAAGACAAATTATACCAATACAAGTTCATTGTAGGAAAGACATTCATCAAGAATGCCAAGTGTTTTTAATTCCTTATTTACCTTACTTCATATATGATTTAAGAGCCTTCAATGGATAGTTATTATCCCTATTTGTATCCTCTATACATCTTAGTCTATGAAGCAACATCAATACATAGAAATGAACTAAACTAAGAAGATGATGAATGTTAAATTCAGCCAAAATAATCACATGTGGAATTGACCATTTTATTAATTAGTTACACCACATTTTAAGTTTACTTAGGGTTATACATTTTATCCTAAGTTTCTAGTTTTATATTTCATATTTCATAAAATTAGGATAAGGTATATTTTAGTAGACTAATAGAAAAGCACCTTTTCTTTAAAAAATAGTATTTTCCCCTTCATTTTCTAGCTAAAAAGGGTGACTTAGACATTGTAAAACTTAGAAATAATTCTTCATGTACATGTGTTTTACATGGGATAAGAATAAAAGCTTATAAAGTCTTAGAGACATGTTCTCCATCTAATGAGAATAAGAGACGGATGTTTATAAAGCATGGTCAATCTCACAACTTTTTTGTTTCTCTTAGAGGAGATTATTGTAATGTTTTTCATTCTCTTAACTATATAGAATTTTTTTCTTATATATTTTATTTTTTATGCATCGTACATGTCTTAATATTTTAGAATCCTTTTCTAGGATATGTTTCTAAATAGGGTATCAATTGTTGATGTTTTCCAACATCTACTATAGGTTTCAAAACCTATTGAATGACATCAATGCCTTTTTTCATATTATATCATGATTTTAGGGTGGGAATTTTGGTTCAAACACTACTCTCTCATTTATTCTTTAAAAAATAGGGATTTTATCCAAAAGGAACAGTTTAAAGGTTGCATTTCTCTTCTAGGATTTCATAAGTTCTTATAGGTTACATTATTTTCAATTTATCTGATCATATATTAAATAGGATTATGAAAAAAAGTATGTGTTTTCATTTTCAAGGAATAAACAAGTGTTTTACGAAGGATTTTCAATTTTTTCTAAAATTTCATGTTATTTTTTAAATTATTTTGAACAAGGGAGTTACATTTTTGTGAAAATATTAAAATTTTATTATTTTAAAAAAGAACAAATATTTTTTCACTTTTTGGTTGATTTTTTACGTTCTTTTTAAGATTCAATACTTATAGGGGATCAAGAGGAATTAGGGTGTCCTCAAGATGTTTCTAGAGTTTTAACATTTTTAAAAGTTTTTTATCATCCCAATATTTTTCTAATTTTTTTCCCATGTTTACTAAATTCAACAAATAAATATTTGGCAAACATGGAGTTTTGGATCTCATGGTATGAATCTTTTAAGTTGTTTAAGAGTTATGATAATCTTAACCATAAACCCCAAGACTATCCCATGCCTCCAACATGCCTATCACTAGTGTACCACCCTAAACCAATTATTAATTCACCTCCATATCACTCCTAATTGCAACACCACTCATATAGACCACTTTGCACTTGGCATTTTTCCAAAAAATATTTTTTAAAATATTGTCAACATAATAGAGCCATTAAGTATTTTTTTTTATTACTAAACCTCATGATTACCATCAACCATCCTCCTAGGCTTATTATCATTTTGTGAAAGAGAATTCATGTTCACATGCCATCTTATATCACCCTTGAATACATAGTTAGGTATATAATAATTTTTTTGTAGAACCCTATGTTTATGAGAATCCATCTAGAGTTATTTTTCAAAAATTTAGTGTGCATGTAATGTTATTTTATGCATTTATTTGGTGTAACTTGTAAAGTATTAAAAATATTTGTTTATATATCTCTATGACTTTTGTATAATAAGTTGAGAAGATATATAAAATTTCATAAAATATGAAGTATTGAGAGATTGGGTAACTTTTAGAGTAGTTTGAATATTTGCATGCATTTACATGTTGGATTGGTCTTATTTAAACCTTATATGTCATTTTTTCTGTGCAATTACTTAGTTCATACAATATGTGAAGGTTTCAATATAGGCCTACAATGGTTTCGATGTGAGATTAGAATTTATAATATCATTACACTAGATATTGGGTGAAAAGTTCTTATATAATTTTTTGTTCATTGATTAGTCTTGTGGAATGGAAACTAGAATATAGTCATTTATGTAAAGTGGCTTGATAATTTAGACACATGTGAATTTGGTGTGCATTATAATTTTATGTAATGTTTCAATGTAAGATGAAGAGATAATGGTAATGAAATCATAGAGATTGTAATGGATAGAATCCCAAGCTTCACAAAAAATATGGAAATTATTTGATTATTGGAAAATGAACTATTTCAAATTTTAGTGGTTTCCTACACATCCATAGTAAAAACATTCAATAAATAAAAGCAATACCTATTTACCAAGGATTTTTTTTTAACATATACCATCAAACATTAAAACTCATCAATAGTCAAGTTAATATTTTAAAAAAAAATACATATCAAATGGGTTGAATTTATAAAAATGTATTCATTTGTGTAGAAGCATAGGATTGGAAATCTAATAGAGTTAAAAGTCCATGAAGAAAAAAGTGTCTCTTCTTGAACATGATGTAAGTTGGAGTAATGGGATTGGTTTCATAAAGGAATATATGCATAAAATGATATTTTTATAAATTCATGAAAATAATGTGCAAAACATTTAATTATGGAGAGAATACCATGGTTATGATATTTTTGGTAGGAGTATTGTTATTTATAGGAAAATAATTATGTATGAAATAAGGGTCTATATGTAGGATAATGATCATGGAGAAACGTAGTGTAGGACTAGTTGGTCATTTAAATATTGAAAAAATATTGTTGCAACAAGATAAGAATTATTTTTTACTTTGGATAGGTTTGCATGTGTGAAAATTTGTGTAGGAATGTACTATTTTTAACTTTGAAAAGGGGAGAATTTTGAACAGAGAGTTATATAAATCAATATCTATTGTCTATGGACCATGGGAACATATTAGCAATGGCTTATTTTTAGGATTCACTAGAATTCTAAAAGGCCTTGTTTGAATTTTTAATCTATAGATAGTCTCTCTAAAATAGCTCATTTTATTGTATGAAAGAAGAAGAATTATAGTATGCATGTAGATAATTTATTTTATTATGAAATTTTAAGGTTGCATGGATTTACACACAACATAGTATGTAATATGGATACTAAATACCTCATAAATTTATAGAGGACATTGTTAAATAAGTTATATACCAAGTTATATTACAGTTTAGTATATCATCCTCAAATAGGTGGTTATTTTGAGATAGTCAAAAGTATTCTTGGTAAAATATTGTAATAGATGTTTGGAGAGAAGTGAATATTATGGGTCTTTCTTTTGGCATAGGCTAAATTATTTTATAAAATTAATTAAAAATAAGAAATGGTAGGACACCAATTCATATTGTTTATAGGTGTAATCTATTTAGATTCACATAATTGTATGACATCCATGATGAATAAAGGAAAAGTGATGAAGAAAAATAATTTTTTGAGTATATGCATGACATTATATTTTAAGCACACATTAAGTTAGAGAGGATTACCACAAAATAAAAGAAACACACATTTGAAGAGGAAAAAATATTTCCAAATGGGGGCATGGTCTTGGTACACTTGAAGAAATAAAGGTTCCCGAAAGGAACATATGATAAATTGAAATGTAAAAATCTTAGACCATGTATAATGTTTATAAATTTTTCATCCAACACATAAATGATTAAAATTTCTAATGGGAAAGATATTTCACCCATTTCTAGTGTGAAAGACTTATATGGTAAGCATGAGGGAAAAATCAATGATAAGAGTAAAAATGAAGATTCATTTATAGGTAGAATGGGGATAAAAAAATATTTAGAAGGAATGATAATAGATTCAATTGGTGGTTCTAGTTTCAATAAGAGGATGTCATGAATGTAATATTAATAATATTTAAAAGTGGAAAGGCTAAGAAGTCATGAATTTTATTTGGATAAGTGTATTAGAAGTTTATAAATATGGAGTATCTCTAGAGTAACTCTTGATATGTTCATGAGTAAGAGATTATGGTTAATTTCACTAACATGGATTATATAATGTAAGAGCATTTAGGTTCATATGAAATTTTTCATCACCAAAATACATACTTAGGTAAATAATAATTACTTTTTCACAACCCTAAATAATGTTTTAGTACAACTTTAGTTTGTGAAGATATTATTTTGCACACTCAATTTTGTGTGCATTATATATTTATTGATGTAATTTATTTTTTCACAACTTAAAAAGTATTACATAGGTTTTTTTGGGAGATGTATGCAATTTTCACACAAGGACATGAAAATTTTGAATATCTACACAAAACTTCATGTTGGATAGGTCTTGTGAAAACATTATGGGTTAATTTATCTATGAATTTACTTGGTCTATCTAATCTACGCATTTGTAGGATAATCATGTGAGCATTGAAATGTCAGTTGTAAATTTTTGACATAAGTTCACCAGATATTGCACAAAAGTCTATCACAAATTTATGTGATGTATGATTAATCATGCACAGCAAAATATAAGATAGTCATTTCTTTGCAGTGGCTCAATCATTTAGACACATGCTAGTTTGATCCACATTATATTTCTATGCATGACTAACAATATAATGGATTAAAATTGAAGACTAACAATGAATATGGATATTATCTAATAGTTGGAAGATGAACCTCTCAACTTCTATAACATTTTCTCGTGCATCTATTTAATTAAAAACCTTCATTATATAAGAGGTTTTATAAATATTGATTGGTTGACTAGTTAGATGGTGATTGG
>JARHVA010004187.1:895000-997500 GCA_037957365.1 Torreya grandis
TCCAAATTATTACCATATTTATCCAAAATAATTTCCTAATTCATCCCTGCCACCATTAAAATTAGTAATTGCATCTATTTAGGATCATTATATAGAATCGATTATTACACCTATATATAATTATTTTATAAAGGTAGTTATTCATGTCACACATGCCTAGAGTTGAATATTTAGTCTATAATTTTCTTGTATGAATTATATTTTCCAATTCTATGAATACCTACATAGTTGGAGGAATCATTGGCTTTGAATTTGGAATTTTTTAATTGAAGTGGAATAGTTTTGGAATTATAAAAAAGAAAGTAAAAAAATAGATTTACACAAGAATCAAAAGAATATATTCATAATTAAATATTTTAGACTTTAATTCATCATCACATAGTCGAGTCGAGTATCCTTTTAATCATCACTTGGTTATGTTCTATTTAACCACACCTAAGTAGTCCAGTTGTTGCTTCAAAATCTCCATAGAATTTATAAATTCACATATGTAAGTTCCTAAGGGCTCATATCAACTATCCAAACAAGAGGACTAAATAACATTAAAATATGAATTTGCAAATTTTATGTATATATTTAATTAAAAAATGGATTACCATATTTCTTGAGTGTGATTCATATAGCAAACCAAAGTAACGATTATGAATCCACTAGACTAAACTATGTCGATGAGGACTTAAAGTCTAAAATTAGTTAATTATTAATAAATTATTTTAATTATCATGCAACTCTATTTGATTTCATTTCTATTTTATAATTCATGTAGTTATAAACTTTGGTTATTTTTTAATTCTAAATGAAAATCCATTATTGCTCCAACTATGTAGTTATAAATAGAATTCATGCCCAACAATTATAGACTAAATATTCAACTACATACATGTGGGATATGAAGTAAATAAAATTAGTTTATAATTCCATAGTGTATGTCAAACCAATCAATTATCATAATCAAACATCTCCATATCACCATATTAGTCTTATTTCCTTTAGGACATAGCCAATAGACTCAATGTTTCTAGAATTCTAGTTTTGTCCAAGTCTAATGGTCTTTTCCCAAATTGAATAATGATTAGTTATCAAATTAAAATCATATTTATGGGGTTTATTATACATTTTTCATGTTTTCATGATAAAGTAACCAAATATCATCATATAAATAAAATATATGTCTAAGACTAATACCTATCTAGCAAGAGTTTATCAACCATAATCAAACAATTGCACATTAAAAAATGCTACCCTATTTCTTAAAATTCAAAACATTACTCACATGGAGAAGGTCCTCACTAATTTTGAATCACCTCAAATACAATCAAAAAATTTTATATTCTAATTATTGAAATCTAGATCACATGTTTCATACATTTAAGTAACATTATTGCACACTTTCAACTAAATGGAAAACCTTCACATGGATTAAATTACTCTTAATATTATCAGATATGGAGGAAATGATCAAAATTCATTAGGAAGTGGATAAAATTTTATCAAACCACCTTATTTTTTATTTTATAAACCAAAATCTAGTTTCAAAATTGGACTTAGGCTTATATGAGAAGGATCTAGGATTTTGGGTATTGCACACATAGTTATCCCTCAAGATCACACAAAAAGATGAAATACAAGAATTAATAGTAACATATAGAAAAATAAATGATAAAAATATAGAGATAAAACCATTGAATTTAGTCACAAGCATCACCTGGTTCTAACCCTAGATTTATAGTTTTATCCACTCATGCCCAAAAGTCTAGATCCTAATATGAGTGACTCACATTATAGTATCTCTCTTTTTATTACATCTACATTCAGTCTCATGCCTACATAATTTAGTAAAAATACAAGTATCATAACCCTCTTAGTATATTACATAATTATCAAGTACCTATGTCAAATAAATTTCTTCCTTTTACATTTAGATTGGTGCTTAATTGTAATGCATCCAAAAATCTAAATTATTTCTAATTTTATTTTTATTATCATTCATTAATCCAAAATAAGGTAAAACATATTGGAAAACCCATATATTATATTAAGCACATAAAACACTAGGGTTCCTTTTCTCTATGTTTTCAACATTTTATTTTATGGTTTCAATTCTAATTTCTAATTTTCCCATACAAAAGGCAATAAATATTTTCACCTTTAGCCCTATCCTTTTACATACTTGCATTATTTTATTTTATGCCATCCAAGAATGATAATTCCTTTTTTCCTCTAAGGTGAAGTGAGAGAATAAGTGGTACACATATTAGCATAAGCATATTCATTTGGTTTCATATAAAATGGTTAAAGTAAACTTAATGAATGTTAATTATTCTTCCTCTTCTTTTGATATTGAAATTATCAGTGAATATGTAAAAATATATGACTATGTTGAAATGACTAATACATAATGTATTAATCAATATAATCATAAATAATGATATAGATTAAATCATAATGACCTTAATTGGGTATATAATTAAAAAAATTAAACATTGTCTAATTTGTGAAATCGAAGTCATCAAAGCCCTCAAGAATTGGTTAGGGTTTTAAAATTAATCCTATCATATTAAGATGAACACAAAGCTAATGTTATCACATCTAAAGAACATAGACAGAAGCCCTTATATATTATTAATCAATCTTTTAGAGCTACCAATTACACCATAAGTGTTATACTACTAATATTTTAAATTTTCCTACTTATACACCTTTGGCTACACATGTCATTCCCACCATAAGTGTGGGGGAAACATGAGGTTTCTCTCATATTACCATTAATATATATACACACTCCGCCTATGTGCACCATCTAATGACTATTCATGTTACAAAATTAACCTATCCTCTTATACAATCCCTCAAATAAACTATTTCATTTCTATTGGCTAATTTATTGTACTTAGAGTAAGGTGCTTCTTTATCTAGTCATTCAATATATTCTCATGATTTGTTTCATAATAAATTAGACCTACATATTTTAGCTTACCATTTGCCTATAGGTTTAGTAGTTCCTAAGCTTCCTAAATATATTAAATCAAAGGTAACCTTTAGAAACACCTCTTATCCTTTTTCATGTCATGTTTAGACTATGTATCTAATGATAAATTTTTTGAACAAGTAATTTCCATGCAGTCTTAAGGACTATTATTTTTAATGGTTATTGTTGTCATTTTGAATTGTACCCTTTAATAAAGTGTATCAATTATCTCATTCAATTGAAATAATGGGAGATATCTAAGGCTATGGATACCTTAAGACTAAAAAGAACCTCTAGAGAAGGATGGCTCCTTTAATGTTACACCTATACTATCACTACACCTACTAAGATTATAAGGAAAAGGGATAGAGAAAGATGAAATAAATGGAAAAAATGTGGTGATGAATCAAATCCACACTTTAATATAACTATTTTAAGGTTTATTGACACTTTTTCCATGTTGGGAATTTTCAAATGGTAACTACCCATTTTACCTACAATCTCCATGCCTTTGATGGTTTTGATAGCTACATAGGATATCAAATTGAATTTGGTGCATTGATGATGTGTCACTTTATAGGGAAGATATGTGTCACAAGCTCATTCATTAAATATTACATGTTGTTTCTCATGTCACTCCCTCCATAACCTTGATTGAGCTCTCCATTATGGGCCTATCAATTGGGCCATGTGGTAAATTCTATAGATTTCCATCCTCACACATATCACTCAGCTTTATGCCTTTGCAACTTTTGTTTCTTCCTATTATTTTCAACTTTTGATTTGGATGTTTTTTTTAAAACTTTTGTTCAAAACTTTTGCATATAGCTTTCACCCAAAAAAATTGACACAATTTTCATGAAAATGAATCTTCTCTCTTCTTCATGAATTTTTTTGTTATGTCTTTTGTCCTGGATTTTGTTAGAACATTTTTTCTAAAGACTTAAAGCCTTCACATAAATTTTCATCACATAATTTCTAACTAGTCACAACATAATTTTTTTTAAGAGTAAAACACTTAGAAAAAGATTGAAGTCTTTGAGGTTTTTGGAGACTCTCCTTCATTCAAAATATATGAATCATCTTTTGACAAGAAATGCGAAGACCAACTTTGAAAACCTTCCAAGTATTTTGATTTTATACTTAGTCATTTCACTAAAATTGAACCTTAGAAGCCTATAGGTGATCTTGAAGACCTTAACTGATCTTCAAATGTTTCTCTTCCATGGTGACCAAAAATGGTTTACATTCTAGTGACCTCTAGGATAGTCTGCCTACTAAACATTTATACTAGTGGCCTTAAACAACCCATTGGGCATGGAGTCACTGAACATCATTTTATTCTAAGACCAAAATTAAACTTGATCATGAAATAGGATTTGGAATGAATTTGAATAGCTGGAGATACCTTCAATACACACATAACAAAACAAGACACACAAACTATGCCAAGAA
This sequence comes from Torreya grandis, assembly GCA_037957365.1. NCBI lineage: Eukaryota > Viridiplantae > Streptophyta > Pinopsida > Cupressales > Taxaceae > Torreya > Torreya grandis. The sequence goes on from JARHVA010004187.1 coordinate 899,424, forward strand.
TCATTTAGGGAGCACAAGAACTACTCTACTAAACTAACATGTGCTAGAAGCACTTGGAGAAAGAAAAGACTAATATACTATGTACAAGATGAGAATACTACCTTAATATCAAAGCTTAAGGTGTATCCCATTGACTAGTATATGTAACTCCTCTTCATTTAGTTTTGAGAGTTAAAAGGTGTTATGTTACTTGAAATGAGTGATGACATAAGGTCCACTTCATAAAGTATCAAATTTTCTATGTCTTCAAAGCTTGGGCCTATATTCATCCCATTTTAATAGAAGGTCACATTCTCTAAATGTTTTTAGAACAACTCTCTTATTAAATTACTTTATTTTATCTTTATGAGGCTCCATAGTATGCCTCACATGATATGTTTTTTCTTCTAATTCCATCAGCTCAGCTATTTTGATCTCCATGGTAGCAATTTACATCATCTCAAGATGGTGTATAAGCTCTATAGTTGGTAGCTCAAGGGAGATATGTATCTTTGCTTATTTTTCATATGCAAACAAGTAAGGGTATTTGTCAATGGATATTTTAAGATTGATCCTATCAACGATAAGGTTAACTTCAATTTTGTGTGTCATGTTCTTTGATTTTCCTCTATATTCCTCTTGATGACTATGATTAGATTCTTGTTTGTGGAATCTACTTAGTTGTATTCCATGCATCATAGCCCACTAACTTATCTTATTACCAAAGAAATCCATTACATTATATGAGACAAGTGTAGAGGGTACTCCAAATTTAGTTACTATGAATTCATAGAAGTCTAATACATCAGCCACATTAGATTCCTTGAGAGCCACTACTTCTATCCATATAGTGAAGTAGTCAGTTATAATCAACACCCATTTATGGCCAGTACTTGAAAGAGGATTGATCATTCCTATTAAATCAAAACCCCACTGCATGAAAGATTGGTCTACTTGAATAAGATGGAGAGGGAAGGATGAATGATTTTATTTTACTATGAATAAATCATGCTTATAACACTTCCTCACCCATTCATATGAGTCTTTGAAAAAGATAGGCCAATATTAACTAGCTATCATCACTTTTTTTGTTGTAGTTTTTGGTGCAAAGTGGCCACCTAATAGCCCATCATGAAATTTTGGAAATACTATCTCAATATGATTAGCCTCTACATACTTTAAGATAAATACATCAAGGTCCTTCATATAGAGTATTCCATCTACAAGAATATATGTGATGGATTGCAATCTGAAATGTCTCCTTTTAGCTTTATCTAGGCCTAGTGGACACTCACATGTTTGGAGAAATTTGATCATGTCTTGCATCTAACTCATGGTAGATGGAGTTACAGTTTTTTTAGTGTCATCTTGGAGTGATAGGAAAACCATGTTTTACTCTTTAAAATCTGATTCTAAGGGCTCAAACAAACCCTTATCTCTCACCAACTTGGTAACCTTGATATCTATGTCATATTATATTACTTTGGTGATCCAACCAACTCTTTCTTCATTCAAGTCTCTACTCAAAAGGAAGTCTTTGATGATTGGATGAGACACCATCAAATAAACATTTTTGTTAGATATCATATGTCTAATTTTTTAATACTTCTTATGACATTAAGCACGTACTTCTATACAAAAGTGTACCTTACCTCATAGTCTTCCAACCATTGGTAGAAGAAATAAATGGGTTATTCAAGACCTTCCTCATTTTATTTTTTTAACATGGTTGAGATGACATCATCACTTCCCAAAGCATACAAGGTGAAGTAATTTTATAAATCAAGATTTACAAGTGTTGGAGCTTAAGCTATGGCTTTCTTGATGGCACCAAAACTATCCATTCCTTCTCAATCCTAACTTAAAACTTGATTCTTATTTTAAAAAATGTCAGAGGCTTGATAAGATTAGAAAAATTAGGTATGAATATCCTAATAAATTTTATTTTTCAAAATAAACTTTTCATCCCTTTCTTGTTCTTAATCCATGATAAGACAAGATAACACATACCCTTTCAAGGTCTATGTAGTGTCTTTTATTGGAGATAATGTGGCCCAAGATTTTTCCTTCATGGACTGAAAATAAACACTATTTAAAATTAAGAGAGACTCCAAACTACCTGCACCTCTCAAATATTTTCTTAATATGAGTTAAATGATCATTTGCATCCTTAGATAAAATAGTAATATCATCAAGGTAGATCAACACTATCTCACTTATCAAACCTTGAAATTCCATGTACATGGCTATTTAGAAACCATATCTATAATTAGATAATCTAAATGGAATCATCTTATATCCATATGTGCCCCATTTTGTGGTAAAGACTATCTTATACTGGTCTTCCTCTTGCACCAAAATCTGATTATATCCTGAGTAGCCATCAAGGAAAGATAAAAGCTCAAAATTTGCTACCATCTACAAGATTTGTTCCATGGAAGAAAATGGTAATGATCCTTCAATGAGACTCTATTTAAGTCTCTAAATTCTACACATAATCTTATCTCTTCATTCTTCTTTCTTAAATGGACTAGATTGGCAATCCAAGATGAGTGCTTGATAGGGAAGATGATGCTAGACTCTATCAACTTTGTCAATTATTTCCTCATTAGGGGTTTTATTCATGGGTTGATAGGTATTTTCCTTATTATTACTAATTTGGCATTTATATCTATCTCTAGAGTGTGTTGAGATAGATTAGAATCAAAACCTTTTAGATCACTATACTCCCAAGAAAATATATCAACAAACTCTTTGCATACCTCAATAAATGAAAGTCTCTCTTCCTTATAACATACCTTTCTAAGCTATATAAGTTTGTCTTTGAAGATGGTGAGCCTCTCAAAATTTTCTTTCTTGGTAGATATGTTTATCTTCTCTTTATTAATTTTATCATCATAATTGAAAATGCTTTCTAGTGTCACTAGACCTTTAAGATGTTTGTTTGACCTTAGTTTTACAATTTGATAATCATATTGTTGCTTTAAATTAGATTTATTTATTGAAGATAACTAAATTTATTATTGGATAAAGCATGTTATATGTTTTTCACTATCAAATACTTTCCAATTTACATCATTATTAAGAATTGAAGATCTTAATATTAATTTGAAATGTGGTTGACATATTGAGTGCATGAAATTAGTAGGGATATCAAACTAAGCTCTAACTATATCTAACCTATGAGCATGATTATTCTCTTCTTTTGGAATGGCTTGTATATTTAATGCCTCAAAATCCTCCATAAGATCCCACATCCTACTCTTCTATGACTTTAAAAATGAATTTTTTATTACATTTTGGCCCTTCACTTAATTAACAACTAGCTCATTATCACCAAAAATGTATAATAACTTCACTCCTCTTTTCCTAGCCCATTTAAGGCCATGTATAAGTGTTTCATACTCTATTAAATCTGAATTACAACTAAATTGTAATTTTAAAGTGGTATAATACATTTATTTAGATAGAGGCACCAACATTGCACCACCTCATGTACCAACCTTGTTTCTAGATCCATCAAAGAATAGTTGCCATAGACCATCCATAAGCTCATTAGGCTTGACCAATTCTATATTTTAAGAAGAATCATCATGTAAGAAACACAGTCCTAGGCCTACTTCTTTATAAACTCATATGGATCATATTCATGATGCTAAATCCACCACTCATCAAGAAATAAGTCATGTATGCCTTTAATAAAATAGGTTGGTTCTTGATCAACATGAAGGTCTCCTTCATCAAGGATAGTACAATTAACATTGGAAACTTTAGGTACATAAGGTTATATATGAATCTTAGCAATTAGTTATTATTCTATATTTACTTTGGTAATATACCTAGTCCTAAAAAACATATAATACTAATCTTATGATAGATATCCCCTAGTCTTGGCTATGAACTCCCTAGATAGACATAGGGGAGAGTGAGGTGGTAGGTATAGACACTAAAAATTAAACATGATGATTCTAGATGTCAAAATACCCCTAATTTATACCATAACCTTGAGTCAGTTTAGCTAACTAGCTAAACCCAACTCACTAACCACCCCTTTTAACATGCTTAACTTTCAACCCTCAACCATCGATGGTCACCTTGACTGTTGATGGTCACCCTGACCGTCAATGTCTGGGCCTCTTCCCCACCTGGCTAAAGATAACTCAAGCTATGTGCAAGCTAACACGTCAAAATTTAATATGTACGATAAGCTAATGTATCACAACAAACATCCTATAGAACCTTATACCTCCATCACTCTTTCCCTATAAAAGGAGGGAAGTAAGAGGTGAAAAAATATCCATCGATCCATTCATCTATCCATTTTAACAATCAAGCAACCAATAGTCATCCAGAGCTATCAAAATTCTATGTAGGTTCTCCCTTTAGCAAGTCATCAACCACAATAGAGACCTGAACCTCTACCAAAATCATTCTTTAGGCAAAGTACCATTATTCTACCAAAATTACTCCAAGAATAGCTACCAACCATCAAGTAGCTAGTTAAGTAACTTCTAATTTTCAAGTTGTTGATTTGTTTTCTAATATCTCTATCTGACCCAAACCCTTTTGCATAATATCCTCTAAACTCTTAACCCCAAATAGACCTTCAACACCCTACTACATTTATTATGTTACTCTTTTCTGAACACCCTCATAACCCATAGTAATTGTTGATAGTCACCCTAACCACCAATAGTCACCTTCAACTATTGATGGTCACCTAACCATGGACAATTAGCTTAACCACTGATGGTGACCCTAACCATCGATGGTCACTGCATTAAGAAATAATAAAAAGTTATTTTTACCTACCTACCCTTAACCAAATTCTAATTTATGTGTCCCTACCTATTCACAGACCGTCACCTAATTTTTTGAACCCAACCTAGCCTCTATTTATCATTAGTATTGACCTATTACTTGCTTAATTAGTCTATTTTCCTTTATCAAGCACTCATCTCTTCTCATATTTCCTTTCGGTCTTTTCTATTATTTGATGCAAGTACTTTATTTTCAATTTTTTCAACTTAACTATTTTAATAGTGCAGATTGACATCCTCCTAGTAAGCTCACACTTCTTAGATCTACCTTACACTAGACAATCCACCTTTCTATCCATATAACAACCCTTTTACATGAGTGTTTTCTTATCTATAGGTCATTCTTGCCAAGATAAAGAGAAGATCTTTATGATCATCTAGATCACATGTACACAAATAAATAGATTATTTTACCATACCCACATTTAATTTCTTACTTCTTCTTTAAATAGAAATAAATATAAATTGAGATAAACATTATGGCATGCCCGATGGGACCTAGTAGCATCTAGTCACCCTTTTTTTCTTTATTATATTCTCATATAAAGAAATCAAAAATTATTTTGGGTATAAAATAAAATTTGCATACATTGATTTCTTACATGTTTACCTCATTTAGTTAAATTAAAGGCAAAGTAATCAATCATATTTTCACTTCTTTATCACACATCATACCAAACCACTTAAATCAATTAAACATAAAAATAATTGACATAAGGCTTGAGTATGATTTCATCTCCTAGAAGATCATATTCACCCTTTAGATATCTTACTTGGAGGTCATTACCAAGAAGAGAACCAAAACTCAACTCTATAGTTGAATTTAAACTCTGAAAATTGGTATATACTGGCTAAAAACCTAATACCCTTATCATTGTAGTGTGTGAAGTGAGGGGGTAGGCCCCAATACCAAGCCACATATTTATTTCCAATACTAATCCTTTTGAGAGACTTGAAAACTTGAAACCAACCATAGACTTCTTTTCTAGTACCTGATCTACAAACCAAGTTCTTCATACTTCCCAACTAAGGCATAAGCTAAAAGTGAGATAAAAGGTACCCTAAGATTTTAAATGCACTTTAGTGTATATTTTTATTGCCTTGATATATTTTATTTTATTTACTTTGTGTTTGAGTTGTGAGCTTTCATTTATTCCTCTTTATTTCTCATATGGTTTTACTAGACAATAGTTGAGGAACCAAACCAATCAGGAACCACCTTCTTCTTATTATTCCTCCATGGAGTATACCTCAGATGTTGAGGGTTCTCTTCATCCTTCTACCTTGCTACCATACCTCAAATAGTTCCCCAAGATGATGCAATTTTCACCACTTTCCTTGATAACAACCTTGTGGCCCTCCAACATTACCTCAATGCCTTATCTCACCGTACCCCTGCTTTGGTTCCTCTTAGTGATCCACCTTATGGAATGCCTCCCCATCTTATGGTTTATACTACCTCTACCCAGCTTATGATAACTCAAACATCTTATTCCACCAATAATCCATCTACTACCTCCACCCAAACTCAATCAAACAACCCAACCAATAACCAAGCACCCCCCATGCCAACCAACAACTCCTCCAGTATAGGATTGACCTCACCTCTTGTTACTCATACTCCACCCACTATGAGGATATCTCTTACCCACATTACCACTATTTTCCCTATCACTACCGACCCACCAATCTCCACCCCACTTCAAAATGAGGTGCTTTCTATACCTTCTACCCTTCCACCTATCAATACCAAAGTTACCACTCACCCCTAACCAATTAACCCATTCACACCTTTAACCCAATCCATATCGATTCCCCAATCTACTAATCTAGGGATACCTCCAAATCAGCCCACATCAACTCCTCAACAAATACATATGACACCCTACCCCATCTATATTCCTAATCCACAATGATATATAGTTCCATCTTACACCCAACCTCTTATGCCCATTTATCTTTATGTGGCATCATCCCAACCTTAAATGACCACATACAAACATATGGAATCTTCTCAACCTTTTATCATTTATCCATATATTGCATCCCTCCAACCTTAGCAAAACTTACCATACAAATATGGAACTACCCAACCCCAGATAGATTTGGACAAAATGTTGATAGATAAAGTGACTAACCTAGAGTCATCTATATCTAGGGCTCATAACCTATTCTCTTATGACCAAATCTATAATGAACCTATTTACCCATATGTACCTATCCAACCTTACCCTCCTGAATGGTAACTACCCAAATTTTCTAAATTCCAAAGTAAGTAGGACCCCCAACAACACCTAAGAGTGTTTTGGCATTCTTTCTACTTGATTGCCTACGATGATGCTCTTCTCCTTTGCACCTTTCTTATGTATTTATCTAGACTGGCATTAGATTGGTACAGTTCTCTCACTAAGCACTCCATCTTTTCCTTTTCCCAACTCACCCAAACCTTTTTAGGCAATTTCTCAATCAATATATTTAAGAAGGTCTCCATCACTGACCTCTACTCTATCAAGCAATTTGATGATGAATCAATTAATGATTTCATAGCTCGATGGAGAGGTCTTATCAACCAACTCTCTTTCTCTTTGCCCTAACCTGAGTTGATTGAAAATTTATCTTGGGCTTGTACCAAACATATCAACCCTATTCTACAGATTCAAACCTTCAAAACTTTTTATGAGGCTTTCACCATAGTACACAAACTAGAAATTAGAGCCATCAATGAGGGGATGTTGAAACTAAAAAATAAAAACTCTATCTTCAAATCCTACGATCCTTCCCCATCTAAAAACACCAACACATATAACCACCTTAACACCAAACTAAAGGCATTCTTAAACACAATTGTCCTTAAAATTGATCCATCTTCGGTTGTCAATTAACCTAACCAAAATAACTCCTCTAACTCCATTAAACAAACCTGAAATCCAAACTAGGATACCCCAAAACAATACACCCCACTAGGGGAGTCATACACTTCAGTTTTTGACAAGTTTCTCAAAGCCAACATCATACAGCTTCCCCCATCAAACCTCCTTTACAATTTGATGCTTCTTGCCCTATGCTCAGTTGGTATAATTAGAATGATATATGTGCTTACCATTATGTTATTATGCATGGCATTAGTAGGTCTAATACATTCAAAACCATTCTCCAAAACTTGATTGACAAAGGAGAACTTGTATTGGACAATCCAAATGCTCCTCCACATTAGTCATTAGTTATCTATTGACAACCTTTTCCTAATCATGCCCCTTCTACCAAATAGGATGATAACAAACCAAAATCATCTCATGATTTTGAGGTATATACAATAAATGTAATTATCAATGAATCTATCATTGATGAAACCACTACCTCAACTACCTATTTCTCCACTCTACTTATTGAAGTGATGGAACCACCCTCCATTCCTTTGATACCCAGATAAATGAAATAACCGCATCCTCTCCTTCACTTGATGAGATAACCAAATTACTTACCTTTCGTTTGATATAAATACCAAAGGAGGAAACCACTGTCATCACACCTTCCTCCTCCACCTTGGAATCATCCACTCTCCCATTGAAAACCATTCCAAAAGAAGAGATCACCTTATCTACTCCTTCCATGGAGGAAACATCCTCCCAAATCTTGGAACCTTTAATCAAGGAAAAGGGAGAAGAAACCATTCCCTTACCTCAACCTATGGGCTGAATCTTTGAATCTGATGCCTAAGGAACCAAACCCATATACAAACACTTCTCCAAACTGGTCTAAAGCCTAGAATTCTCTTCTCAACCCCATTTTGATTGAGCCACATTTTGGCACAATCTTGGGATCCCTTATCAAAACAAGCATGAATCATCAACCTCACTTTCATCCAACATTAAACCTATTATCACCTCAATCCCTTCATAAAACACCTCTCCTCCCAAAACCATGGGGGAACCATCTAAACTATCTCCATCTAGAATCGTCAAATTACCTTACACTTCTCTAATCAAATATATCAATAACTTAAGGGTATTTCTTAATCCTATCCTTATGCACCCATCTTTGAATTTAGATTTAACCCCATCTAGTCCACCAAATAAAACCTTAACCAAATCAACTAAGAAGGTGGAACCACCCAAACTCCTATCTAGAAACATAACTATACCACTCTTTTCCCTATTACCTTCTATCTTGGGACCCCATCTTTGTTCCATCCTAGGAGCTCATCCTTTTACCAAGAAATCCAACCCTCCCAAGACTACACAGACCAAACTTCCTCCTTTTTTCTAACTTTACCTCCCCCTCCAAAACATCAAACTCCCCATAATTTTTAGAAAAACTAACTCTACCTACCCACATATATCCAAACCTTCATCCTACCAATAATCCACATCCAAATATTTCATGTTTAAAACTGATCCAAAACTCAAAATGTTTGATTGACATATATTTCAAGAACACAAAAATAACATAGTAACAATAAATTCTCTAAGAAGAGATGTTTTATTATTCAAGATCGCAATACAACTATATGCTTATCTCTGGGAAGAGATGCTTAATTTCATTTTAGGTTACATCTTAATTTATACACATTTTGAAAGTACGAAGATGTGTAAGGTCACCAATATATAAGGATATTAAGTGGTTCAATTTCCATGATTTAAAATAATACATAATTCAAGGAATTACTATTTTTAGAAACTTACTATTTTTAGACTACACTACTAAAATTGGAATTTGGGGCATTTCTATTATGTTTTTAGGGGTCAAAAACCACTAATCATAGCTCCATGTGATCTCACCATGTTTTCCTCATTCTTAAATTTCCAATGGTTCAAACAGGGAGTCAATTAGAGCTATAGTATAAAAGTTATAGCTCCTATAAGTTCTATCATCAATTAGGGTAGAACCATCACCCAAATTGTCACCTAAATTGTTGCTCAGATCATTCCTCCGTCCTTGAGAAGAAATGGTCCCCCTTTAATCAATATTCCTCATCAAGTGTGGAATTTTTGTCTTAATTTGACTCTCTATGAGCCACTCACTTTGGTGGCTAAGCTGGCCCCTTTTGACCACCTGATAAAGTAGAATAGAGTGTCCTCTTATAGTCTTCATCCAAGTGTCCAAAATCTGATCCTCTTCCACTAGAGTAAAAATATACAAATCAAGCTTATCAATGTCTAGTTTTTTTGCTATGACTGAATTGTCCAATAGAGGTAGATGATATGGTTTGAGGAGCTGCATGTTGAATATTGAATGCAAACCAAGGTAGGCTAGTAGGTTCAACTCAAAAGCATTTTCTCCAAATTTTCTAGTGATGGTGTAGGGACCTTATCATAGAGATCAAATTTTTCTATGTAGGCCTATAATTCATTCCTTTTGAATCTACAACCAAACTTTGTCAACCACACCAAAATAGTTTGAAATCTTATGTTTGTCATGGCATTGCTTATATTTCTGATTCATCTTCTCCAAGACATCATGAACTTGTTGTTAGATGTGTTGCATTTCTTTAACGAACTTTGTTAATTTTTATACCTCAGATCTCCCATGAGGTGTGTATTACATAGTGGAGAATGGAACAATTATATCAATTAGTGCCATGGGTTAGAACCAAAAGCATACCTCGAATAGAGTGTGTTTGGTCGAGCTGTGCAGGGCTTGATTATATCCATGTTTTATTAAAATAAACCCCTCATCCCATGTGTGTGGATGTTTAGAATGATACATCCAAATCATGTGAATAATCAATCAATTCACCACTTCTATCTAACCATCAATTTGTGGATGAAAGGATGTGGACTTCATTAGCTTGGTATCCATCATCTTCCATAGAGTGGAGTAGAAGATGCTCAGGAACCTGTTATCTTGATCTGAGACAATGGACTTGGGGAGACCAAAATGGATCCATACATGACTAAAATATAGTTGAGCAGTTTCTTCAACAGATATATTTTTACTACAATCAATCATGATAGCCATTTTTGAAAAAATATCAACTACAACAAAAATATAGTCCTTACCATGTTTTAAAGTCAGTAAACTTGAGATAAAATCCATTGAGGTAAATTTCCAAGGCCTGGTTGGTTCTAGCAATGACATGTACAATCCTTGATTCTTATTTGTTGGCTTGGCTATCACTCATGGGGTATAAGATTTGAGGTACCTTTCCACATCCTTTCACATATGAGGTGAGTAGAAGTGTTTCTAAAGAACTACCAATGTCTTTTCTACACCAAAGTGTCCAACTATCGTATTAAAATGTGCTTCCCATATCATCTTCTATTTCTCTGCAACTAAAACATAGATATGCCCCATATAATAGAGGACATTATCTTGCAAATAAAAATCAAAAACTTGTTTACCTTCTTGAATCACCTGATATGTATCAGTAAAGATAGGATCTACTTCATATAGAGCACCCCAAGTGGTAGTCTCATGTTTGCACAGGTCAAGAACTATTGTGAGTACAGTAATTGGTGCACGGCTTAGAAAATCTATGGCCATATTTGAGCTCCACTTTTTGTGTTTGATTATCAAATGGAATTACTAAAAACATGTGGCCAAATTTTGGTGCCTCTCCTTTCATAGTTTGCTCTATGTTTGGATGAATTCCAGTGGTATGTGGTCAGTGTGGATGACTGTCTCTTTCCCCAAGATGTAGTGTTTCCATTGTTTGCAATCTTGCATAATGACATAGAGCTCCTTGTCATATGTTTGGTATTTATTGACTGTACCAGTGAAAGTTTCACTATGAGATGAAATAGGATGGTCATGTTGCATGATGACAGCTCCCATGGCATATTCAGATTCATTTATCATCAACTCAAAAGGTTGATGCAAATCTAGCAAGGAATAATAGGCACTAAGAAAAGTCTATTCTTCAAATTCTCAAATTCCCTTTGTTAAATTTTTCCCCATTAAAATATAGATTTATCTCCTCCTTTAGTCACTTGAGTTAGTGGCCAAGCAAGATGTGAGTATCCAAGAACAAACATGTGATAGAAATTTTCAAGACCCAAGAAGCTATGAATTTCTATGAGGGTCCTTGGTGTAGGCCATTCTCAAATAACCCAAATCTTTTCTAGATCAACATAGACCCCTTCCTCATTCACAATGTACCCTAGGTACTGCATTTTCTTCATCCCAAATGTGTATTTATCAATATTTGCTTACAACTTGTGCTCCTAAAGAGTTTGAAACACCTTACGAACATGATGTAGATGTTCCTCCCATGTTTTGCTATAGATGATTATGTCATCTAGGTAGACAACCATGAATGAGTTAGTGAAGGGTCATAAGATGTCATCCATCATCCTCATGAAGGTTGCAGGTGTGTTAGTTAATCCAAAAGGCATAACCAACCATTCAAAGAGCCCCTCCTTAGATTTGAATGCAGTCTTTCAGACATTGATGGGATTGATGGGAATTTGGTGATAGACAAATTTGAGATCAATTTTGGTGAAGAAATTTACACCATAGAGTTGGTCTAGTAGGTCATCAATCCTAGGGAGGGGTTAGTGATTCTTCACAATTATTTTATTTAGGGCTCGATAGTCAATGCAAAGCCTCTATGTTCCATCTTTCTTTGGTGCCAAGAAAATTGGGCTACCATAGGGTGAAGATGTGACCCTTTTGGATCAATTCATGAATCTATCTTTTTATCTCATCATTCTCTAACACTGATCTATGAGAAATAGGATTGTTAGGCAAAGGTGATCATGGGATCAAATTGATAGAATGTTTTACCTGGCAATGCAGTGGAACTCTTGTGGGTGACTTGAATAAGTCATCATATTTTCTTGTGTTTTGTCCCATTTGCTTCTATTATTGTGTTAATTGTGTAGTCAAGACTACGACATTGGCCTTGTATTGTTGTGGTTTGACCACCATGAGAATGAATTGCTTTGTCTTCTCCACCAATCTCTTACATTACTTAGGACTGATCAGGGAGACAAATGTGGGATGTGGTACCTCTAGTACCCTATAGAACTACATTTCAAAAGTGAGGGTGTTTCTTTGGTTTCATGATTCATAGATGCCATGTTGATCATACATGAATTCCTGACCAAGGATTACATCACAAACATCTAGATTGACCACATCACACAAGACTTCATCTTGGAAAGGTTTTATTACATATGAAATAAGACACTGATGGGTGACATGGAGGTCTCTCCCTAGGTTCAACCATCTAATATTGTATGGCTTTGGGTGAGGATTCATGGATAGATTTAGACTTCTCACAACTTTAGTAGAGATTAAATTCTTTTGACTCCCACTATCAAGAATGAAATGTAGAGGCTTACCTTTTACCCATAATTTAGAGTGAAATAATATTTCCTTGTCATTTGACCTTTCCTCATAGGTCTGTGATGAAATGATGATGGTATTAGGCTTAGCATCTATAATATTGTCTTCATCTTCTTTGACTGTAAGTTATACATGAGACAGAGTAGTAGATGTCGAGTATTGTGACTCAAAAAGTAGTGACTTGATGGCTCGACATTTTTCTCTAGAGTGAGTTTCAATTTTGTTGTAATCACACCATTTTCTAGTCTTCCCCTTCTAGGTTTTCTTATCTAAAAACTCCTTTTGCTTCCAATTTTGGCTTCATGTTTGACCTTCCTTGTCACTTTTCCATTTCGAAGGCTGACTCTTCATATTATTTCTTCCATGCTTCTTATAAATCTTCACTGTGAACTTGTATGCCTCATCGAGGGTTTCTAAATTGAAGAGTTTCATTTCCCCTCATATGTACCATTGTAATCCACTAGGATATTTAAGAGTCTTATATTTCTCACTTTCTTGGATGCCCAAACTTGTAGATAGAGAATGAAAAAAGTCTATGTAATCTTGAACAGATTGGTCCTTACCTTGGTGAATTTATTGTTACTATATGTACAAATCATCATATGCTCCAATGGGATAGTATTCTTCCTTTACCACTTCCATGAAATCATCCTAGGTAGGTTCCACCTCAAGGCTAATCTCATCTATATTAAACCTCTTTTTGTACACTTCTCACCAATTTTTTATGGGAAATGATGCTTTCAAAAGAGCAAAAGTGATCTTTTCTCCATTGGTGAATTTATTTACAGAGAAGTAGGAAGACAATTGATCCAACTAATTTTATACTGCATCAACATTGATTTTTCCTTCAAATGTAGGAATATCAAAATTCACCTGAACCCTGAAGGCTATTGGGGCACTGAAAGGATGTTCCATGGATGAGGAGCCAAAAAATGTAGATGAGGAGATAGAATTTCCTATCAAGAGTTATTGGATAATTTAAAAAAAATTTGTAACATCTTTGTTATTTCCATTGGAGGGCTTCATTCACCATTTCCTTAAAAGGATCAGATGTCTTGGTGTCATCCACCATTTGAAGTCATCTAGAATGAATAAGTGGATAGTTTGAAAGCTCTTTTGTTTTCCATTGAAGCTTCTAGTAGCCTAACCTCATCCTCAGGATTATACACTCTCAAGACAAACTAATCTGATACCACTGATCTAAACCTTACAAGTTTTGATTGACAGATATTGTAAAAACACAAAAATAACATAGTAACAATGAATTCTTTGAGAAGAGATGCTTTATTACTCAAGATCACAATACAACTATATACTTATCTTTAGGAAGAGATGTTTGATTTCCATTTTAGGTCACATATTCATTTATACACATTTTGAAAGTAGTAGGAGGATGTGGAAGGCCACCAATATCAAGGAATATTAAGTGGTTCAACTTCCATAATTTAAAACAATATAGAATTTGACGAATTACTATTTTTAGAAACTTTCTATTTTTAGACTGCAATACTATAATTGAAATTTGGGGCACTTTCATTGAGTTTTTAGGGGTCAAAAACCACTAAGTAAAGCTCTATGCCATCTCACCACATTATCCTCATTCTTAGCTTTCTAATGGTTCAAATGGGGAGCTAATTAGAGATACAATGTAAAAGTTATGGCTCTCAGAAGTTCCATCATCAATTGGGGTAGAACCGTCACCTAAATTATCACCTGAATTGTTGCCTAGATCATTCTTCCCTTCTTGAGAAGTAATGGTCCCCATTGCATCAATATTCCTCATCAAGTGTGGTATTTGTGTCTTAATTTGATTCTCTATGAGCCACTCACCTTGGTGGCTAATCTAGCCCCTTTTGACCACCTGATAAAGTAGAAAAGAATGTCCTCTTGTTGTCTTCATCTAGGTGTCCACAATCTGATCCTCTTCCATTAGAGAAAAACTCTACACATCAAGCTTTTCAATGTCTAGTTGTTCTTCTATGACTGAAGTGTCCAATAGAGGTGGATGATATGGTTTGAGGAGCTCCACATTGAATATTGGATGTAGACCAAGGTAGGCTGGTAGGTTCAACTTAAAATTATTTTTTCCAACTTTTATGGTGATGGTGTAGAGACCATATTGTAGAGGCAAAATTTTTATTTGTGGGCCTGCAAGTCATTCCTTTTGAAGCCATAACCAAACCCTATCATCCACACCAAAATGGTGTGCAATCTAATGTTTGTCATGGCATTACTTATACTTATGATTCATCTTCTCTACGATGTCATGAACTTGCTACTAGATGTGTTATATTTATTCAATGAACTTTGTTTCTTTTGCTACCTTAGATCTCCCATGAGGTGTGTATTCCATGGTGTAGAATTGAATGACTATATAAATTAGCTCCATGGGTTGGAACCTGAAGCATACCTTGAATGGACTGTGCTTGGTTGAGCTATGTAGGGCCTAATTATATCTATGTTGTATGAAAAGAAGCCCTCCATCCCATGTGCATGGATTTTTAGAGTGATACATATGAATCATGTGAATAATCAAGTGGTTCACCACTTCTATCTGACCATCAGTCTATGGATGGAAGGTTGTGGACTTCATCAGCTTAGTATCCATCATCTTCCATAGAATGGACAAGATGATGCTCAAGAACTTGCTATCTCGATCTGAGCTAATGGACTTGGGGATACCAAAATGGATGCATACATGACTAAAATATATCTGAGTAATTTATTCAGCAAATATATTTTTATTACAAGCAATCATGATAGCTATTTTTGTAAAATGATCAACTACAACAAAAATATAGTCCTTGCCATGTTTTGAAGTGGGTAAACCTGAGAGAAAATCTATTGAGATAGATTCCCAAATCCTGGTTAGTTATAGCAATGGCGTGTACAATCCTCACTTATTATTTATTGGCTTGGCTATCACACATGGGGTGCAATATTTGAGGTACCTTTCCACATCCTTTCACATATGGGGCTAGTAGAAGTGTTTTTAAATAACTACCAATGTCTTTTCTACATGAAAGTGTCCAGATGTCCTATTGAAATGTGATTCCCATATCATCTTCTATTTCTCTATAGATGGAACACAGATATGACCCATATGATAGAGGACATTATCTTGAAAATAGAAATCAGAAACATGTTTACCTTATTGAAGCACCTAATATGTATTAGCAAAGGTAGGATCTACTTCATACAAAGCACCCTAAGTGGCAGTCTCATGTCCACACAGGTCAAGAACTATTGTGAGTGCAGTAATTAGTGGGTGGCTCAAATAATATAAAACTATATTTGATCTCCCCTTTTTATGTATGATTATCAGATGTAGTTAACGTAGATATTTGGCCCACTTTTGGTGTCTCTCATTTCATAGTTTTCTCTACATCTAGATGAATTCTAATGGTATATGGTCAGTGTATATGACCATTTCTTTCCCCAAGATGTAGTGTTTCCATTGTTTACAAGCTTGCACAATGGCATAGAGATGTTTGTCATATGTCAAGTATTTCTTGACTATATTAGTAAAAGTTTAATTGTGATATGCAAGAGGATGGATATGTTACATGATGATATCTCACATGGCATATTCAGATGCATCTATCATCAACTCAAAATGTTGATGCAAATCTAGCAAGGCAAGAACAGGGGTTAAGAAAAGTTCATTCTTCAAATTATCAAATTCCTTTTATTGTATTTCACCTCACTAAAATGTATCTTTATCTCCTCCTTTAGTCACTTGGGTTAGTGGCCAAGCAACATGTGAGAATCTAAGAAAAAACTTGCAATAGAAATTTTTAAGACCCAAAAAGCTATGAATTTTTGTGAGGGTCCTTAGTGTAGGCCATTCTTAAATAACTTGAATCTTTTTTGTATTGACATAAACCCCTTCCTCATTCACAACATACCCTAGGTACTAAATTGTTTTCATCCCAAATGTGTATTTGTCAAGATTTTCATATAGCTTGTGCTCTTAAAGAGTTTGAGTAACCTTACGAATATGTTGTAGATGTTCCTCCAATGTTCTATTTTAGATGAGTATATCATCTAGGTAGACAATCATGAATGAGTTGGTGAAGGGTCATAGGATGTCATCCATCATCCTCATGAAGGTTGTAGGTGTGTTAGTTAAGCCAAAAGGCATAACCAACCATTTTAAGAGCTCCTCTTTAGATTTGAATGTAGTCTTCTAGATATCAGTGGGATCGATGGGAATTTGGTGATAGCCAAATTTGAGATCAATTTTGGTGAATAACTTTGCACTATAGAGTTGGTCCAACAAGTCATCAATCATGGGGAGGGGGTAGATATTCTTCACAATGATTTTATTTAGAGCTTGGTAGTTAATGCAAAGCTTCCATGTTCCATCTTTATTTGGTACCAAGACAATTGGGATACCATAGGGTGAAGAGCTTGGCCTAATGTGACCCTTTTGGATCAATTCCTAAATCTTTATTTTTATCTCATCATTCTCTAAAACTAATATGTGATACATAGGACTATTAGGCAAAGGTGATCCTGGGATCAAATCGATAGAATGTTTTACTTGGCAATGTAGTGGAACTCCTATGGGTGACTTGAATAAGTCATCATATTCTCTTATGATTTGTCTCATCTACTTCTATTATTGTGTTGATTATGTAGTTAGGAATGTAACATTGGGATTCTTGGATTTTTGTGATTTGACCATAATGAGATTGAAGGGCTTTGTCTTCTCCACCAATCTCTTACATTGCTTAGCACTAATTAGGGAGATAGATGAGGGAGGTGGTACCTCTAGTACCTTATAGAGTTGTATTCTAAGAGTGAGGGTGATTATTTGGGTTCTTGATTCATAGATGCCATGTCAATCATACATGAATGAATGACCAAGGAGCACATCACAAATATCTAGATTGACAACATCCCACAAGACTTCATTTTGGAAATGTTTTATTGCATATGAAATAAGAAATTGATGTATGACAGGTAGGTCTCTCCCTGGGCTCAACCATCCAATATTGTATGGATTTGGATGAGGCTTCATGGATAGATTTAGACTTTTCATAACTTTAGAAAAGATTAAATTATTTTGACTCCCACTATCAAGAATGAAATACAGAGGCTTACCTTTTACCCATAATTTAGAGTGAAATAATCTTTCCTTGTCATTTGGCCTTTCCTCATGGATCTGTGATGAAGTGATAATGGTATCAGGATCAACATCTATAATATCTTCTTCATCCTCTTGGATTGTAAGTTTTTTATGAGATAGAGCAGTAGATGTCGAGTATTGTGACTCAAAAAGTAGTGACTTGATGGCTTGACATTCTTCTTTGGAGTGAATTCTAATTTTGTGGTAATCACACCATTTTTTGATCTTCCCATTCTGGGGTTTCTTATCTTGAAACTCCTCTTTCTTCCAATTTTGGCCTCATATTTGAGCTTTCTTATCACTTTTCCATTTCAAAGGTTGACTCTTTGTATTCTTTCTTCCATGCTTCTGCTCAATCTTCACTGTGAACTTGTATGCCTCACCAAGGGTTTCCAAATTAAAGAGTTCCAATTCCCCCCCATATGTATCATTATAGTCCACCATGATATTTGAGAGTCGTATGTTTCTCACTTTATTAGATGCCCAATCTTGTAGATAGAGAATGAAAAGTGTCTATGTAATCTTCAATAGATTGGTCCTTACCTTGGCAAAGTTGTTGCCACTATATGTACAGATCATCATATGATCCAATGGGATAGTATTATTCCTTTACCACTTCCACAAAATCATCTTAGATAGGTTCTACCTCAAGGCCAATGTCATCTATACTTGACCTCTTTTTGTAAACTTCCCACCAATTTTTCATGAGCAATGATGCTTTCAAAAGAGCAAAAGTGATCTTTTCTCCATTGATGAATTTATTTACAGAGAAGTAGGAAGACAATTGATCCAACCAATTTTTTACTACATCAACATTGATTTTTCCTTCAAATTTAGGAATATAAAAATTCCCCTGAACCTTGAAGGGTGTTGGGGCACTGAAAGGACATTCCATGGATGAAGAGCCAGGAAGTGCATATGAGGAGCCAAAATTTTCCATCAAAACTTGTTAGAGAATTCAGTCAAATTGTTGTAGCATCTATGATTATTTCCATTGGAGGGATTCATTTACCATTTTTTTAAAAGGATCATATGTCTTAGTGTTGTCCACCATTTGAAGTTGTTTGGAGCAAATAGGTGGATAGTTTGGAAGCTTTGTTGTTTTCCACCTAAGCTTCTTGTAGCCTGACCTCATCCTCAGGATTATACACTCTCAAGACAAACCACTATGATACCACTGATCCAAAACATATAATTTTTTATTAATAGATATTTCAAGAACACAAAAATATCATAGTTATAATGAATTCTCTGAGAAGAGATGTTTTATTACTCAAGATCATAATACAACTATATGCTTCTCTGGGAAGAGATATTTGATTTCCATTTCAAGTTACATATTCATTTATACACATTTTGAAAGTATGAGGATGTGGAAGGTCATCAATATTAAGGGATATTAAGTTTTTTGACTTTCATAATTTAAAATAATACAAAATTTGAGGAATTACTAGTTTTAAAAACTTATTAATTTTAGACTACACTACTAAAATTGAAATTTGGGGCACTTCCATTGGGTTTTTAGGGGTGAAAAACCACCAATAAAATATCATTGCCATATCACCACATTCTAATCATTCTTATCTTTCCAATGGTTTAAATTGGGAGTCAATTGGAGCTATGGTGCAAAAGTTATGGCTCCCAGATGTTCTATCATTAATTAGGGTAGAACCGTCACCCAAATTGTCACCTAAATTATTGCCCAGATAATTTCTCCCTATTTAATAAGAAATATTCCTTATTAGGTGTGGTATTTTTTTATTAATTTGATTCTCTATGAGACACTCACCTTGGTGGCTAAGCTGGCCCCTTTTGACCACCTGATAAAGTAGAATAGAGCATCTTGTTGTTGTCTTCATCCAGGTGTCCTCAATTTGATCCTCTTCCACTGTAGTAAAAATCTACAGATCAAGCTCATTAATGTCTAGTTGTTATTATATGACTAAAGTTTCCAATATAGGTGGATGATATGGTTTTAGGAGCTCCATGTTCAATATTGGATGCAGACCAAGGTAGGTTGGTAGGTTCAACTCAAAAGCATTTTTTCCAACTTTTCTAGTGATGGTGTAGGGACCATATCTTAGAGGCCAAATTTGTTTGTGTGGGCCTGAAAGTTATTCATTTTGAATCTATAACCAAACCTTATCACCCACACCAAAATGGTGTATAATCATATGTTTATCATGGCATTGCTTATACTTATGATTCATTTTCTCCAAGATGTCATGAACTTGTTATTAGATGTGTTACATTTGTTCAATGAACTTTATTACTTTTGATACCTTAGATCTCTCATGAGGTGTGTATTCCATGGTGGATAATGGAATGGATATATCAATTGGTGCCATGTGTTAGAACTCAAAGCATACCTAGAATGGACTATGCTTGGTGGAGCTGTGTAGGGCCCGATTGTATCCATGTTGTATGAAAAGAAGACCCTCATCCCATGTGCATGGATGTTTGGAGTGATATATCTAAATCATGTGAAAAATCAAGTAGTTCACCACTTCTATCTAACCATCAGTCTTTGGATGGAAGGCTATGGAATTCATCAGCTTCATATCCATCATCTTCCATAGAGTGGACCAGAAGATGCTTAGGAACCTACTATCTCAGTCTGAGATAATGGACTTGGGGAGACCAAAATGGATCCATACATGACTAAAATATAGTTGAGTAGTTTTTTTAGTAGATATATTTTTCTTACAACTAATCATGATAACCATTTTAAAAAAATTGTCAATTAAAAAAAATACAATCCTTTCCAGGTTTTAAAGTGGGAAAACCTGAGAGAAAATCCATTAAGATAGATTCCCAAGGCCTGGTTAGTTCTGGCAATGGCATGTACAATCCTTGCTTCTTATTTTTTGGCTTGGATATTACAAATGAGGTATAATATTTGAGGTACCTTTCCATATCCTTCCACATATGGGACTAGTAGAAGTGTTTCTAAAGAACTAGCAATGTCTTTCTACACCAAAGTGTCCAGCTATCTTACTAAAATGTGATTCCCATATCATCTTCTATTGCTCTATAGCTAGAACACAGATATGCCCTATATCATATAAGACATAATATTGAAAATATATATTAAAAACATGTTTACCTTCTTGATGCACCTAATATGTATCATCAAAGGTAGGATCTACTTCATATAGAGCACCCCAAGTGGTAGTCTCATGTCCGCATAGGTCAAGAAATATTGTGAGTGTAGTAATTAGTGGGCAGCTTAGATAATCTATAGCCATATTTAAACTACCCTTTTTATGTTTGATTATTAAATGGAATTGATACAAATATTTGGCCCACTTTTGGTGCCTCTCATTTCATATTTTACTCTACATCTAAATGAATTCTAATGGTCTGTGTTCAGTGTGGATGACTATCTCTTTCTTCAAGATGTAGTGTTTCCATTTTTTGCAAGCTTGCACAATGGCATAGAGATCATTTTCATATGCCAAGTATTTCCTAAATATACTAGTGAAAGTTTCACTATGATATGTAATAGGATGGCCATTTTTCATGATGACAACTCCCATAGCATATTCAGATGCATCTCTCATTAACTCGAAAGGTTGATGCAAATATAAAAAGGTAAGAACAGGGGTTGAGTAAATGTTGTTCTTAAAATTCTCAAATCCCTTTGTTGTATTTTTCCCCACTAAAATATAGCTTTATCTCCTCCTTTAGCCACTTGGGTTAGTGGCCAAATAAGATGTGAGAATCTAGGAATAAACCTGTGATAGAAATTTGCAAGACCCAAGAAGCTATGAAGTTCTGTGAGGGTCTTTGTTGTAGGCCATTCTCAAATAACCTAAATATTTTCTAAATCAACATGGACCCCTTCCTCATTCACAATGTACCCTAGGTACCAATTTATTTTCATCCCAAATGTGCATTTGTTAAGATTTACATACAATTTGTGATCCTAAAGAGTTTGAAGCACCTTAATAACATGTTGCAGATATTCCTCCCATGTTCTAATATAGATGAGTATGTCATCTAGGTAGACAACCATTAATGAGTTGGTTAAGGGTCGCATGATGTCATCTATCATCCCCATAAAGGTTATAGGTGTGCTATATAAGCCAAAAGGCATAACCAACCATTCTAAGAGCCCCTCCTTAGATTTGAATGTAGTCTTCTAGACATCAATGGGATCGATGGGAATTTGGTGATAGCCATATTTGAGATCAATTTTGGTGAATAACTTGTCACCATGAAGTTGGTCCAGCAGGTCATCAATCCTAGGGAGGGGGTAGTGATTATTCACAATGATTTTATTCAGGGATTGATAGTCAATGCAAAGCCTCCATGTTCCATCTTTCTTTGGTGTGAGGATAATTAGGATACCATAGGGTGAAGATCTTGGCCTAATGTGACCCTTTTGGATCAATTCATAAATCTATCTTTTTATCTCGTCATTCTCTAAAATTGATCTATAATACATAGGATTGTTAGGCAAAGGTGATCCTACGATCAAATTGATAGAATTTTTTACTTGGAAATGCAGTAAAACTCCCATGGGTGACTTGAATAGGTCATCATATTCTTGTATGATTTGTCCCATCTACTTTTATTATTGTGTTGATTGTGTATTTAGGACTGTAACATTAGCCTTCTTGGATTTCTATGGTTTGACCACCATGAGAATAAATTTATGTCTTCTCCAGCAATCTCTTACATTGCTTAGCACTGGTTAGGGAGATGGATGTGGGAGGTGGTACCTTTGGTACCCTATAACATCACATTCCAAGAGTGAGGGTGATTATTTCGGTTCATGATTCATAGATTCCATGTCGATCATACATGAATGGTTGATGAAGGATTACATCACAAACATCTAGATTGACCACATCACACAAGAATTCATCTTGAAAAGGTTTTATTGCATATAAAAGAAGACACTGATGGGTGACACGAAGGTCTTTCCCTAGGCTCAACCATCCAATACTGTATGGCTTTAGGTGATGCTTCATGGATATATTTGGACTTTTCACAAATTTATTAGAGATTAAACTCTTTTGACTCCCACTATCAAGAATGAAATGTAGAGGCTTACCTTTTACCCAAATTTGGAGTGAAACAATCTTTCCATATCATTTGGCCTTTCCTCATGGGCCTATGATGAAGTGATGATGGTAGCAGGCTCAGCATCTACAACATCCTCTTTGACTTTAGGTTTTGTATGAGATATATTAGTAGATGTTGCGTATTGTGACTTAGAAAGCAGTGACTTGATGGCTCAACATTATTCTTTGTAGTGAGTTCTAGTTTTATGGTAATCACACCAATTTTCAATCTTCCCCTTCTGGGGTTTATTATCTTGAAACTCCTTTTGCTTTCAATTTTGGCCTCATATTTGACCTTCCTTATCACTTTCATTTTGAAGGCTGATTCTTCATATTCTTTCTTCCATGCTTCTGTTCAATCTTTACTACAAACTTATATGCCTCACCGAGGGTTTCCAAATTGAAGAGTTCCATTTCCCCCCATATGTACCATTGTAGTCCACCATCATATTTGAGAGTATTATGTTTCTCACTTTCTTGGATGCCCAATCTTGCAGATAGAGAATGAGAAAAGTATGCATAATCTTGAGCAGATTGGTCCTTTCCTTGGCAAAATTGTTTCCACTGTATGTATAGATCATCTTATGCTCCAATGGGATAGTATTCTTCCTTTACCACTTCCATGAAATTATCCTAGGTAGGTTCCACCTCAAATCCAATGTCATCTATATTGAACCTCTTTTTGTACACTTATCATCAATTTTTCATGGGTAATGATGCTTTCAAAAAAGCAAAAGTGATATTTTCTCCATCGGTGAATTTATTTATAGAGAAGTAGGAAGACAATTGATCCAACCAATTTTCTACTACATTAGCATTGATTTTGCCTTCAAATGTAGGATTATAAAAATTCACCTAAACCTTGAAGGGTGTTGGGGCATTAAAAGGACATTCCATGGATGAGGTGCCAAGAAGTGCAGATGAGGAGCAAAAATTTCCCATGAGGAGTTGTTGGAGAATTCAGGCAAATTGTTGTAGCATCTATGCTTGTTGCTATTGTAGGGCTTCATTTACCATTTCCTTAAAAGGATTGGATGTCTCAGTGTCATCCAACATTTGAAGTCATTTGGAGTGAATAGGTGGATAATTTGGAACTTCTATTATTTTCTACCCAAGCTTTTTGTAGCCTGACCTCATCCTCGAGATCATACACTCTCAAGACAAACCGCTCTGATACCACTAATCCAAAACTCAAAATTTTTGATTGACATATATTTCAAGAACACAAAAATATCATAGTAATAATGAATTCTCTGAGAAGAGATGTTTTATTACTCAAGATCACAATACAACTTTATGATTATCACTGGGAAGAGATGTCTAATTTCCATTTTAGGTTACATCTTCATTTATACAAATTTTGAAAGTAGGAGGATGTGGAAGGTCACCAATATTGGGGGATATTAAGTGGTTTGACTTCCATGATTCAAAATAATACAAAATTTGAGGAATTATTATTTTTAAAAACTTACTATTTTTAGACTGCACTAGTAAAATTAAATTTGGGGCACTTCCATTGGGTTTTCTAGGGTAAAAACAATTGAACAAATATCTATGCTATCTTACCACATTTTCCTCATTTTATCTTTCCAACAGTTCAAACTGGGAGTCAATTGGAGCTACGATGAAAAAGTTATGGCTCCCAAAAGTTTCATCATCAATTAAGGTAGAATTGTCCCCTAAATTGTCACCTAAATTATTACTCAGATCATTCCTCCCTCCTTGAGAATAAATGGTCCCCATTGCATCAATATTTATCATTATGTGTGGTAGTTGTGTCTTAATTTGATTCTCTATGAGCCACTCACCTTAGTGGCTAAGCTGGCCCCTTTTGACCACCTGATAAAGCATAATAGAGCATCCTCTCTTGTTGTCTTCATCCAGGTGTCCACAATCTGATCCTCTTCCACTGGAGTAAAACTTTGTAGATTAAGCTCATCAATGTTTAGTTTTTTTGCTATGACTAAAGTGCCCACAAAAGGTGGATGATATGGTTTGATGAGCTCCATGTTGAATATTGTATGCAGACCAAGTTAGGCTAGTAGGTTAAACTCAAAAGAATTTTCTTCAACATTTCTAGTGATGGTGTAGGGACCATATCACAGAGACTAATTTTTTTTTTTGGGCTTGCAAGTCATTCCTTTTGAAGCTACAACCAAAACTTGTCACTCACACCAAAATGGTGTGAAATCCTATGTTTGTCATGGTGTTGCTTATACTTATGATTCATCTTTTCTAAGATGTCATGAACTTGTTGTTAGATGTGTTGCATCTATTCAATGAACTTTGTTGATTTTGTTGCCTCATATCTCCCATGAGGTGTGTATTCCATGGTAGAAAATGGAACATCTATATCAATAAGTACCATGGGTTGGAACTTGAAGCATAACTTGAATGGATTGTGCTAGGTCAAGCTGTGTAAGGCCTAATTATATCCATATTATATGAAAAGAATACCCTCATCCTATATGCATGGATGTTTGAAGTGATACATCTAAATCATGTGAACAATCAAGTGGATCACCACTTCTATCTGACCATCAATTTGTGGATGGAAGGATATGGACTTCATTAGCTTGGTATCCATCATCTTCCATAGAGCGGACTAGAAGATGCTCAGGAACCTGCTATCTCAATCTGAGATGATGGACTTGGGGAGACCAAAATGGATCCATACATGACTAAAATATAGTTGAACAGTTTATTCATCAAATATATTTTTCTTACAAGTAATCATAATAGCCATTTTTGAAAGATAATCAACTACAAAAAAAATATAGTCCTTGTCATGTTTTGAAGTGGGCAAACCTAAGAGAAAATCCATTAAGATAGATTCCCAAGCCCTGGTTTAATCTGGCAATGGCATGTACAATCCTTGCTTCTTATTTGTTAGCTTGGCTATCACACATGGGGTGCAAGATTTGAGTTACCTTTCCACATCCTTTCACATATGGGTCCAGTAGAAGTGTTTTTGAAGAACTACCAATGTCTTTTCTACACCAAAGTGTCTAATTGTCATATTAAAATGTGCTTCCCATATCATCTTCTATTGCTCTATAGCTAGAACACATATATACCCCATATGATAAAGGACATTATCTTGAAAATAGAAATAAAAAACATGTTTACCTTCTTGAACCACCTGATATGTATTAGCAAAGGTAGGATCTACTTCATATAGAGTACCGCAAGTGGCAGTCTCATGTCTACACAGGTCAAGAACTATAATGAGTACAGTAATTGATGGGTGGCTCAAACAATTTGTGGCCATATTTGAGATCCCCTTTTTGTGTTTGATTATCAGATGGAATTATTATAGATATGTGGCACAATTTTGGTGCCTCTCATTTCATAGTTTTCTCTATTTTTAGATGAATTATAATGGTCTTTGGTCAATGTGAATGACCATCTCTCTCTCCAAAATGTAGTGCTTCTATTACTTGCAAGCTTGCATAATGGCAAGAGCTCCTTATCATATGTTAGGTGTTTCCTAACTATATCAGTGATAGTTTAACTATGATATGCAATAGGATTGCTATGTTGCATGGTGATAGCTCTCATGGCATATTCAGATGCATCTATCATCAACTCCAAAGGTTGATGCAAATTTGGTAAGGAAATAATAGGGGTTGAGCAAAGTCTATTCTTAAAATTGTTAAATTCCCTTTATTTTATTTTGTCCCACTAAAATGTATCTTTAGCTCCTCATTTAGTCACTTAGGTTAGAGGCCAAGTAACATGTGAGAATCAAAGAACAAACCTATGATAGAAATTTACAAGACCTAAGAAGTTATGAAGTTCTATGATGGTCCTTGGTTTAGGCCATTCTTGAATAACCCAAATCATTTATGGATCAACATGGACCCCTTCCTCATTCAAAATGTACCCTAGGTACTAAATGTTTTCATCCCAAATGTTCATTTATTGATATTTGCATATAAATTGTGCTTCTAAAGAGTTTGAAGCACCTTAAAAACATGATGCAGATGTTCCTCCCATGTTCTGATGTAGATGTGTATGCCATCTAGGTAGACAACCATGAATGAGTTGGTGAAGGGTCACATGATGTCATCCATCATCCTCATGAAGGTTGTAGGTGCGTTAGTTAAGCCAAAAGGCATAACCAACCATTCAAAGAGACCCTTCTTAGATTTGAATGCAGTCTTCCAGACATCGCTAGCATCAATGAGAATTTGATGATAGCCAAATTTGAGATCAATTTTGGTGAATAACTTCTCACCATAGAGTTGGTCCAATAGGTCATTAATCCTAGGGAGGGGGTAGTGATTCTTCATAGTGATTTTAGTCAGGGCTTGATAGTTAATGTAAAGCCTCTATGTTCCATATTTATTTGGTGCTAGGATAATTGGGATACCATAGGGTGAAGAGCTTGGCTTGATGTGACCCTTTTGGATTAATTCTTAAATCTATATTTTTATCTCCTCATTCTCTAAAACTAATCTACAATACATAAAACTTTTAGGCAAAGGTGATCATGAGATCAAATCGATAGAATGTTTTACCTGGAAATGTAGTAGAACTCTTGTGGGTGACTTAAATAAGTCATCATATTCTCCTATGATTTGTCTCATCTGATTCTATAGTTATGTTAATTATGTAGTCAGGACTATACCATCAGGCTTCTTAGATTTCTATTTTTTGACCATCATGAGATTGAATTATTTTATCTTCTCCACCAATCTATTACATTACTTGACACTGATCAGGAATATAGATGTAGGAGGTGGTACCGCTGGTACCCTATAGTACTACATTCCAAGAGTGAGGGTGATTCTTTGAGTTCATGATTCATAGATGCCATATCTATCATACATGAATGACTGACCAAAGAGTACATCACAAACATCTAGATTGACCACATCACACAAGACTTCATCTTGGAAAGGTTTTATTACATATAAAAGAAGACACTGATGGGTGACATGGAGGTCTCTCCTTGGGCTCAACCATCCAATACTGTATATATTTTGGTAAGGCTTCATGGATAGATTTAGACTTTTCACAACTCTAGTAGAGATTAAATTCTTTTGACTCCCACTATCAAGAATGAAATGTAGAGGCTTACCTTTTACCCATAATTTAGAGTGAAACAATCTTTCCTTGTCATTTGTCCTTTCCTTATGGGTCTGTGATGAAGTAATGATGGTATCGGGCTTAGCATCTATAATAAATTCTTCATCCTCTTTGACTATAGGTTATGTATGAGATAAAGTAGTAGATGTCGAGTATTGTGACTTAGAAATCAATGACTTGATGGCTCGACATTCTTCTTTAGAGTGAGTTCTAGTTTTGTGGTAATCACACCATTTTCTAATCTTCCCCTTTTGGGGTTTCTTATCTTGAAACTCCTTTTACTTCTAATTTTTGCCTCATATTTGACCTTCATTGTCACTTTTCCATTTAGATGGTTGGTTCTTCATATTTTTTCTTCCATGCTTCTACTCAATCTTCACTGTGAACTTATATGCCTCATTGAGGGTTTCCAAATTAAAGAGTTTCATTTCCCCCCATATGTACCATTGTAGTCCACCATGATATTTGAGAGTCTTATGTTTCTCACTTTCATGGATGCCCAATCTTGTAGACAGAGAATGAAAAATGTCTATTTAATCTTGAATAGATTGGTCCTTACCTTGGTGAAGTTGTTTCTATTGTATGTATAGATCATCATATACTCTAATGGGATAGTATTCTTCTTTTACCACTTCCACAAAATCATCCTAGGTAGGTTCCACCTCAAGGCTAATTTCATCTGTACTGAACCTCTTTTTCTACACTTCCCACCAATTTTTCATAGGCAATGATGCTTTCAAAAGAGTAAAAGTGATATTTTCTCCATCGATGAATTTATTTATAGAGAAGTACAAAGATAATTGATCCAACCAATTTTATACTACATCAACATTGATTATGCCTTCAAATGTAGGAATATCAAAATTCACCTAAACCTTTAAGGGTGTTGGGGCACTCAAAGGACGTTCCATGGATGAGGAGCTAGGAAGTGCAGATGAGGAGCTAAAATTTTCCATTGAGATTTGTTGGAGAATTTGAGAAAATTATTATAGCATCTATACTTATTTCCATTAGAAGGATTCATTCACAATTTCCTTAAAAGGATTAGATGTCTTAGTGTTGTTTTCCATTTGCAGTCATTTGGAGTGAATAGGTGGATAGTTTGGAAGCTCTATTATTTTCCACCAAAGATTCTTGTAGCCTGACCTCATCCTCAGGATCATACACTCTCAAGACAAACCACTTTGATACCACTAATCCAAAACATAGAATTTTTATTTGACAAATATTTCAAGAACATAAAAATAACACAGTAACAATGAATTCTCTGAGAAGAGATGTTTTATTACTCAATATCACAATACAACTATATGCTTATCTCTGAGAAGAGATGTTTGATTTCCAATTTGGGTTAAATATTCATTTATACACATTTTAAAAGTAGGAGGAGGATGTGGAAGGTCACCAATATTGATGGAGATTAAGTTGTTTGACTTCCATGGTTTAAAACAATAT
Organism: Torreya grandis; assembly: GCA_037957365.1. Lineage (NCBI taxonomy): Eukaryota > Viridiplantae > Streptophyta > Pinopsida > Cupressales > Taxaceae > Torreya > Torreya grandis. The sequence goes on from JARHVA010004187.1 coordinate 929,267, forward strand.
AAAATTTGAGGAATTACTATTTTTAGAAACTTACTATTTTTAGACTGCACTACTAAAATTAAAATTTGGGCCACTTCCATGGAGTTTTTAGGGTCAAAAACCACTAAGCAAATCTCTATACCATCTCACTACATTCTTCTTGTTCTTAAGTTTCCAATGGTTCAAAAGGGGAGTCAATTGGATCTACAGTGTAAAAGTTATCACTCTCAAAAATTCTATCATCAATTGGGGTAGAACTATCACTTGAATTGTCACCAAAATTATTTCCCAAATCATTCCTCCCTCCTTGAGAATAAATAGTCCCTATTACATCAATATTCCTCATCAAGTGTGGTAATTGTCTTAATTTGATTCTCTGTGAGCCACTCACCTTAGTGGCTAAGTTGGCCCCTTTTGACTACCTGATAAAGTGGAATAGAGCATCCTCTTATTTTCTTTATCTAGGTGTCCACAATCTGGTCCTCTTTCACTGGAGCAAAACTCTACAGATCAAGTTAGTCAATATTTATTTGTTATGCTATGACTGAAGTGTCCAACAAAGGTGGATGATATGGTCTGAAGAGCTCCACATTGAATATTGGATGCAGACCAAGGTAGGCTAGTAGGTTCAACTCAAAAGCATATTCTCCAACTTCTTTGGTGATGGTGTAAGGACCATATCATAGAGGCTAAATTTTTTTTTTGGGCCTGCAAGTCATTCCTTTTGAATCTACAACCAAACCTTGTCATGTAAACTAAAATGGTGTGAAATCCTATGTTTATCATGGCATTGTTGATTTATATTTTCCAAGATGTCATGAGCTTACTACTGGATGTGTTGTATTTTTTCAAAGAATTTTGTTTCTTTTACTACCTCAGATCTCCCATGAGGTGTGTATTCCATGGTGGAGAATGGAATGGATATATCAATTGGTGACATGGGTGGAACTTGAAGCTTACCTAGAATGGCTTGTGCTTGGTTGAGCTATGCAGGGCCTAATTATATCCATATCATATGAAAAGAATCCCCTCATCTGATGTGCATGGATGTTTAGAGTGATACATCTGAATCATGTGAACAATCAAGTGGTTCACCACTTCTAGCTAACCATAAATCTATGGATGGAAGTCATGGACTTCATCAACTTAATATCCATCATCTTCCATAGAGTAGACTAGAAGATGCTCAAGAACCTACTATCTCGATATGAGATAATGGACTTGGGGAGACCAAAATGGATCCATACATGACTAAAATATAGTTAAGCAATTTATTTAGTAGATATATTTTTCTTACAAGAAATCATGATAGACATTTTTTAAAAATGATCAACTATAACAAAAATAAATTCCTTTCCATGTTTTGAAGTGGGAAAACCTGAGATAAAATATATTGAGACAGATTCCCAAGGCCTGGTTGTTTCTGGTAATGACATCTTTAATCCTTGCTTCTTATTTGTTGGCTTGGCTATAATACATGGGGTTCAAATTTGAGGTAAATTTCCACATCCTTTCACATATGGGGCTATTAGAAGTGTTTTTAAAGAACTACGAATGTCTTTTCTACACTAAAGTGTCCATCTATCCTACTAAAATGTGCTTCCCATATCATCTTTTGTTGCTCTATAGCTAGAACATAGATATGCCCCATATGACAAAGGACATTATCTTGAAAATAGAAATTAAAAGCATGCTTACCTTCTTAAAGCACCTGATATGTATCAACAAAGGTAGGATCTACTTCATACAGAGCACCCCAAGTGGCAGTCTCATGTTTGCATAGGTCAAGAACTATTATGAGTATAGTAATTGGTGGGTGGCTCAAATAATTTATGGCTCAGAGAATTTTTACAGATATATGGCCCACTTTTTGTGCCTCTCATTTCATAGTTTACTCTATGTCTAGATGAATTTCAATGGTCTTGGTCAGTGTGGATGACCATCTCTTTCCCTAAGATGTAGTATTTCCATTGTTTGTAAACTTGCATAAAGGCATAGAGCTCCTTATCATATGTCAGGTATTTCCTAACTGTATCAATGAAAGTTTCACTATGATATGCAACAAGATGGCCATGTTGCATGATGACAGATCCCATGGCATGTTCAAATGCATCTGTCATCAACTTGAAAGGTTGATGCAAATATGGCAAGGCAAGAACAGGGGTAGAGCAAAGTTTGTTCTTCAAATTCTCAAATGCCCTTTTTTATATTTTTCCCCATTGAAATGTAGCTTTAGCTCCTCCTTCAGTCACTTGTGTTAGTGGCCAAGCAAGATTTTAGAATCCAAGAACAAACCTATGATATAAATTTGCAAGACCCAAGAAGCTGTAAAGTTTTGTGAGGCTCCTTAGTGTAGGCCATTCTTAAATAACCCAAATCTTTTTTGGATCGACATGGACCCCTTCCTCATTCATAATGTACCCTAGGTACTAATTTTTTTCATCCCAAATGTGCATTTATCAATATTTGCATACAAATTGTGCTCTCAAAGAGTTTGAAGTAACTTATGAACATGTTGTAGATGTTCCTCCCATGTTCTACTATAGATGACTATGTTATCTAGGTAGACAACCATGAATAAGTTGGTAAAGGGTCATAAGATGTCATCCATCATCCTCATGAAGTTTTCAGGTGTGTTAGTTAAGCCAAAAGGCATAATCAACCATTCAAAGAGCCCCTCCTTTGATTTCAATGCAATCTTCCAGACATCAGTGGGATTAATGGGAATTTGGTGATAGATAAATTTGAGATCAATGCTTTTGAAGAAATTATCACCATAGAGTTGGTCTAGTAGGTCATCAATCCTAGGGAGGGGATAGCAATTCTTCACAATGATTTTATTCAGGGCTTGATAGTCAATGCAAGGCCTCCATGTTCCATCTTTCTTTAGTGCCAAGATAATTGGGCTGTCATAAGGTGAAGAGCTTGGCCTGATGTGACACTTTTTGATCAATTAATGTATTTATCTTTTTATCTCATCATTCTCTAAAATTGATCTATGATAGTAGTACTGTTAGGCAAAGGTGATCTTAGGATCAAATTGATAGAATGTTTTACTTGGTAATGTAGTAGAACTCCCATGGGTGACTTGAATAAGTCATCATATTCTCCTATGATTTGTCCCATATACTTCTATTGTTGTGTTGATTGTGTAGTCAGGACTAAAACATCGATCTTCTTGGATTGTTATGGTTTGACCACCATGAGAATTAATTACTTTATCTTCTCCACCATTCTCTTACATTACTTGGCACTGATCAGGGAGATAAATGTGGGAGGTGGTACCTCTAGTGCCCTATAGCACCATGTTCCAAGAGTGAGGGTGATTCTTTGGGTTCATTATCCATAGATTCCATGTCAATCATACATGAATAACTGACCAAGGATTACATCATAAATGTCTAGATTGACCACATCACATAAAACTTCATCTTGGAAAGGTTTTATTGCATATGAAAGAAGAAACTGATGGGTGACATGGAGGTCTCTCCCTAGGCTCAACCATCCAATATTATATGGATTTGGGTGAGGCTTCATGGATAGATTTAGACTTTTCATAACTTTAGTAGAGATTAAATTCTTTTGACTCCCACTATCAAGAATGAAATGCAGAGGCTTACCTGTTACCCATAATTTGGAGTGAAACAATATTTCCTTGTCATCTAACCTTTCTTCATGGGTATGTGATGAAGTGATGATGGTATCAAGCTCAACATCTAAAATCTCTTCTTCATCCTCTTCAACTGTAGGTTTTGTATGAGATATAGTAGTATATGTCAAGTATTGTGACTCAGAAAGCAGTGACTTGATGGCTCAACATTCTTCTTTGGAGTGAGTTTTAGTTTTGTGGTAATCACACCAATTTCTAGTCTTCCCCTTCTAGAGTTTATTATCTTAAAACTCCTTTTTATTCAAATTTTGGCCTCATTTTTGACCTTCCTTGTCACTTTTTCATTTCGAATGCTAACTCTTCATATTCTTTCTTCCATGTTTCTACTCAATCTTCACTACAAACTTGTATGCCTCACCGAAGGTTTCTAAATTGAAGAGTTCCATTTCCCCCCATATGTAACATTGTAGTCTAACATGATATTTGAGACTCTTATGTTTCTCACTTTCTTAGATGCCCAATTTTGTAGACAGAGAATGAAAAATGTCTGTGTAATCTTGAATGGATTGGTCCTTACCTTGGCAAAGTTGTTGTCATTATATGTATAGATCATCATATGCTCCAATGGAATAATATTCTTCCTTTACCACTTCCACAAAATTATCCTAGGTAGGTTCTAGCCCAAGGCCAATTTCATCTATACTAAACCTCTTTTTGTACACTTCCCACTGATTTTTCATGAGCAATGATGCTTTCAAAAGAGTAAAAGTGATCTTTTCTCCATCAGTGAATTTATTTACTAAGAAGCAAGAAGACAATTGATCCAACCAATTTTCTACTACATCAGCATTGATTTTACCTTAAAATGTAGGAATATCAAAATTCACCTAAACCTTGAAGGTTGTTGGGGCACTAAAAGGACATTCCATGGATGAGGAGCCAGGAAGTGCAAATGAGGAGCCAGAATTTCCCATCGAGAGTTGTTGGAGAATTTGGGAATTTTTTTTGTATCATCTGTGCTTGTTACCATTAGAGGGATTCATTCACCATTTCCTTAAGAATATCAGATGTCTTGATGTCATCCACCATTTGAATTCATTTTAGGTAAATAGGTGGATAGTTTGGAAGCTCTGTTGTTTTCCACCCAAGCTTCTTATAGCCTAACCTCATCCTCGAGATCATACACTCTCAAGACAAACCACTCTAATACCACTAATCCAAAACTCAAAATTTTTGATTGAAAGATATTTTAGGAACACAAAAATAACATAGTAATAATGAATTCTCTGAGAAGAGATGTTTTATTACTCAAGATCGCAATACAACTATATGTTTATCTCTGGGAAGAGATGTCTAATTTCCATTTCAAGTTATATATTCAATGATACACATTTTTAAAGTAGGAGGAGGATGTGAAATGTCACAAATATTGAGGGATATTAAGTGGTTTTACTTCCATGATTTAAAAAAATACAAAATTTTAAGAATTACTATTTTTAAAAACTTACTATTTTTAGACTACACTACTAAAATTTAAATTTGGGGCACTTCCATTGGGTTTTCATTTTTTAAAAACCACTAATAAAATATCCATTCCATCTCACCATGTTATACTCATTATTATCTTTCCAATGGTTCAAATGAGGAGTTAATTGGAGATACAGTGTAAAAGTGATGGCTCTCAAAAGTTCCATCATCAATTGGGGTAGAACCGTCACCTGAATTATCACCTGAATTGTTGCCCAGATCAAAAATTTCCACCACAAAACCATCCAAAACCAAACAACCCAAATCAAACCCACCTACTAAAACCATTCTACCACCAACAACTTCTATGATGAATCCTACTTCTAAGAAAGCTCCCCTACCAAAAACTAAAAACCCATCACCCTTAACACCTTTGCTCGATTCTTATTCGACCATTTTACAAAGGTTGTTACAAACTTATTCCTTAAGCCTACTACCTATAAAACCTTTTTAACCTTTAATTTTATTCTAAACCATCTTGGTTTAATGATGTTTAATATATTCATACCATAGGACACCTGGGCACAACATAAAAAACTAAAAAGCTCTCTAAGTACTTATCCATAACTTATGGGATGAGGATGATCTATTAGAAGATGAACCCCTCTCAAGCCCATCATCAACCCCACCACCAAAAAAACCTATCCATCACTTACCCACTCCCCCACTCTCATCCAAGAGTGAGGAGGAATTGAAGTAGCCTTCTAGCCCAATGCCTCACCCCATCCACACTATCCATATGGTTACCCAATCTCAGGCCCAACAAAAAAATAAGGGAAAGGCCAAAGTGCCCATTCCTTGTAATTATCCTTCCACCCCTCAACCTTCTAACCAAACTCAAACACCTTCACCTTTAAAAAAACCCAAAATATCCATCTTGGGTGCCTCACCCTCCAATCCATCTGAATTTATCCAATGAGTGGTTTTGAAATAGCTTCACTAGACACCAGTGAAGATGAGCCTATACGAATTGATCAACACTTTACCCCATCATTACCAAGCACTGAAAAATCCCCTAAAATATATAGAGGTCCAAACTAAAGACCCTCAACCTCTTGTAGCCTTTGTCAAAACTCTTTGACTTTCCACCCTTGTTACAATCAAGGATTTAAAATACCTTCTATTCACCCTGAAGATCTTGATCCTCCCCTTTTCATCACTACATCCATCAATCAAACTTGAATCAAAAGGGTAATTATTGATGTAGAATATAGTATTAATATTATCTCCTCCCATGTTTATGACCAACTCCAACTGCCAAAGAATATCATCTCAGAAACCTCAACGGTCCTCTATTCTATTAGTGATACTATGGCCACAACCTTGGGAATAGTCATCTTTCACATATGCTTAGGACCTCACACAATTTTAAAGCTCTTATATGTCATATAATGTGAGTTCTAATACAAAATATTACTTGTATTCCCTTAGATCTAAGCCATGAGTTGTGTCATATCCACCTTACATTGATGTGTCAAGTTCAAATATAAAGATTAGGTTGGCACTATACAAGCTGGCACTAGTCCTTTCATATCTTGTAACATGGCATATCGACCCAATGACATTATTCTCCCTCATCCATCCACCTCACCACTAACCAACAACAACTCCACCCCTACCCTTGATGAATCTTTAACTAGATCCTCTATCCCTTTTTCTCAAATCTTGATATAAGACCCCTTGGAACTGATGTTCTAATATCTCTCACTGGGAGAATATTATCCTTTTGCCTTAGATGCCTTCCCTACTCTTCAAGAGTATGGGAATATCAACCATGATCCTAGGTATGATCCCAATATTATAACCACTATTCCTTTTAGGTTCCCCAACCACCAAACCAATTTCATCTATGAGAGGCTTGATCATCTGCTTTTTGCTCCATCTACCAGTTTTCTATCCAACCATTAACCTCTAATTTCTCCTATTTGGAAAAACCAATTTTTTTTAAATTATAACTTAATAGGTGTGCCTAAAATGGATTCAACTTTGGCCATTATGAAAATGGACCCCATGAGTTACCTTTGATCAAAACCCATAAACCTCATGAGTTATTTGGCCTTGGGTTTGTACCACTTGAATAACACACTAATTCACCCAAACCCATCACACTATTGAGGATTACATTCCATCCTCACTAACCCCATCTATTTCAAAGTTTGAGGGTTTTAAAATCATCCCTCCTATTTTTTATTTATTTTTAGTTAATATTGTTAGTTTGCCCCCCCTAACCTATCAAAAGGGAAGCTAAACTAAAGCTTTTCCTCTTATTCATCTTGAAATGGTAGAAAACAATTTTTCTACCATCCATACCATCCACCATAAATATGATGATTCCATTATCACCTATATTTTTGTAGGGTATTATTTTATCCATAAATCCCTTCCTCTTGAGAACCAAACCATGTTGAATGAATCCACTATTGATGTCAACATAGGTACTCAAGATAACCCTTGCATTGTAAAGATTGGTCAATCCTTAGATTCCTCGAAGTAATAGGATTACCCTTCCTTTATGACCAAATCATAACATTTGCTTAGTCTTATCAGGATATGCCTAGAATCAATCCTTCTATAGCTCTCCACAACATCATCATCCATCTCGATGCTAAGCCTATAAGGCAAAAGATTCATAAGATGCACCCTCATATCACCCTTCTAATCAAAGAAGAGATTCAATGCCTCTTGTCAGTTGAATTCATCCAACCCATTGGTTATCACCAATGGGTTTTCAATATCATTCCCATAACTATACCCATAAGACCTTTGTATTGACTTTCATGACCTCAATCTTGCTTATCCAAAGGATGACTTCCCTTTTCCTAGTATTGACCAACTTATTAAACTTACAACTATTTATGAGATGTTATCCCTAATGGATGGTTTGTCAATATATAATCATATCTTTATTTCCCTTGAATATCAACATAAGAATTATTTCATCACCCCATGGAGAACCTTCTACTATAGGGTCATGTTTTTTAGTCTAAAGAATGCTAGAGTAACTTACCAGCGTGCGATGACCTATATATTCCATGATCTCATGCACAAAATTATAGAGGACTATGTAGATGATCTCCTTAGAAAATCCAAATATCACAAATATCATCTAGACATTCTCAAAATTATCTTTGAGTGCCTAATCTATTTCCATGTTTGACTCAATCCCAAGAAATATATTTTTGGGGTCTTATCTAAAAATCTTCTTAGATTTATCATCTCTCTTTGAGGAATTGAAGTAGATCCTACCAAAGTCAGAGTGATCCTCGACATGACACCTCCAACCCACCTTAAGTAACTCCATAACTGATAGAGGAAGCTCCAATCCATCCATCACTTCATCTCTTAATTATCAGATAGATGTCAACCTTTTCACCATCTTTTCAAGAAAGATACATCTTTTAAGTGGAGTAAGGAATGTCAACAAGCCTTTGATTCACTCAAATCATACTTTATTTCTCCACCTATTATTACCCCTCCTAAAGAGGACCAACCTTTCTACCTTTATATCTCTATCACTAATCATTCCTTAGGGGTAATGCTTACTCACCTAAATGAACAAAACAAAGACCAAGATGTCTACTATATAAGTCAAACACTAGGTATACCCATACTGAGAAGATTTGACTCACCCTAGTCTTTTTGGCTTCCAAAACTAGGCATTACCTCCTCAATGACAATAACTTTGTCATCACCCATACTAACCCACTCAAGTACATGCACTCTAAACCATACCAAAACCAACATATGGCTAAGTGGTTCATGCTCCTAGCATTGTTTGACCTTGGGTTCCTCTAGAAAAAATTGATTAAATGGAAATTCATCATCAATAAATTGGTCAAAGATCCTTTTCTATACAACCAACTACTTCCTCTTGCATTTCTTGATGAATTCATCATGACTCTTTCTCAAGAGGACATCACCTACCAAATGACCATGTTCTTTGATGGATCGAAGTGCTAACTCGGTGGGGGTGCCAGAGTTATTATCATTCCCCTTAGTGGTGACCCTCTCCCTCTTTCTTTCAAACTTTATTTTGAGTGTACCAATAATATGTATAAGTATAAAGCCCTAGTAATAGGTCTCCAAACTGCTTTATCCTTGTGAATTAAGAGGATCAGTGTCTTTGGTGATTCCCAACTTGTGGTTAACCTAGTCAATGGATCTTACCAATGTAAGAATTATGTCTTTCAATAGTATAAACAAGTATTATATTTACTCTTAAAATCATTTAATCGTTACTTTATTGAATATGTTCCATGATCCACCAAAACGTTCATAGATATGATGGCTTCTCTTGCTTCCTAGATCTCATCTCAGCCTTCCAATTCTAAGCTCTTTGTCACCATTCATCATTTTATCACACCCTATTATATCCAATTTAACCTCCCTACCATTTTTAATGTGGAGGAATCTCCATCAAACATTTAGTACAAGCAAACTTTTGACTACCTCAACTTCGGTGTCATTCCTCCCAACCTCTCTAGGAATGCCTAAAGAGCCTTTGTTCAGAGTACCTCTCAGTATGATATACTAGTGGGAATCCTTTTCAAACATGGTTTTGATGGCCTTATTCTCCATTACCTATGTAGTCATAAAACTTCCCATGCTATCAAGGAAATGCATGATAAAATGTGTGGGGGACACTTTAGTGGTATAGCTATTGCTAAACTCATCCTTCACCTTGGATACTATTGGTCCACCCTCAACCAAGACTATTGTGATTATGTAAAGAAGTGTGTTAAATGTTAACAACATGCCAATTTGCGTCATGCACTAGCCCATGGCCTTCAATTATGCAAGGAATTTTGGCCCTTTTCATAATGGGTAATAGATCTCATTGGGGAAATCAATCCTCATTCTTCATAGTGGCACCACTCTATCATCACCACCACTAAGTATTTCACCAAGTGGGTGGAGGATATTCCTCTCATCTTGACCAAAGCTGAGAATATAGTCGACTTCATCAATCATCATGTTATCTATCATTTTAGCATTCCCCATAAGATCATAACTGATAATGGAAAATCTTTCAAAAACTAAAAATTTTAAGGCCTTTGTGATGCATTTATCATAAAGTTAAGTTTTTCCTCACTATATTATCCACAAGTAAATCCATAGGTAGAATCTTCAAAAAAAATCCTCAACAAAATGTTAACCAAGATTGGCAGTGCTTCTGGTTAGGATTGGCATTTACACATCCCTTTTGTTTTATGGGCTTATCACAATAGCATTCAAACCTCTATGGGTGCTACCCCTTTCTCTCTAGTCTTCAAAGTAGAGGAGATCTTGATTATTGAAGTCTAAATTCCCTATCTTTGCATATCCTTAAAAGACATCATTTTTTAGAGTGACTATCATCAAGAATGTTTAGCATGACTTGAGTTACTTGATGAGTGTCACTTAGCTATGATTAACCACTTGCATGTCTATCAAGAGTGAGTCAATCACACCTATAAAAATCACCTAAAAGAGCAATAATTCAACATCAAAGACCTCATCCTAAAGGAAAATTGACATTTGACCAAGATGGAGAAAAGCAAGCAAGGCAAGTTTTTTTTCATTTGGCTTGGACCCTACATCATAACCCACAAGTATGGATTAGGAGCTTATCATTTTTCCTCTCAAAGGCAAACCAGAACCTAAGCCTCTCAATGCTTTGCATCTATGTCCTTCTTTTGTTAAATAGGGATCAAAATCACTTTTTGTCTAACTTAAGATGGTCCCTTGATTTATGATATTTTCACCTTCCTCACATCTTCATCCTATCCTTTTGAGGACAATCAATTACAACATAAAACCATGTAGTTAACCATAAAAATCATAGCCTAATCCTAAATATGGGTACCACAGCTCTAACCATGGCATGGTTCTCATGGATACTTTCCATCCCTACTCGAATGGAATCCCATGGTTATTGTCTCTTAAAACCACTATTTTCACCTATCATTAACCTCTTTTACTCTAAGTTTTTCCCTCATAAAGGTAAACCTTCAATCCTATATAGACTTGTCCATGTCTAACCTAGTATCAAAACAATTTGATACCTAAATATCACTTGGGTCAAATATCTATAGAATGTTGACTATTCCCTTGAAGGATAGCTACCCATAATCTAAATTGATTCGAAATATAGACTACTCCCTTGAAGGATAGATACCAAAATAAACCAATCTAAACTTAGACCACTCCCTTAAAGGATGGCTAAGTCAATTTTGTCAAAAGTAATCATTGAAAGCCTCCTGTATCAATCATCTTCACAAACTTATCAAAACTAAACAATAAAATGACCCTTTATCAAAATCAAAGAAATATATCCTAATAAAATTACAATTATATTTCATATATATAACATAAGTAGACTTCTCACATCAATCAGTCTATGCCTTGCATTAAAACATGAACTTGTCTATTAAAGTTCCTAGGTCACCTATAAAAATGACAAACCAACCCTCAAAAGGATACACTACCCTTCAAACCACCTATCACCTATCTCCCCTTTGTACCATCACAAATCAAGGGATTCAGAGCTTACTTGACATGATGTGATCAAGACACCCTTTTTACCAACCAACGTATGCTAATGTGAAGCAGTCAAAAGGCTTACTTAATCCAATCTAACTTTGGTTTTTGTATAGTCTTATGCCAATGAAGAAGCATCATGCCCCTTTCCTTATCTTCTCATTATTGGTTCATGTATTCACTTAAACCTATGTCTCACCCATTTTCTCTCTTTTCCCACATCTAGTTTTATTATCTAACTTACTTTATGTTCTATCATAAAAAAAATAACCATAATCAAAACATGACCATAAGTATCACATATCCATGATCATAAACCACATCATCATAACATCACATCCATAAATCAAAACATCATACCCATGTATAAAACTATAACCATAATCATAAACCACATTACATCTATAATAATAAGTCCCATCACTTATCCATGATCATGACTATAATAAAAACATCATAGCCATATATAGAACAATAAAAATTTATCCTAAACATCATAACCATGCATAAAAACAAAGCATCACATAATCACCATAATCATGTATAATCATCCATCATAAACATTATCTATAAACATCACATGCCTAAAATAGTGAGTCTACATCTCATAAGCATAAACATCATAACCATGAACCATAAAAACACATTCATATATCATCATCACATCATATACATCATGTCGCATCCAAATAAAATAGTACATATAAATAATGTGCATCTTTCTCTCTAAAAAATATTACATCTTCATACATCAGCTCATAGCTGGTATCAAAATCTTATACATATATACATATCATATCATAAAACTATGCCCCTAAGACATCACTTCTACTTGGTACTTACCCCTGTGATGTGCCTACCTGTCGACCCACTAAAGTAGCCCAATAACCCAGAGTCACTACACCTATACCACCTTCCAAAATGGCTTTATACTCACCCCATCAAAGCTCTTATAGAAAATTTGTCAAAACTATGGCTTTATAATAACACAACTCCTCAATGGTGGCCAAGTACAGTGCCATGGGAATGCTACTTGGTGTTCCTATTGGTGATGCATCTCCTCTTCCTCTCTATCTCAAAGTGTCCCTCTCCTAAGTCACCAAGGTTAGTGTAGTCCTTTCCTGATACCTCTCACCTATCACAATCATCACTTAACCCTATAATATCATAACCTAGCCCTATAATGTGGCCACCTACCCATGTAAAGCTATAATCTATGCCTACATAATGACTAGTACCACTCCTACCTATCCATCAGGTCCACCTCCCTATACCTATACCTATGGATCCCACTAGATGGGTCCACATCCATGGGCAACCTACCCCCATCATCCCATCCAAAATTTTCTACTATATAAATGGCCTAATACCATGCCACATAGCCATTGACAAAACCTAAATCATTAATCTCTATTCTAATAGGTAGCTCCTCATGACCAAGAACCATCACCACTAGCTGTGGCATTAGAATTAAAAACTTGGCATCCTCCTACCTATACCTTAGGAATGGATCCAAAATCCCCTATACTAGGTCAAAATACCTACAAACCCTATCAAAAGGGATGAGCACAATCTCACCCTCTCTCTTAAAAATCCACTTGTAGCTCTACATCGATAAAATATGCCAAGTATAGTGGGCCCACCTCAAGAAGCTGACATATGGCCTCCAAACCACATTTTTAACCACCAAGGCCTCCAATAGCCATCTAAACAAATAAATGTCTCATGCACATCCTCTTTCCCCTATAATCATGTAATCTCTCTTCCATCACATGAAACCCACCCTAAAATCCATCTGGGCATATCCCTCATAGGGTAGCCCCATCGACCTTAGAACCCAGATGTGCTCATAAGCCTAGTAGTGTATCATGAACCCCACACTAATACTATATCTTTGGTGAGCTCAAAACCCCACAACTCCCTATATATCTAAACCAAAAAAATAGGTACCCACCCAAAAATTGTTTAACCCAATAACATCTCCACCAGGACTCCCAATAATAGATAAGGAAATTGCCCACTACTTGAATCTATTAGTATAAAACATGAGACTTCCATCATCATCGTAGTTATCAACCTCTTGTCATCTCTAACCCTCTGATATAAAGCTCTATAGTTAAACCCTCTATCCTACCACCTAGCAAAGGCTTGATCCTCACTTTATAGGATCTCTATGTGCTGAGCTCTCTCATCTCTCTCAATGTGATATATCAGCTCCCCCTAAATGGGCAATCATGTGATCCTATGTACATCCTCTAGTAGGATGTTCATCTTGCACATCTATTAGAGAAAGGTGTTCATGGCTATATCCCATCTCTTAATGAGGGCCATGATCATCATTACATTTTGTGGTATGTGTTATAAGTTCATTATTGCCTTGAGGCTAACCTCCTTAATATGTGCCTAATAACCTTCTATCATCTCATGATGGATCTCTACAAATATCTAAGGAACCTGATCCCACATCTATTTCTAATATTATGCCTAAAAAATTCATTACAAAAAATACTTAATTTTTCTCTAAACTAATCTACCCATAAACATTCACCTTTTTCCCCCACTCACCTACCTATTAACACCTAATTTTTCCTAAATGCAAACTACACTAACCCCTTTTTAAACTACCTTCCCACTAGAACTACCCTTAACATTATAAAACATTTTAAACTAACCTATAGCCTTAACATTTTTATAAAAAAAATTCTTACCCTTAACCTATTTCCTTAACCTTTTATCAACACACCCTTGACCATTTGATTGACCATTGATGATTGGCTAGCCATTTGGCCTCTGGTCTTGGACCATCGATGGTAGACTATGACCATTGATGGTTAGGTATGAATATCAATGGTCACTGTGTGTGACCACTAATGGCCAAACCCCCAAACCTACCTACCCAAACCACCCCTTTCTAATAGCTAATTTCCCTAATTCTTTCTCCTACCCTACCCCCAACCTACCTACTTTCCCAATTTTAACTTTTACCTACTAATTTTAACAAAAACAACCTACAACATAAAACTAGTTTAAAACCCCAAACCCTTCCCAAACCAATAAAAAATCAACATAATTTAACTAACAATTACCAAAATCAATATAATTTATCAATTTAATACATCCCCTACCTTATTCCTTAATTATCGTCAAGGAGGGATCCTGGATCCTATTACCTAGTCATGCCCCTATCTACCCTACATCCTTGGTCTACCTCAACAATCAACCACTCAACACAAATATCCTAATCAACCAATTAGTAACTAACTCATCAATACTCTCTTACAACACATCAAGGATCTTAGTATGAATAGGAGTCAGGAAGTCACAAAAATTAAAAATGAAAATGACTTGTTTTTCTCACTTTTTATCCTCTACACTTTTAGGGTTTCCCCTAACTGTCAATGGTTAGGTTGATCATTGATGGTCAAGTTTAGGACCCCTGACCATTGATGGTCAGTATGTCCCCTTTTTAAAATTTTGTCACCAATACCTTAGTGCCACCTTCTGTAGACCACCTTCTCTAATTACCATCCCAACCACATCCACCTTGACATTGGCCATTTTGGCCCAAACTATCACATATTTTGTGATGACCTTGCCTTGTTCCTTTTGACTATACCAACCAACATTGCCATGTTGAACATTTTAATTTTCACCACCTAGTACACACTAGACCATTTATGTTTTTCCTAGGATCACTTCCTACCTAAAATAACTATGAAAACATTGACCCTATCTAGGAGACTTGATAGGAATAACTTTATTAGTTATGCCTAACATTGTGGCCTAGTTACCTTGTCACCAGTCTTTCTAAAAATAACCTTATTTTTACCAATTATGGTGACTTAGTTTATGAAAAATCTTGAATATCATAATTAATCATATTTTATGCACATATTTACATTTCAAATTCCCAACCACTATTGTCACCAGCCTCATGAATTACCATAACCACTTACTAAACCTGCACCTGATTCAATTTCACCTCATCAACTCCTAGTTTGAGGGGGAACACCTCCTCCCATACTTGGGGAAATCAAACCTTCAACCTGTAATCCATTTTTTATTTTACATCTTGCTAACATAAATTACATATAAAAAGGGGGAAAATGTAGACACTAAAAAACCACACACAATAATTCTAGATGTTGAAACACCCCTGATTCAGACCATTACCTAACCTCCAACAATAACCCTGAGTTAGTTTAGCTAAATAGCTAAACCCAACTCACTAACCACCCATTTTATCCAACTTAACCTTCAACCCTCAACCATTTATGGTCACCTTAGCTATCAACGGTCACCCTCACTAGTGATGGTCAAGCCTCTTTACCATCTGGACAAAGATAACTCGAGATATGTGTAAGCTAACACAATAATTTAATATTGACAGAAAGCTAATACATCACAATGACCAAAAAAACCTCCTATAGAACCTTCTACCTCCATATCTCTTTTCCTATAAAAGGAGGGGAAAAGGAGGTGGAAAAGGATCCATCAATCCATTCATCTATCTATTTTAAGAATCAGGCAACCAATAGTCATCTGGATCTATCAAACTTCTTTGTAGGTTATCCCTTTAACAAGTCAGTAACCATGATAGAGACCCGAACGTCTGTCAAAATCATTCTTTAGGAAAATTACCATTACTCTACCAAAATTATTCTAAGATCAACTACCAACCATCAAGTAGATAGTTAAGTATACTTCTAGTTTTTATGTTCTTTATTTGGTTTTTGATATCTCTATCTGACCCATACCATTCTGTATAATATCCTCTAATCTCTTAACCCCAAAAATACCTTCAAAACCCTACTACATCCATTTTTTAACACCCTCACAACCCATAACAACCATGGATGGTCACCCTAACCACCAATGATCACCTTAAACCATTGAAGGTCACCCAACCGCTGATGGTCATCTTAACCATTGATGGTCACCCTGACCACTGATGGTCACTATGGTAAGAAATAAAAAATTATTTCTACCTACCTATCCTTAGCCAACTTCCACTTTCTATGTCCCTACCTATTCATAAACCCTCACTTAATTTTTTGAACCCAGCCTGACCTATTTAACATTAGTATTGACCTATTATTTGCTTAATTAATCTATTTTCCTGTATCAAACACTCATCTCTTCTCATATTTCCTTTCAATATTTTCTATTATTTGATGTAAGTACTTTATTTTCATTTCTTTCAACTTAACTATTTTAAGAGTGTGGATTGACGACCTCATAGTAAGCTCATGCTTCTTGTATCTAGCTCACACTAGGTAATCCACCTTGATATCTCTCTAAAAACCCCTTTGCATGAGTTCTTTATTATTTACAAGTCGTTCTTCCCAAGATAAATAGGATATCTTCATGATCATATGGATCATGCACGCACAAACAAACATGTTCTTCTACCATACCCACATTTAGTTTCTTACTTATTTAAATAGAAATAAACAAAAATTGAGAGACATAATAGGTATATTATAATATCTTGAGGAATTGAAAATTTTGGACAAGAATTCAGAGTTAAGTTCAAACCTTTGATGATACCTACAGTCTTATTGGTTGTCCCATCCTTTGGTGATTGCCTCATATTTTAGACCTAGATTATCAGCCACTTAGGCATTTTAGAGGTACTAGTACCACTATATATCATACAATTATGAACCAAAGACTCACCTATAATGAGATAAATATAGAAAGGAGGAGGCTTGTCACTTTTGACTTATTTCCCTCCTTTAGGCTGAGTTTCATTCATGAAGATTTCTCTCCCTTTCATTGTTGATCTAGATGTAAGGTTAAAATTAGATAGATCTTCTTGAAGTAGATTTTTTTTTTCTAGGAATGGCCAATGTATCCCACATTGATATATATTCACATGTGTCTTCTTCATTTTATCAACAACATTGATATAAGAACTAACAACCTTTGGTTTTCCTTTAGGAACAACAACACTATATTGAGTTTGTGAAGATTGAGGAAGAGTAACACTTTTCACATTTTGAATTTTATCCATTTATTGAAATTTAGGGGCTGAATTAGGTATAATTATCCCTTTATATACTTGATAATGTAGGCTAGGTCCTTGGCCCATCTCTTGGGCACCTTTTATTTCTCTCTTTTTATCCCTTATGTTACTTGCCATAGGAGTATAAATGTTACTCATGCCTCCAAAATGAATCATTACACAATAAATTCCTTCTGTCTAATTTACAAGTATGGAATTAGGTTTCAATTTCCCTTTATTAACTTCTCCTTATTGTGACACTTAAAATTATGGAGCTTTAGAAGCTTGATTGGACACAGCATTAGAGTACATAATTTGATTTTGGAGTTGATCATAAATAAGGCACTATGAATGATCTCAAGCTAGATTATTTTAAGAAGGAACAATTGAATTTGAAAATCTATCAACATTTGGTTTATAAATATTATAAGGATTAACATGGGTGATTTACCCTTAACCTTATAAATTTCTTTGTGAAGGAGGTCTATTGGCCTGATTGAATTGGTTGTAGGTATGGTAAGACCTATAGTTTTGATCTTGATTCCTCTTCATATTGATAATCTCATTACCAAATATTTATAAAAAACTCTTGACTTCATGTAAGTAATTAGGAGGGGTAGATACAACCATTTCTTGATTGTTTAGCAAAGGAATAGGAGATAATGTGGGCAATGCAAGAGGTGTAGAAGGAGTAAGGGTCTGAAATTATAGAAACAAAGGCATATGATGCCTTAAAACAATATTACCAACTTGGATAAGACAATTCTTAGCCATTATTTCCACCTCACATGCATCAATAAATGTTTTTCCCCCATTGATTGAATCATTATTACTATGTCATTGTTCAAAGCCCTCAAATAGTACAAAAATGCATAGTTTGTAGTGGGTTTTACTATGGTTAGGATCTTATCCCATGTCTTTTTGAATATATAGTGGAAATCAACAATGAATTATTAAGGATCCCTCTTTCTAGTAGTCAATTTTTCCACTAAGGACATTTGACCACTCTTATCTTCAAAATGCTTGTATAAACATTCTCCCAATTCATCACAAGTAGCAATAAAACTAGGCCTTAAGATTATATAACACTTAAGATCCTTCACTTTGAATGAAGTGTATAGAAATCAAATTTCCAAATTATTTTGTATCACACAATATACAAAATAGATATTAACAATGTTTCTTATATGCTCAATAGGAGTGGTAGAAACCTCTTCAATTAAATGTGGGATGTTTTTAAGGGTAGCAACTAAGATATCATCATATCAAGATAGGTTTAGGGGGATAATTGATGGGATAAAAAATGATCAATTACCAACAACTAAATATTAACTCTGATACTAGTTGTTAGGAAGTAAGCATCCTACGTGTGCATGTAAATCAAATTGCAAAAATAAAAATACAAGCTACATTTTAACACAAAATAGGAGAGACAAACCATAATGCAATATATATTAGAAAAGCCTTCTAAACCAACAAGGGAAAAAACAATGGGGAAAAGGTATCATCAAAACTTCATATTGCATTAACAAATCTCTCTTCTACACAATTCCTCTCAGCAACTCCTTTTTAGTGCTAACAAATCAAGCACTCAAGTGAGCAAAGCTTACAACCAAGCATTCTATGATCTAACCTACAAGATTTAATTGCATCTCTTACAATTCTAACATCCATATAATCCAAGGGAGATTGAATAACATCTACCTTTATCTCCATGGGTTGAGCTAACAAGCCTCCAAGCTCCATCTCTAAGGATCCATTCCATGCACCTAGGTGATCCAAGCATAATAACCTTTCAGGATCTAATATATAACCTTGTATGTAATTATTATAGCCCATACATATAGGTGAGTTAGGCTTACAAGCCTTCCAAAATATAACCTTATATCATGCAAGCATAAGCTTGAAATCATCCTCACATGATCCACTAATTGGATTGATCCACCAAGGGATCCCAAAATGGGATTACCATTACAAAGGAGTATATAGTGATTTATAAAATTTATAATGAGAAAGAGAGAGGAGAGATCAAATATGGAATCATATTTGAGTGGGATCAATAGTAACCCCAATAGAGGAACTCACATTCACTCATGTGCATAAGCCAAAAGTAACCCATGTGCTTTGGAGAGAAAATGTTCCACACTCATAGTGGGGTGTCATGTGGTCTCCATTAGTTTGTCATCATGTGTGAATGTATCCAAAATAGATTCTCTAATAGATAAGATCAAGTTCCACCTCCATATGGCTTCAACCATTATCTCCCACTCTACAAGTGAGTATTACAAGCACTAATGTTCTTTTTGTCTTCATCTCCTAAGGGTCAATAAATTGGATGCTCAACTAGATAGGATCATGGGCCACTTACATGTGACTCCAAATTTGGCTCCCAACTTTCACAAGTGAGTCTAAGCACCCAATAATTTTATTCTTATCTTCATCTTCCATGTGACCTCTTATCTTTTGCACCATGTGTCAAACCTATGTGATAACAAAGGATAAAACATGTACCTTAGTGGAGTGTTACACCCCACTCCCATCACACCACCTTGACCATAGATTAAAACCCTCAAAGGACACTCTTACCACATCACCATTATACCACTTCACCTCCTACATCACCTACCACATCATTTGTATGCCACATCACCAATATTCCATCTCAGCATGCCACACCACCATGATTCCATGTCATCATGAATAGTGATAATGAATAGTACCCATGAATAATAATCTTAAATAGTGATCTATGAATAGTAACCATGAATAGTACTCATGAATAGTGGTTTCACACCTAATAATCTCCCACTTGAACACATATACATATGAATTTTCAACACATGTATCTTCTGCCAACTAGCTACCACACAACTGCTATCAATGTTTTCATCAATGCCCAATATTACTCCCATACAAGCCTAGTAGAATTTTTATACACTACTAAAACTTTTTTTCCCTTACCATCTTTATCAACATCTTCTCCTCTAAGGAAAATTTAAGCAACTTGAAGTGACTCCCACTTCAACATAGATCCATCCTTCTTGAGGATTATGCCATGAACCACTCACAACTTCCACTTCTTTAAGTATCTTGTTAAGTACACACCATGGCTTCATGAGGATTCTCGTACTATAGATGAATAAAATAAATTGGACAACTATCTTATGCTCCTATAGGATACTCTATAATACAACATATAACCTTAAGAAGTGGGATACTTCACTTCATTGCTTTTCTCATCCTTGTGCATCTCCATCCTTCGTTTACTCCTTTATCTCCTCTTAGTCACCCAATCCATCATACCATTGATATTAATCAAGTTGGGCCTTCAAAAAACATGACATAAATCCATATAAGGAACCTCTACTAAAATTTGTATCTCCATGAATTTATTCATGTACCACATCATCATGCCTATTAAAACTTGTACAATCTTCAATTATGCAAACTATCAACTCTTTACCACATCACATAGTCTTCTATCTACTCCATCTCATCATGATATCACCATGTAGGAATGATTCTTTCATATTACACCAATATAATCATGAATAATAATAAGTGCACATAACACTCATGATAGTAATCTACAATAGAAAAGAATAACCCATAAAAGTCAACCCCTGACTTCTATATGTAACAAACTGTTACCCAGCACGATCAACATGGTACCCATCAATAATTCTTGGGAAGTTGTGGCACTACTCAGTGCATCAAATCACCTATCAATGTTTTACACCCATAGTCAAACTACATCATGCTCTATCACATGTCAATATAACTCATGTGTATAGTTACTCCATGTATTAATTTACTTAGATACTCAAATCAGCTACACTGCAACCACTGAGCATTTCACTCCATACATCTTTGAGTCTCTAAAATATTTAACATCAATCTTATAATTCCATGGAACCTTGAGTCTCAACTTATTCTTCTCCATCCATCAATTACTCCATTAGGTATAGATTTAGGTTTATAGTACCTCCTCCTCTACATGGATTTTTGAACATCTCAGCCAACACACTATGGTATTAAGATCCCACAACTTGTACCCTTCACCAATTGAGAACCAACAACAAGGAACATGCCTTGTAATCATCTTCCATCTACACCAATAGATACCAAATTTATCTACCACAAGTTGTACAATTTATTTTTCAATAGGAACACTATGTTGGTACTAATCCTTTCAGTAAAGCTTGTTAATCTTATCCTCTATTCTCCATCTTCCATCAATAGAGAAATACCTGTGATGAAAACTTTTTGTATGTTTTATTTTTGTTTCATATCTTATTTCATCCACCTATACCTCTCATTTTCACAAACTAGAACACAACCATGGCATTTATACCACTTGATGAGATTAACAAGGCTTAGGTATTAATAGTTAAATCCTATATCTGATACCATTTGTTAAGAAATAAACATCTTACATGTGCAAGTAAATAAAAATACAAGCTATAGTAAAACATAAAATAGGAGAGACAAACCATAACACAAGATATATATGGAAACCCTACTAAACTAGCAAAGGAAAAAACTATGGGGCAAAGGCATCATCTGAACTTCATATTTCATCATCAAATCTCTCTTCTACATAGCTCCTCTCAGTAATGCCTTTCTTGTGATAAAAAATTGAGCACTCAGGTAAACAAAGCTTACAACCAAACTTCCCATGCTCTAACCTTAAATATAACATGCATCTCTTACAATGCTAACATCCATAGAATCTTTGGCAGCTCTAACAACATCTAAATTTATCTCCATGAGCTGAGCTAACAATCCTCCAAGCTCCATCTCCAAGGATCCATTCCATGCACCTAGGTGAGCCAAGTATAACAACCTTTTAGGCTCCAACCTCAAACCTTGTATGTGATTCTTATAACCCAAGCATCTATGTCAGTTAGGATTACAAGCCTTACAAAATCGAATATTCTATCATGCAATCATAAGATTTCAAGGATCCTTACGTGATCCAATAATTAAATTGATCCACCAAGGGATCTAAAAATGGGATTACCATTAAAAAGGAGTACATAATTCATTATATAATTTACAATGAAAAATGAAGAGGAGAGATAAAATGTGGTTCCATATTTAAATGGGCTCAATAGTAATCCCACTAGAGCCACTCATATGTACTCATGTGCATAATTTAAAAGCTACCCATGTAATTTAGAGAAAAAATGTGCCACTTTCATATTAGGGTGTCATGTGGTCTCCATTAGTTTGTCATCATGTGCAAAAGTCTCCAAAATGGATTCTCCACTAGACAAAAGCAAGTACCACCTTTATGTGGCTCTAACCATTGTTTCCTAATCCATAAGTGAGGACATCAAGCACTAATTATTTTCTTATCTTCATCTCCTAAAGGTTGAAAAATTTGATACTCCACTAGCTAATATCATGGGCCACTTCTATGTGACTCTAAATTTTTCACACCACTTCCATAAGTAAATCCAAACACCCAATAGTGCTCTTGTCTTCATCTTCCATGTGATTTCTTGTCTTTTGTACCATGTTTCAAACCGATGTCACTCTAAAGTTGGCACCCCACTTTCACAAGTGAGTCCAAACACCCAATAGTGTTCTTCCTATTTTCATCTTCCATGTGATCTCTTATATTTTGTATCATGTTTCAAATCCATGTGATAATAAAGGACAAAACATGTCCCTTAATGGAGTATTATGCCCCACTTCTATCACACCACCTTGACCACACCTTAAGACCCTCTAAGGGCCCTCCTACCACTTCACCTCATGCATCACCTTCCACATCATTTGCATGCCAGATCACCAAGATGCCATCTCATCATGCCACATCACCATGATGTTATATCACCATGAATAGTGATAACGAATAATACCCATGAATAATAATCATGAATAGTGACCTATAAATAGTACCCATGAATAGTAATCATGGATAGTGACTTATGAATAATGGCTTCAAACCCAACACTGATACCATTGAAAGGAACAAAAACCTAATTTCTAGGAACTACTATTTTGAAAATTGGAGGCAGATAAAACTTTTTTATAGATAGAATTGCATCAGAAGACCTTTTTGGATAAGGGTATATAGTAGAAAACCTCTTTTTTTAATCTTAATGATAAGGTAATTATACAAACCCAAAGGAATACCCTTAGTAATGGATCTTGTAGTTAGCTTTAGCATGAAAATTAGACACTAATATTATAACCAATATGCTTTAAAACTTGTTGGATTTTCTAGATGTTGAATGTAAATGCTGTAATAACTATAAATATGTCAACACTAGTACCAAACTTAAGTATTTTTATGTAATTTTTCTCTCATTGATCATGCCAAAAACTATTGTCACTTTTATTTGGACCCTTTGAGAAGTATTTTTAGGTCTCCTCACTCAATAGTCACAATGGGAACTCTCTAAGGTTGTGGGTAACCTATGACTAAATAAAACCTACACAGAAGGCTAGATCCCTTGATGCTACACCTATACTATCACTAAACCTACTCAAATTACAAGTAAAAAGGAGAGAGAAAGATTAAATAAATGAAAAATAAGATGATACACAAAATTATATTTCTCCTCTACTTGATTATGGTTTCTACTATGGAGTAAAATCTTCTTTCACAACTCAAAACAATCCTTCCAACATAAGTGTTTCAATATGGAGGTTATAGTTAATACATTGATAAAGAGGGATAATCAAGAGGTATAGAATAACACACTAGTGAAGTTTTTTCACACTTATCCTTTGCAAAACTACTTTACACACACCATATGACCTACAAGAAGATGACTAGTTCATAAAAAGGCAAGAATGAATATGATAAATGTAAGGAAGTTGGACACTACCACTACCATTCATAAAAAATTAATCATAAAAAAACTATATGTAAGATGGATAAATCATGGATGATCTTGTATTCACTTCAAAATCAAGAATCAATATCAACTTTGGTAGGGATATGCCATTACCAACTATAAGACTATTTCAACTTTACTTGAAATAGTATATATAGGAGAATAGAGAGGAGAGAGAAGTAGGATGTGTAAGGAGCCTATGATAGCTCTCATCCAATCATGTGACCAGTTACACCATCAATAAAATGTAAGAAAATATTCATATATTCCTATCCAACATCAATTGGCCTTGTTTCATGATACTCTCTTGAAATATCATGTAGGAGTTCTCCATTGTCTTTGATGACTAATTATTGATCTCTTAAAACTAACCTCATTTATTTAGTGGGATGTTACAAATCCACACTTGAATCTAACTATTTTTAGGCTTCTTAACACCTTATTTATGTTGGGAGTTTTCAAATGGTAACTTGCTATTTTACCTACAATCTTCATGCCTTTGATGGTTTAAAGGCTGGATAGTCTATCAAATTTAAGTTGGTGCACTGATGATGGGGAAATTTCTAGGGTAGATATGTGGAATAAACTCATTCACTATATATTACACTGCTCATGTCACTCCCTTTTGATCCCTAGCCAAGCTCACCATTGTGGGCTTGTTACCTGGGTGATGTGGTGGAATTTTGGTATTTATATATTTATGCATATCACTTGACTTTAGGCCTTTGTGACTTATGTTCTTCCCAGTCCTCGCAACTTTTTCTTTGGACTATTTTCACAAAAAAAAATTAGAAATTTTGTTTAGAACTTTTAATTGGAAATTTTGTTCACAACTTTTACTTATAACTTTCATGCAAATTTTTTGACACAATTTTCATGAAAACAAATATTTCTCTCTTTTTCACAACTTTTGTTGTCATGTGTTTTGTCCTAGATTTTTTTAGAATAGTTATTTTGAATACCTAAATCCTTCACATAAATTTTCATCAAAATTTATTTGACTAGTTGCAACACACTTTTCTCAAAAATTAAAACACTTAGACAAATTTACAAAGTCTTTGGGATTTGGACTTTGTGCAGACTCTCCTTCATGTAAAATATATGACTCATAGTTTGACAACAAATGCAAAGACCAAATTTGAAAATATAATAATTATTTTTCTTTTCTGACTTAGTCATTTCACCAAACTTTGCTTGAACCTTGGGAAGCCTACAATTGATCTTGAATCCCTTAATAAATGCTACTCTTTCATGGTGACCAAAAATGGTCAACACTTATATGATCTCCCATTAAAATAATTTGAAAAAAAATAAACCTTTGGAAAATCAAATTTTTAGCACACTTTTCAATCAACATCACTGAGAAAATATCTTATGCTCAAATTTTAAAACTCAAACAATGATATAATGAATTAATTAGTGAGTGTGTGCTTTAATATAAGACCATGCTTTCAAAATTGACTATTATTATGGTTAAGAATGAGTTACAAGACATCTTAAATAAAAAAATTATTTCCTATATCCATTAATTTATTGTTTTCAAAACTCTCAAATCATTTAATGAGTTATTCCATTTAATTAGATATTGAGAAGTTACTATTATTTATTTAAACAAGCTTGAATTTGTTCATAATGCTACCACTACATCATCTTCTACATTTTAGACAAATAAAGTTACAAATTCATATAAAATTATTCTAATAAGGAGGCAAATAAATAAATTAATCTACTATAACACCCTACTAATCTACTTGTCCTATCCACTCCATAATAGAGGTAGTTTTCATGGTTACCTCAACCTCCTCATATCCTACTACTAAAGTTACTTGAGTGGAACATTTGATTTATCCCTAAAAAAAAAGGTTTAAATGAGTATTATTACACCTATATTATATTATATTATATTAATGCATATTGTGATTATCATTGATGTGTTATAAAATATACAAATAAAATTTTCAAGCTAAGGCATAAGATACAAGATCACATTGATGAAAATTCTATTGATATTGGCACATGTTCAAAGGATTTATAACCATAATCTACGAGTTTTTTTGAAAATACTTTATAATATCATCCAAAATCATGTGGAAATATAATTTGAGGATATACCAAATTCCACATGACATACAATTCACATCCTTCTCCTTCGACATATGATCACCCATTACAATGTCTTATCGGTATAATTACAGGCATATCAATTATAGTGACCTAAAATTAAATATTATGATAGCAAGAGTTTTAAAGATGAATTTTATTTTGACTTATTATTTTTATGATATTTCATTTATTAACAACAAATTAATAGTGTCATGATAGATAATGGTTCAACTAAAAAAGCTTGTATAATGAAATTTATACATATTATTGGATACATAGGGGGATTTTTTTAAAAACCCAATATAGTTAAAGGTTTTGATGGATAGAGACATAAAAACCTAAGATTAACTCTACTACCTATTAAGGTGGCCGCTACATTAGTTTCACTTTATTCTTATTCTTACTAAGAATGAGCATATTTAGGATCTTGTTAGGATTCCCTTGCATACAAAAGCTATGCATAGTAGCATATTATGTGCATAGATGTGTCAAGTGTGTACATAGTAATAGAGTGTTCATAGTTCCACATATTCCATATGAGTACCCTATTAAACCATATTCATTTTATCCTCAAACCCCACCACCACCATAGTTGGTGGTTTCACCTATTTAGGACCATTCTATAGAATTAGTTACTACACCTATTCAAGATTTACTATGTTACATAGATAGTTACTCCACATATTTAGATTCATGCTACATAATCAATTATACATCCTAATTAGGTTTATTATATATTAAAAATTTATATAGAGTAGTTGAATTTCATATATAAATAGTACTTCAACACCCACTACATTAGAGAGTCATTTAGGACTAGTGAAAACTAGTATTTACTCCATGTCATAAACTACATTTACTTATGGTTTAGTATGTTTTACAAGAAACATAGGAAAAATTTTATCCTGCTATATAAAATATTTAATAGGATACTCTACATCCTATAATTTTTCATCATACATAAAATCCTATGTGTGATGATGATGATGATGATTTTTACAGTACAACACAAGATAATTTTTAATATTTTAGATTTAGATACACTTACACATGATAGTAATCTCTCATGAAAGGTGAACCTTCCCATGTTTGAGATAGGACCTCCCCATGATCATCCCCTACATTGGTTAATTTGTGGGCATCTCTTTTAAGTAAATATTTAAAAAATAAAAATAAATAAAGATATTTAAAAATTAAAAAATTAGGACCTAAGAATGGCATGTTTTCTAGTTTACATTATTAACGTATGTTATTTATCACAATTTTAGTACATTAAATATCCTCCTTCATATGAAAATTCATTTCATAGTATATGTGAGTGACATTTAGGACATAGATATATACATGATATATGTATGCATAGATGTAAGACATTCCTATACCTAGGGGCCATGCCAATGCTAAGAGAATCTTCTTCTATTTTTATATTGATACATGTTATATCTTTCTATGACCTCTAAATTTACCATGTTGAGCTCCATTGATTACACATTTATTTTATTACTCATATGCTCTAAAGTGTTAAATATCATGGATATGATACTTTAATATGTTGTTAAATTGACATGTTTGGATGGTGTGGAATATATTAATTTGTCTATGCTTCATTGATAAAGTTTCATTTTCATAATTTACTAGTCATTACATTTTAATTTTTTATGGCCCTTGGCCTTCTATGTGGGACATTTATTATCCATTTTTTTGGTGCCTTGTAATTGTGTGTGTGAAATTTATTATCCATTATATGTATCACTTGGCCTTATGTGTGGCATTGAGTATTTTTTCATGTGCTTATATTATGTGCATCATCAGCATGACATAGTATGCTTATGAGTGGATTAATTTTGGATTGTCGATTGACCTTGTTATCTTTTTTGAGTTTTTCAGTGTCATGATCCATACCACATACCTCCTCATTTTTGTGTAGTTCCATGATTCACATCATACACTTTTTACTATGTACTTTTTTTTATCATTTATATCAATGATAGTTACAACTAAATTCATAGTTTCTATATCTATATTTAGATGACATTTGTATTCATTAAAACATATGTTTCATACATGATTTGATGACATATAATACAAATAATAACATGATTACATATTTTACATAACATTATACATTAAAATATTTATTTTGAGATGAGTAAATTATATGTTACATCCCTCACCTCAAAATGGAGGAATATTCATGAAATTTTCATAGTGACTTAAGCTTTCATGAGCATAAAATTTAAATTTGGGCATATTTTATAAGATTTAGATATTTTAAAGTGCTTCAGATATCAAATTGGGATAGGTTTTTACACATTAGAATAGACTTTTGGGTCATATCTCATCCATTTTCAGTTAGTTTATATCAACAAAAGTTACTAGCTTTAATATATTCATAGATTGATATGTATTTTAGTGCATATTCCATGCATATGTATATACATTTATAGGAACATGAATTATAGGTTTTCAAGTTAATTGTGATAGAGTATCATATAGATGCATGGAATTTTATATCATTTTTTCATGAATCATGGGTCATGAAGCTTGTTCATGCATATGCACACTACAACAATTTCTATTTTAAAACATATTCAATGGTATATATAAGTGAACACAATTATATATATAAATCCATCTACAATAATTTATTCTATTTTATTAAGTTTATGTCATCTATGGTGCTTGATATCCTTGAAATTACTTAAAACAAGCCCATATGAGGTTCCCACATTATCATATTGGGTTACTAGAATATTTATAATATTAGTTACATGGGTTAATGTGGTTGAAGATTATATGATGCTCAATGGCCAATGCACTAATCCTTTTCAATGAGGGTTGGGGAATTTTATCTTCCCAAATCATAGCCTTTCATTAATTCAAAAATTGTATTTTTTTGTAACTCTCTAATTGCTTTGATAAGAAAGCATTTTTTTTTTTTAATTATTCAACAAGAAAGAATCATCTACAATGAAAATTTAAATGAAAAAATGGTCACCCACTTACAAGTGCATTCCTTCCATGCTCCTTAAGTTTAAAAAGTTTCAATTGTAGTCCAAAACACATTAGTTAAATGCTTGGGTTCAACATACTTATAGACATATCCATTATTATTCCATTCTTCCTTTTAGTAACAACATTTTGTTGTTGTATATACCTTATAGTAAATCATTTCTTGATTCAATTCTTCTTGAAAAAATTTAGAAACTCTTTTGACAAATAATTATCATCTCTATTTGTTCTCAATGCTTTTATAAATTGTTCACTTTGTTTATCAGCTAAATCTTGAAACTACTAAATTTTCTCCAAATATTTTGATTTTTTTTCCAAGCAAAATAACTAAGTGTTATTTTTATAGTCATCAATGAAAGTGATTTAATACCAACTATTCCCATTTTAGGTAATCTAAGTGCACTCATATAATTATAATGCATAATTTTTAAGTGAAATTTGGCTCTATATAACTTACCATTAGGGAATACCTTTCTATGTTACTTTCCAAGAATAAAACATTCAAAAATCTTGTTAGGCTACTCAATCAAGGGAAAATTGTTACCATGTTATTTTTTTACAATAAATTAAAATAGCTTAAATTTAAATGTATAAATATCTAATGCAATAACCATGATTGATCTTTCGTAATAACTTTGAAATCAACACTCAATTAATAATGAATTCTCAAAGGAAACATCCTTTTTTTTGTCACCTAAATTTTGCAATCAATCTATTACTTCCATTTTTATATAAAATTATGCATGATTCATTTAAAAATGCACTAAATATCCTTTATATGTTATCTAACAAATTTTAATATAATTATGTATTATACCTAAGATATAATACACATGTAGAATGCACTTCTTATCTCCTTGTTTTGTCCTGCTTGAAACATTGTCTTTACACATGACATGGACTTTTTTATTGTTCTCAAATTTTACTTCATATTTTATAGACTCGATAAAAAAAATGAAAATATTTTTACCACTCATGTCATTACTATAACCACTACCTAAAAACCTTACTTATTTTATACTATCCTCAGTTATATTATAGTTAATAAACAAAGATCTAAAATTTTAATATTATTTTGCATATTCATTTTCCTTATAAATTATTGCACTTGTTTATCCATATCATATTGGTTTTTCTTACATTCATTTGCATAAGGCCCATTTTTTTTGTAATTATGACATTAAACTTGAGACTTATCATAATTTTTATCATCATAAGAATAATTGTGTTTATTCCTCTTATTATTCTATCTTCTTCATGGAATTATTTATGAATATTTATCCTATTGAGAAACCTCTTGCACTATCTCTATTATTTTTTCATCTTCATCTTTCAAAGCTTGATGATTCTTTCCTATAATAAGTTTTTATACTCATTTATTTAAATGATACTTAAAAATTGAATTCATACTCAAGAGAGGGACCAACTATTCTATTTATACTTTTCTTGTGTGTTTGTAGAGACTCGATGAGATCATTAATATAAAACTTAGTCAAATATTTAAAATATTTGATAACTACAATGACAAATTCAAATATTATAGGTGTGTTCCTTAAAACCTTCTCCACAATTCTATTATATTCTAGTGTGTCTCCTTGAGACATAATTTGATTTATAGGACCCATTGAATAGGTGAAAAATACATCTATATCTTATGAATATTTCATTTTTAAATTATCAAATTATCTCCTCAACTTTTACCATTTTAGTTTAATTATGTTGCTTCTTTGATAATAAGCATTTAAACTCTCACATGCTTGCATTTATCTATTTGTTGTTACCTACCTTGGGAATATAGACTCATCCATTTTATCTTGTATGAATAATATATCTTTAGCATCATTATTTATATTATCCTTCTCAACATTTGTAAAAACATTATATGCAATATAATTTATAGGTTTAGAAAAACCAGTTTCCATTAATTCCCAAACATCTTGTGAATAAAATAGAGTTTTAATTTTTAAATTATAATGGTAATAATTATTCCCATTAAATATATTAATTTGAGGTTGAGTGATACTTTTGGCCACACTATCCATTTTTAAAAACCTCTAGAATACTTTCCATTTTTACTTGATACCCTGCTCTTAAAATTTTAATGCATAGTTCTTTGATTTTGATTCTAATTTGTTTATATACTTTGTTTTACTTAAAATATTATTATATTATACACACACACACACACACACACACACACACACACACACACACACACACACACACACACACACACACAAAATTTAGAAAATCATAAAAAATCAAAAAATCATATTACTAAACTATTATTATTTATACACTTTGTATTCACCTTGTATTTCCATCAACTATTTTATGAGACTCTATTATTCCTTATATATTATCCAAAATGATAAAATACATATAATTTTATATTTCCAACAAATTCTAGAATGTTCTTTGATAGAGTAAAAACTCAATAAAAATATTCTAATTCACTTAATTATTTCTACAATAAATAAACATTTTTTTTTTAAATGATTACGCCAGAGCCATCTCTTTGGTAAGGCCATTACATATATTTATTTTGATATCAAAATATTCCATCTGTGAGTGAGGGACAACTAATATCACTATTGAATGGTTGCTTGTTATTTTATATGTGTCAGGAAGTGGTCATGTAATAATTTCCTTTACTTGTCTTCATCCTCCCTTTTCATAATGTGAAAATCCAAAAGGCACAACATGGGATACATATTTCACCTATAGATTCTTCCCAAATAACTGATTTCAATTTGAACTCCCTCTATCAAACAAGATTAATCATTACTTTTGATGTCAGATCTATGTACACCAAGGGGTCTTACAAGATGGTCCTTAAATTTTTAGTATCATTGAAAATTCACTCCAAGGCATAGGTTGTGGGACTTGATTTTAAAAATAATCATGTGGTTGGATAGTGGTCAAATGAGTGGTTATTAACCATGTATGGTTTAAATGTGATGGATTTTTGTATTGTACTTGACATGGACGGGTAGATCTAACCTAAGGTGAATCTATCCAAAAAATAATAAGGTGAAGGGGAGGTTAATGTAGAAAATAAAGTTCTCTATGAATCAACAGAGTTATAAACCCTTCCAAGTAATCTCTCTCTATTCTAAGTTGAGAAAATTTCAAGAACTAATATCTAATGCAAATTACTGTCAACACATTATACACATAAATACTATTAATCTTAAAAGGAAATAACTATAATATACTCATTGACTACAATAAAATATATGGTTAGAATTAGATTTCATAGAATATAATATGTCCCTAACTAATAATGTGTATGATCTATAATTAATGAGCACCCAATCTAATAAGTCATCCCATTTGAATTATTGTAAACAAACATTCATAAAACATATTCTAGAGTGTACCCACTTAATGGGAATTCCGAATAAGACATAAAATTTGGAAGAGATAGAATTTTAAAACAAACTTAAAGAATGGTCAAAAAATTTATTTGCTTGTATGAATTTTAAAACTTCTCCTCCCTTAATAATGAGGAGTAGACATGTACTTATAACTTGGGATAGGGATGTCTCTCCTCAAAGCTTAGTCTAATTTTATAGTGTTTAAATTAAGATTGTGTATCAAAAAATACATGTAAGTTGTGTATGGATATAATATATTAAATATAATCCTAATTTAGATTCAAGACATATTTTATACAAAATAAGTTGTAATTGATGATAATAGTAGAATAAGACATACACAAAGTCTCAGCTAGAACTGTCAATGTAACTTAACTTAAAGTACTAGGATGTCATCATGGGACCTTTTTTTGAAATAACATACACGACCATTATTATTAGAGTTTGAGCTGAAGTGGTAGCTATCATTAAAGGTGATAATGGAGGTAGAGTAGTTGATGTGGTCATGAACACTAGTCCTATCAAAGTATATACTATCGTATGTCTTGGGAACATAGACGTAAGTATCAAAGGTTGAACTTGAGATTATGATTATACTATTGAAGCAACCAACTATAATTGTTACTATAATTTATTATATTCACTCATGCTCACTACAAAATATAGATCAATAATCTCAAAATCAATGACATAATTATTGAATAATACTATAAGTTTGTCCATTAACATCTTATGTATAGTCATAGAAGGTCTAAAAGAAGCACTCAATGTCTTAGTTTGAGATACCTTATCTTTGGAAAATGTAATTAACTACACCACTTGTTCATTACTTTTATAAGTAGTGTTTTACACATGTTATCTAAATTTGGTTGAAATATGTAATAATCCAAAAAATGGTTTGGCAACTATTTATCCCAGTGGTGAATACACATCTTTGATCCTTGTGTCTTTGATAATTTTTCTACTCTTGGTTTGTAAAATTTTGAATCAGCCCTTGAATTTCTTAATGCCACTCTAATAAATAATATTTCTTAGTACATACATGATTTTTATCCAAAGTCACATCAGGTTCTAGTAATAGATTTAAATTATGGTATTCCTTTTATTGAGTTACTTTACTTATGAAGCTTAATTTAGCATCTTAGTATTTCATGGGTTCATAAAAACAAACACATATCCCCATTGTGGTTGATATTATACCCTTCCCAACCTTATGGATCAAAATATGGTGTATACAATCTTAGCAAAGATCTATATTTTATCTATTATATCTTTGGAGGAGTTAATTACAGTATTCTCATCTAGTCTCTTCTTAGACTGTTTTAATCCCTAAAACATTTGCTTGATTATTCATCTAGTTTCATCTACCATGGTGATAGGATATTATTCAAACTATACCATGTATCCATGTCTTGTCTTTATTTTCTTTGTGAATGAGAATAATTCATTATGCTTTTCAAGAATTACCTTCAACCATCATTGTCTTATTTATCACCCTTTTCAATGTGTTTTTAGTTTTATCAAATTAAATGCAATTTTAGGTTTCTCAATGATCACTAAATACTACCTTGTTGATTCTTATTCTTCTAATATTTATATCTATGTAGGGATTACCATTAATGTTTGCTTAGTATTTTGGGTAGGAGGTGAATAGGTAGGGGTGAAGGGTTGCCTAGAGGTCACATTAATACTAAAGGTGGAATATTGTACATGGAAGATGGAGTGGAGGACATAGGGGGGTTCAAGAAAAGTATTAAAATCATTCCTCATAAGTAGTAAAAGCCTTCATCTAACCTATAATATTTATTAGTGGGTGATTCATTATAGTATATATTTTTTAGGTCTGGGGAATTATAAACATAAATTGATGGGGATTCTATTTGGGTGGCCTATGTAATGGGAATATCCAATGAGTAGAATGCATTTTTGGTACTAACTAGGTAGTAAAATGCATGGGTATACCAAGTCCTAAAAATGTACACTAGTCCTTATGGTTCCTTAGCTATTAGTGGAAATAAAATAATGAATCAAATGGTTTTGGTTCAGTTCTTGTGAAAATTGTGTGATTGATGTATAATAAACCTATGTGGTGTTATTAGTAATAGGAATGGAGTAAATAAAATAATGTGGTACTTCATAACTTGCCTCTATTATGGAATTTTTTAAGGAGCATTTGTCCCTAGATTGGATGTGGTGGGAGAAACTGAAGTATGGATTAAAATTGCCTCTACAACTATT
Source organism: Torreya grandis (assembly GCA_037957365.1). Classification (NCBI taxonomy): domain Eukaryota; kingdom Viridiplantae; phylum Streptophyta; class Pinopsida; order Cupressales; family Taxaceae; genus Torreya; species Torreya grandis. Next base: position 964,496 of record JARHVA010004187.1, read on the forward strand.
GAAGAACCTATGATAATACCACCCATGGAAATAATGTCAAATTATGTATAAATAATAGTAACAGTAAGGTATTCCTTGGAACTATTTTCCCTAATAGATTCATAAAAAGTTGTAGGTCATATGCTTGTAACATTAATTGCTTATGATTCTTCAATACCTAGAGGAGAAAGTCTAGAGCTTGGAGGATGATCATCAATTTTCCCTTTCATTAGATCCTCCTAAAGGCTATCCAACATAGTATATTCTGTTAGTTCATCCCACTTTTCATTATACTCCTCAAGTGACCTTTCTTCTACTTTTGGGGAATTGACAACTTTTAAAGTGACCAAAATAGTCCTTTTTTCTCTTGTTAGTAATGATATGGGGAGAATTAGTGACACACCTTACTAAATGAGAAAGAGGAGTGCTTACTCTAGGTAATTTTTTTGTTTAAAAATTAAAAACTATCAAGGTATGCTCAATATGTCCCTTAGGTACCAATGGTATCCCTATATCTAATAAGGAGATTGAAGTAGTGGCACTTGGTGGTATTGGGAGGCCTATGAAGATGGTAGACCTTATTTGTTGATATATTCTAGCTAGTATGTCCTCTTCTTTAGTAGGTACCTATTCATTAGTGTCTATCTCTTTGGCAGAATTTGAAGTAATGATTGGATGATATTATATCCTTTGTGACATTTTTATAGACATTTGAATTGATTACATGTACTTATATACTTCTAAATCATCATGTGAACATAAATATGGGATCATGTTTTTATTATTGATGTAAATACTTAGTCCTTGTTGTATTTCCATAATTATTGAGAGATTTAGCTATTACCCCTCTTAGATCCAAACATCTAGATTTAGTTTTGGTCAAATAAAAATGGTTTAGGTTTTCTCTTCTAATGAAAGTGTTCCCATAGTGTGCATTTTTGCCTATGTATACTAAGAATATTTTTATAGATGATCCCTTGTTCAGTTGATATTAAATCCCAGTCTACACTATTAGATAGCTAGAATGTTATCTCTTGTTATGCTAGTTTGTCTAGGACACACCAAGGTAATAAAAATGGATCTTAAATGTGCCTTAGGCTCTAAAAATTGTGTTCTCAACATATATATAGTAATATCCCATATTTATAATTGACTTCTTAATTTGGTTTAAAATCCTTGGCATAGATTATTCATTTATAGCCTTGTATATTATATGATATAAGATATCTATTATCATTTGAATCTACTTTCTAAATGTGTGTGTGTGTGTGTGTGTGTGTGTGTGTGTGTGAATTATTTTGTGGTCATCACATATGCAATTTTTAGGTTATTAGAGAGAAGGATTATGTGGTTCTTCTCCAATAGGTGTGATAATATTATTATTTGCATCTAGTAAATATGACATAATATAGAAATGTTAATTTGGCCTAATCTCTAACGTGCTCATTTGGTATTTAAAATTTAAACTAATAATTTATCCCAAATTAAGTATCCTCAAAGTATTTATAATGATGTCTATAAGTGGGACCCCAATTTCCTTGATATAAGAAATGTTGGGGAAACCATGTAGCCTATTAAATAGGCCATGGTAACTCAAATTATAGGCTTGAATATGAGTAATGCTAATTTGGCCTCTTAATAAAAAAATTTGGGTTCTTCTACCCATTTTTTCAAGGTGTATCTAAAATTATTATCACCCAACCAAGCATCTACAGCTAGTTGATTATATTTCATGTTAGGTGTCGAGAGCTAGTAGTATTTTTTGAAGGTTTTTATAGACACATAATCAATAGGTGTAGGGATATGAAAACATTTAAGTATGTTACCTAAAAAATTTAAAAAAAAAAATTAATTAAATAGGGCATCCATACATGGGAATATATTTGGTTTGGAAGTCTCATTATTTATCCCTACTACCTTAATAGCTAATAGGTTATCAATATACTCTCAAGTGTGTATATATAGCTGAATATTAGCCTTGTATTGTTCTATTTCATCTACCTCTACCCATATCACTAAATAATATATAAATTTTGGTTCAATGCAGTAGAGTAGAACACAATGTTTTTATATTCATTACTACCATTAAAGTTGAACACAGATGAAGTAGGATTGATTTTCAAAGAAAACATTGGAGTTCACTAAATAATTATGTGTAAAGTCAAAAATTTGGGGTGTTTAGTTGTAGGAAATCTCTAATGACAATGTCTAAAAATGACAAATGGAAAATTTAATTTCCTTTTTCCATTTTTGGACCAAATATGCAGTTGATTTTTTTAGGCTCCAAAGTCCTTTTACCAAATCCTTCATTCACGGGAATTAATTATATATAATGGCATCCCTACTTGTCTAATCTATTTTGAATTTGATTTTTATGATGTCATCTTTCATAGGGTTGTTTTCCACATGGCACTTTGTCATAGAATTTTACTACTTAGTCACTTTGATGAGTCATTTATTATGGCACATGTCATTGTATCACTTAATATTGGCTTGTATTTCTTTGTTCTCATTCAATTGAATAAAATATGACACATGGTATATTACCACTTAGTCTCATGGAATTTATATCTACATCTTTAGCCATTGATCATAATTCAGTGAGATGATAACATGTGGCTCAATCACATTTATCCACTTAGTAACAAGGCTTTTACCTATATGCAATTATATATCAATCTCAACTTAGTGAGATGATGACATGTGGATTGCTCTCACTTGAATAAATGGTCATTGGGATCAATGTTTTGATTCTTTATTTATATGTCATGAATGAGCATTATGATGACACATGGATGATGCTCGCTTACTAGGGAACTCATTAACCTAGATTCTTTGTATAAAGTTGTGAATGATAAAGATGATGACACGTGGATGATACTTGATTATTTGGGTGGTCTTTGGAGTCAATTTATATGTCTACACCTATTATTAATAGATAAATAGGATTATGTCACATGGATGATTCTCACTTATCTATTCACTCGAGGTGATCTATGACCTAGACATTGACTATGTAGGGAAAGAGTAAGTAGGATTGAGACATGTGACTTGATCTTGTTAACTCAGATAATCAAGTAGTTTTGTGTCATATTAATTTTTTATGTAGGCCATGAGTGATAAATATAATGACACACAAACAACCCTCACTCACTCTGGCAACTCAAATTAAAATAGTTTCAAAATTTTGACAATTGTTAATGAGGAAGATGGATTATGAAACATATATTAATATCACTCACTTGGCTTATCTGAATAGTCATATTACTTTTCCACTCTTTGATTTAATAAATTTTGAGTGTAAAAGAGACATGTGGTAAAAATAATGTCGACATGTAAAGTTAATTTAATCTGGAAAAGGAAAAACAACTTTGGACAAAAACTTAGCTTGTTAATCCAGAATAAAAGAAAAACTTAACTTCTATAAACACCCAATATTTTAAATCCAAAAGATACATAAGAATAATTCAATGGGAGTATCTTAACCACATGGTAATGACTTATAGCTTGAATTCAAACATTATTTATCAAAATATGATATGAACATGACATCTTTAGGCCATAGTGGGTCTTCATTTGATTTTTTTTAAAATGGAGGTGGGGTTGTTAGTCACAACACATTGTGACTCTATGGGGAAATAATTTAGAGTATTTGATATCCTAGAATCTCTAGTCCATCCATCATGAAAACATTTCAAACATTTTAAGGGGGAAACAAATAAATCAAAGAAAATGAAAGAGGATTTAACATATCCATGCAACATACTAACCATTTTCATTTATCATATCATGCGTAATTTCTTTAATATTATTTATGATTTTGATGAGAGTTTTAAAAAATATTAGATAGAAGTTGAGGTATCTTTGGCTTCCCTTTTCTTATTTTTTATCTAGTTTTTAAGCAAAAAGTTTTGGGAAGCTAGGAAAAATTTATCATATTTGATATGGCCCAATACATTATAGAGTGAACTTATCATAATCTAAAATTATGAAAAATTTGATCTATGATATTTTATTAAAAAATCTCTTGAAAATATATTGATGTTTAATAAATTTTTAAAAATATTTTTTACATGCATCTTTGATTTGGACAATGTTGAGTAGTCTTGACAAAATTCTTTCATCTTCTTCCATATGCTCTTGGATGAGCTAGTGAATTGGAAACTTGAGATTAATGGGAAACATGGTCTATTGTCCATATAATAATAGGAAAGGTGAAGTCTTGAGGGCCTATTTGTGTCTTTTCATGTCTACCCAAAATGTGTATTTCAACAACAGATGTCATTTTCTTTGTTTATCTTCTGTTGACTTCTTTATGGCATCCAACAAGTTTTTATTAGTATATTTTTTAGCTTCATTATCTTGTGGGTAATAATTTAAAGATAAATTAATGGTAATATGATTATTATAGGCCCATATGGTGAACTATGTAGTTTAAACATTTGGTCAATTATCATGTACTGGATAAATTAGTGTCCTAAATCTAGTTAGGATAATCTCTTCAATAATTTTGATCACATATCGGGCTCGGTAAGGTTTTTTCACTACTACCTCAGTTTGTATAGTATAGTAGTATATAGCCATCAATATGAAATTATAACCTAATGAATATTTGGGGTTGATTTATCCCACAAAATCTATTCCCCATTACATGAAAGGGAATCCTTAAGTTACAAGTTGCAAAGGCATTACTACATACACCTTTCTTTTTCCAAATATTTGGCATTGGTATCACATTCTAACATGGTTTTGAGAATATTTAAAAATAATAGGCCAATAATATCACATCCTTAGAATTTTTTAGGTTGTGAAATTACCTAAATGGTGTCCACTAAAAATCTTATAGTGAATTTTTCAATAATTTATATAGATTCTTCTTTAGATACACACTTTAGATAAATGCCTTCATAAAATAATTTGGTATGACACTGATGTAGTTACCTTGTAGTGTTGTTATTTAGTATTATTTAAATTCCATTACTCTCTATTTAGTTTATGGGGACATGTGTCTGAGTAAATAATGAATGATCTGGGAGTAGCAATCACCCAAACTACCTAAGATTGATTAATCTACTCAATGGAGATATATTCATCAGTTTCTATAATTATCTAGATGATACCTTGTCATATTACCATTTTAGTAGGTATTATTTTAGGATAAAATTCCTATAAATTTCCAATTCACATACCCCTTCTCTCTCTTAGATCATTTTTACCAAGTGTTTGTTTGAAATTTGGGTCTAAGATAATGTTGTAAGTCTTATTGAATAAAATATAATGTCTAAATTTATTCATCAATATGAACAAAGAATATATTTGTTTATATACCATGGAATATTTAAGTTTTAAATATTTAATATTAGTTCTTGTAAGGGAAATAAAATATTCACTATCACTTACCTTATGTTTGAGCATTGCTACTATAATATGCTTTGATGTAAATGGGTATAGGAAGAAATCCTTAGTGAATTCAAGATTGATCAAAATTGGAGCATGGGTAATGGAAATTTTAATATATTAAAATGATATTTTAGCTTTAGTTATCCATTCTAGGTGTGCATCATGTTTTAACATTGCATTCAATGGTTTCATGATTTCTACAAATCCTAAATATAATTATGAACAAAATTTATTTTTCCAAAGGACTTAAGTTATTTTTTTGTTGTTAGGACATGGAATCTTTGAGATAGCTTAAATTATTTTAGGATCAATTAAGATTAATTATTTGGTGATAACATGGCCTATAAATTTTTATTTTTAACCTCAAAATGCTTTTATTTGTGTTCAAGGAGCTTCTGTATCCTTTGCATCTTTCAAATACTCTTTGCAAGTGGGCCACATGACTTTTTTTCATTATAAAATATGATTAAGTAATCCATGTACATTATGATTCAAATATAAATTATTTATTTAAATTTAAAATCCATGGCACACTTAATAGTGACACCTACATTTGATCAATTGAAATGGCATTCTATTGTATGAAAAGGTTCCTCATTTGGTAGTGAAATAATTTTGTATTTTGTCATCTTTTTTTACTAAGACCTGATTGTATCCCTAAAATACATCTAAAATAAACATCATTTCCAACCCACTAACTATCTAAATTAATTCATCTAGTTAAGGTAGGGGATAATTGTCCTTTTCTAAAGCTCGATTGATATTCTTGAAATCCACACACAATCTGATTTCACTATTTTTATTTTATATTAGGACTACATTGGCCACCTAAGTAGAATGTGTGATAGGAAATATATTTTTTGCCTCTAAAAATTTATAAACTTATTTTTAAATGAGAGGCTTAAAAATGGGATTGACTAATTTTTGTCTCTACCTAAAAGCTTTTTGTTATTTCAATGTTATAGTATGTGTGATAACTCTGGGATAAAAAAAAATAGGTATTCATAAGTCCAAGCAATCACATATTTATACACTATCAATAAATTCCTTCTCTTCTTCATTCACTAGTTTGAAATCCATTTCATCAATGATTTGTGACTCGAAGGCACCATAATTTCTCATGGATTGTATGATTTGTTGGTCATCATCAAATACCTAAAAGTAGTCAACATTATTAGGAACTAAGGGACATGACACTAATTTTATATAAAAAAACTTATGTATTTTGGACTCTTGAAGTGGATTTGGATTTGTTGCATAAGTAGCCAAGGAATTTTTTGTCTGGTTTTCCTCTCTAGGGATTGATTTTATATTGAAGGCTTTATTTGGTTCAATTAGGTCCCAATATCTATGTGTATGGTTCTTCATATATTAAAAATTGCACTGATATCAACTCCTGATCTATTTAACATCCATTTTTGAGTCTCCAAACATTAATAATTGTTTAACATTATGTTTCAATGAGAATTGAAAACCCAAAACTACATCTTTATACTCTACATAGTTTTTAGTGTATGTAAATTGTAATAAAAAAGTAATAAGGTATTACCTTCCATTAGGATCAATCAATATTATGCCAACACTAGAGCCTTGATTGGACCATGCACCATCAAAATATAAAGTCAAAAAAATTGAATGAAATTAAAATTCTCATTCATGGTTATCAAGCCTAATTATGAAGGTATAAACCCCTACATGAAATGAAGAAAAATTTATTATTTCATTTTTGGAATTTTATTCTATGATTATGTGCTTTGTTTTTGGTTATCTATTGATTATGATATGATTTCCTACTCCTTTCCATAGAAATCATATTTGTGATAAATTAGTCTCCATGTATCCATTTAGTGTTTTTGACTAGCCATAGCTCAGGAGTAAACCATAAGCCTCAGAAATGTATAAGGATGTAAATATACTATTAGACACATGGATCATAGGTAATCTACATGTGGACATTTAAAATTTCTCTAATAATTGGGACTGGAGATTTTTCCAATAATAGGACTACATTTTTGGACTTATCTAGAATCAACCCTAGTCTCTAACATATTCCTTTGGGCATCATGTTAGCTAAGTCCCCTAAGTTAACTAAGTAATTATGCACATTCTTGTCAAAATTTTAGACATTCAAAACAAAATTTAGGACCCCATGTTTATCTTTTTATACAACCATATTTGCATGAGTAGTATTTAATTTATTAGGAGATAGCTTATTAGTTAACACTTTGAGAAATATCTCTCTATGTTGTGTAATTTGGGCCATCTCATGAAGATTAATGTTCACCTTTATTTTATTCATGGACTCTCAGATATATGATATCTACTCTTGGTGTGTGGATCATCATGTTGCTACAGATGCTTCCCCCTAGGATGAGGTGGATTATTATTGGCATTTGGATTAGGGGGAGTGATTGTCTTGTTTTTTGAAGGCATGAAAGTTATGGTAGACTTTTGATTCTTATTTATTTGAAATTTATATGGTTTGTATTTTATATCATTCTCATCCTCATAAAGGAATGGGAAATCTGATGCACCAACTATAAAATTGATGCCTATTCTTGATAATACAATCATATCAATGTTTGTAGCTTCAAGTTTCAAGGTCTCTTAGCAAATATCCTTAGCCTCCACTTGAAATATTTAAGACTGTCTTCAAATTCAAATGTAATAAATCTTTATTATTGAAAATTTCATGATGTTCATTATCCATAAAAATGCAAATCAACTAAAAACACTAACCATTTGTCTCTTCTTGTCAATGCTTTATCAATTTTACTCAAATAAGGCTATAAGGGATACAAACCCAATTTTAATTCTATAGGAGATCTTACAATATATAGACTAGACCATCATTACAATAACTTATTAAATATTATTTTAGATTTATTATCCATAAACATTTCAAATTCTATGATTCTTCACTCTATTTGATCTTAGTATGTATCAAATACCTCAATAGACTAATCGAATTTAATTAGGTCTCCAATAAATTTCAAACTTTAGTACTAAATAATTATTTAAATCACTCAATAATATTATTCATATCAAAATCAAATTGTATTAATACAATTTTGAAGTTACTTTACTCAAATTACCACAATTTCAGACTAAGCACTCAATTACTTACTAGGTCTTGTCAGGTCTATTTAGTTTAACAAGATAATATAACATGAATCATTGATATCTAATGTTTTATAAGACTTTAAACATTTGTATTTAATGAATCCATATATAATCCATCAGCTTCCATGCATTTTTTTATCTTGAAACCTTTTTTTACTACTCCTTGGGGTCTTAAACCTTATTTACTCTTCAAGTTCTAAATGTATTTTAGGCATATCTCCTTATCAATAGCTCCAAATAGATTAAAAAAAAATTCAGCACCTTCATACTATGTAAATATACTTTCATACCAAATTTTAGAATTTTCCTAGGGTTAAATTGTTCATAAAATGATATTTACCCTTCAAACCCTAGCTCAATCATATTACAAGGTAGCAAGCCTAAAAAATAATAAATTGATAAAAATAGTGTTTCAATATCTCATTCCAAATAAAAAATTTCTATTTTTCCATGTTAAATTTTTTCTCTTTATACACTTAAGGTTGATCATGTATGGAATTTTTTTTTGAAATTTTAAGATTTACTCTGTTTTGAAGGTCTTAACATGTTGACAACACTATTTTGGACATAAAATGAATTTTATTAACTTTCAAGATATGATTATATTTGTAAAAGGTTATCTAAATCATGTATATTACCTCTCCTATAACTTAATGAACCCAAAGTTACATTCTATTATCCTTTTCTCATACTTATGTATTCAATTTCCTATGTTTTTCTTGATAGTCATGTAAAGGATTAATAATCACATAACTAGACCATGATCATATAATAAATATTTACTTATACCTCATGAAGTTTCTATTAATATTTAAAATATAAAAATAATACCTTTTTATTAATCAAAACCTCACAAACATATTATAGACCTATTTTACAGACTTTATACCTTCTTGGTAGGTTTTCATTCTTTTTATTTTTTACTTATTTATCATTTATGTTATCTCCATCCCTTTATCTTTCCTTATTAACATGTTTCAAGTATTCCCTTTCATAAATATAGGATTTGTACAAGCACAAAGTCCAATATTCTCTTAAATTGTTGTTTCAAACTTAGAATATGATAATTCTCTCCCTTTTTAATGTAGACTTCCTAAATATTTTCAAGGTGTTTTCATATTTTACATAATTAATAGTGGTTTTACATAATTTTATTAACCTTGTAGGAAATTTTCCAAAGTTTTTATTTCCTTAAAACTAACGTATAGGGATTTTAGGCTTTATAAGCAATTTGAATTTCAAATATAGCCTTTTGGGTGGGAAACCTTCAAGGTACTACTAAATGGATTGGAATTTGAATTCCAATGTATTGCATCCATTATATCATTCCTAATGAGACCTATTACATTCACACATAACATTTAAAATAAATTTTGAAGTATGTCATGGCTTGAAACATGCCTTATTTGACTCTTTTTTACTTTGTACAAAAATTTACATGTTGTCTTGCTAATGCTCCTACATCAAAATCATGTCTCAAATACCATGGTTATACTATAAGTACTATGGGAAATAGGTGTTAGGTTGTGGAGTTAAAAGCTTCACAAGGATGCAAATGGAGGAGGTTGCTCAGTGTTATAACAACCAACATCAGTTTGGCTAACTGACATCGGTCTAGCCAACTGACGTCAGTCATATCTAGTCTCAGAGCAACCGACATCAGTCAGGGATCAACCGACGTTGGTCATCTCCAAACAAACAAGGACCGACGTTGGTCACCTATGCATTCTATAACTGTTAGTTACATGAACAGTTAGTTTGTTGAATAGTAAGTTTGCATGTGAAGACTAATTTAAGTATTGAGTCCACATCTCTAATTATTGTTTGTATGGGATCTATTTAATAGACCCATGGGCATGTATTGTAATCAAGGACAAGGAAGAGATCCTTCCAATTGTAAGATCAGTTGATCTGCAAGTTATTGTAATATCAGGTAAGATCTACATGGTAAGTAAGATCAGTTGATTTGTAGGTTGTGCAAGATCAAAAGAGATCTACTTGGAGTACTTTGAGTACTTGGTGGACTGGCAGTATTGTTACTGACTGGTGGAGGTGAACAAAAACTCTATGTTTGAGTTGTTTGTTGTGACCATAATTGTGAGAGTGAACTCTTGAAGGAGAATTACTATACACCCGAGGTGTGGGAAGCCTCAGAGGTGTAGGAAGAGTGTGGCATCTTTTCATTGTATTTCCTTCTGAAAGAGTATTAATACAAGATTATATTATCTCTCATATTATGTGCTATTTCTGATTTCTAATTACTTGTTAATTATAGTTTAATTCCGTGTTTAGTTGCTTATACAAAGGTAATCATATGTACTCTTGAGGAGTAGGATCCTGACAAGTGGTATCAAAGCTTTGGTTGGGTTCACTAACACCTTGGGTTCAGAGTGTGTTAAGTGTTTGTTGATTATAGGTCACTCACAGGGGTTTCTGTTTGAGTGGGAGTATAGCAATGGTAGAAGAAAGTAAGCTAAGAATGGAGAAATTCAATGGCAAGAATTATCAATTATGGAGGATGCAGATAGAAGATTGTCTGTATCAAAAAGATCTGTACTTACCATTGGGTGGGGTTGCATGCAAGCCCATAGATATGAAAGGTGAAGAATGGAATGTTCTTGATTAGAAGGCTCTGGGATCTATAAGGTTGAGCCTTGCATCATCTGTGATTTCTAACTTATCACAGGCAACGACAATGGTAGAGTTGATGGAATCTTTGGCAAATTTATATGAAAAACCCTCAGCTTTAAATAAGGTATTTCTTATGAAGCAATTATTTAATTTGTAAATATAGGAAGGTGGATCTATACATAGTCATATTAGTGATTTCCATGGTTTGGTGAACCAGTTAAATTCAATCAATATTGTTTTTGATGATGAAATTAAGGCACTCTTAATCTTATGCTCTTTACCTAAAAGTTGGGATAGTTTGGTAATGGAAGTAAGTAATACTGCATCTGCTTCAAATATCTTAAAAGTTGATGATGTTGTTAGTGTAATCTTGAATGAAGAAATTCACAGGTGAATCATCAGAGAATGCTTTAAGTGTTGAAAGCAGGGGAAAGCAAAGAGAGAAGAGTAAGCAAGGGAGATCAAGGTCAAAGATAGGTAGGAGATCCAAATCCAGACATGGCAGTGTAATCTACTGGAATTGTGGAAAGAAAGGGCATATAAAGAAAGATTGTTGGGTGAAAGAAGATCAGCATGAAGGAAATGAAGAAGTAGATGTTGCAGGTATTGTTACACAGGATGCTCTGGTATGTTCCTTGGATAAAGTAGAATCTTGGGTTTTAGATTCTGGTGCCTCTTTCCATGCAACCCCAAATAGTGAATTTTTTCATGATTATGTCCAGGGAGACTTTGGAAAAATTTATTTAGGGGATGGTAAGCCTTGTCAAATGGTTGGCAAAGGGAAAGTGAAGCTAAAATTGTAGATGGGCAACACATGGGTGTTGAAGGATGTCATGCATGTCCCAGTCCTGAAGCAGAACTTGATTTCTATAGGAAAGTTGGGTGATGAGGGATGCATAGTAACTCTCACAGCAGACTCTTGGAAAGTTTCCAAGGGTGCACTTGTTTTAGCAAGAGGTAAGAAAGTAGGTACTCTTTATCTATCTACTTTTATTACTGATTCTCCTTCTGGTTTATCTACTTTAGCTGTAGATTCAAAGATGTGGCACTGTAGGCTTGGTCACATGAATAAGAAGGGGATGCATGTTCTTGAGTCAAAAGGTAAGCTTTCAAGTTTGAAAAGCATGGATCAAGATTTCTATAAGCAACAGAAGAAAGTGAGGTTTCTTGAAATTGGGTCAACAAAGAAAGTGGTAGCTTCTATTGGAGGATCACAATATTGCACAAATAGAAAATTTTATGTTTTTGACAAGAACAGGAAAGCCTTGGTTTTCAAGGAAGAGATGACGAATAGAGATCAGCTCAAGGGGCTGAATAATTCTAAGTAGTGCAAGGTTGATTTAGACAAGGTTGTGATCCAAAGTAAGCTCGCAGGTAAAAGTCATCACTCATAGGAAAACACAGTTACTGATGTCGGTCGGGTGAGAACTAATGTCGAATAGGTAGGTACCGACATTGGTCATGTGTAGACTAGAGTTGGTCGTGTTGGGCAGGCTTGTTACTGACATCAATTAGGGAACCAATGTCAGTGACTAGGTGGATACTGATGTCAGTCATAGAACTAGTGTCAGCAAATAGGACACTAACATCGGTCAGGGGAACTGATGTCGATAGTCAGGTCGATCGCATGAAACTGATGTCGGTCAGGTGCAGACTAAGAGATGACTAACATCGATCACTGAGATAGATTTTGGGGGGATAGTAAGCTATTAAGGAGTCTCAAACACCCATATGGAAGACTGAAAGGGTAAGTAAGCCTCAAATTTGTTATTCCCCTTCTTTACACTACTTGTTGCTCACTGATGGTCAAGAACCAAGAAGTTTTAAAGAGGCAATGCATGTAGAATCTAGAAAATAATGGGAGCATGGCATGAATGAGGAATCTGATTCCTTAGAGAACCAAATGGTAGATTTGGTGGAGTTGCTAGATGGAAAGAAAGCACTAAAAGATGAATGGATTCCCAAGTTAAAGAAAGGAGAGAATGGACACGTGAGACAGAAGGGCAGGTTATATGGTCTTGAGCAGGCTGCAGGACAATGGTGTTTAAGGTTTGACAGGTGTATGACAAAGCATGGCTTTAGTCAGTGTCAATGTGACCATTGTGTTTTCTTTATCAAGTTGGATAATATTAGCTACATTATCCTATTACTGTATGTAGTGTATATGCTTGTTGTAGGGACACACATGCAGGAGATTGCTGAGCTAAAGGTAAAGTTAGTTCAGAGGTGTGCCATGAAGGATTTAGAAGCAGTAAATAAATTCTTTGGCATGAGTTTTTCTAGAGACAGGGAAGATCATAGGTTGATTTTGTCTCTAAATGATTATGTGAATAACATAGTGGCGAGGTTCAAGATGTAGGATGCAGAATTGATATGCACACCTATGGATGGATAGTTCACAGAATAGTGTCCCCAATCACATGATGAGGTTAAGTACATGTGTACTAGACCTGAAGTTGCCCAAGTAGTAGGAGTTATTAGCAAGTTTGGAGCCAATTTAGGAAAGAAGCATTGGAAAGAAGTTCAGTGGATTCTCAGGTATCTAAGGGGGACCAGCAGCAGGTATACATGCTCTGCAGGGTTAAGCACTTCTCTACATGGGTATGTAGATGTGGATATGGTAGGTTACTTGGATGACAGGAGAAGCACCACAGGACATGTGTTCACTATTGGTGGTATGGCAGTTAGCTGAATTTTAGAGATGCAGAAGGTTGTTGCAGTCATGGTGACTAGCAAGGATGTGAACCATGTAGGTATGTTAACAAGGCTGAGAACAAAGGAGAAGTTAAATTTTCATTCAAACTTCTATTGGTCTTCAAGACTAAACTTGAAGAGGGATACAAGATAGGAAACAAAATTAGAGGATGTTGATGTACAAGTACATGTGTAGCTATTTATCTCCAAGTGGGAGATTGTTAGGTTGTGGATCTAAAAGCTTCACAAGGATGCAAATAGAGGAGGTTGCTCAGTGTTACAGTAACCGACGTTAGTCTGGCCAATTGACATCGGTCATATCCAATCTCAAAGCAACTGACATTAGTTAGGGATCAGTCGATGTCAGTCATCTCTAGATAGATAGGGACCGACGTCAGTCGCCTGTGCATTCCAAAATTGTTAGTTACACGAACAGTTAGTTTTTTGAACAGTCAATTTGCATGTGAAGACTAATTTAAGTCTTGAGTCTGCATCTCTAATTATTTTTTGTATGGGATCTATTTAATAGACTCATGGGCATGTATTGTAATCAAGGACAAGGAAGAGATCCTTCCAATTGTAAGATCAGTTGATCTGTAGGTTGTGGCAAGATCAGGTAAGATCTACATGGTAAGTAAGATCAGTTGATTTTCAAGTTGTGCAAGATCAAAAGAGATCTACATGGAGTACTTTGAGTACTTGGTGGACTGGTAGTATTGTTACTAACTGGTGGAGGTGAATAACAACTTTGTGTTTGAGTTGTTTGTTGTGATCGTAATTGTGAGAGTGAACTCTTAAAGGAGAATTACTGTACGCCTGAGGTGTGGGAAGCCTCAGAAGTGTGGGAACAGTGTGGCATATTTTCATTGTATTTCCTTTTGGAAGAGTATTAATACAAGATTGTATTGTCTCTCATATTTTGTGTTATTTCTAATTTCTAGTTACTTGTTAATTCTGGTTTCATTCCGTGTTTAGTTGCTTATACAAAGGTAATCATATGTACTCTTGAGGAGTAGGATCTTGACAACAGGTATAAATGAATCTAGTTGATTTAAGACCAATTTGTATTGTTTTCACTTGGATTTTCACCCTTTTTTGAGATGGAAAATCTCTCTTCATCCAAGTGGCACAATGGAAACACCTCTAGGCTTGTTGGTAGCCTAAGGAATGAGGTGAATCTCTAGATAAGGCTAGCTCCCTTGATGTACCACTTTAGATTGTAACTACTCTTAACTTTCGAGGGTGAAAAGGGAGAGATCTAACTAAAAACAAACTATCCTAAGGGAGATGATACACCAAATATATTTATGACTTCCAACCATATGCATGTTACACTTGAAATCAAAGGACAAAATAAACATACACTTCCGCAATCTTCATCTTCTCACATCAATATTACATTATGAGGTTATGGCTTAATTTGAAAATATAGGAAGAATAGACAAGAGGCCTATGAGGTCAATAATTAATATACTAACTCACTCGATCATTTACATTTCCTAGAAAACTTCACATGTCCTGCAAGAAGTTTTCCAACTGCAAATAGATGATAAAATGAAATAACATGCTAAGGAATCCATAATCTTCACTTATGAAAAATCAAACATTATAATTGAACACACTAATAAAATTCATGGAGGAGGTAAAAATGATTTGGGCTTCACCATACTTAGGTGGAGCATAAAGTACAATGCCAAAATAGCTAGTTCTTATAGAACTTGAGAGAGAGAGAGAGAGAGAGAGAGAGAGAGAGAAGTACAAGGGTCACAATGATAACTATAAAGCTTATAAAATTAGTTAATTATGCATGATAATAGGGTATTAGATGAACCATTCAAGGTATGTAAGTAAAAATTTTAATTCAATTCATAAACTACATGAAACTCCTCATTCTGGCTCAAAAAAATTGCCTTCATGATTGGCCTTGTTTGAACACCTCATAACTAATTAGGAATAGGTCTGATTATTGGAATTAATTTTAAGGACATCATAAATTCCTTTCCATGCACTGGTTTTAGTCTTGGTAATTTGGAATCACCTAGAAATGAGTTATCATCATCTCCAATCTAGCAAACTCTTCTTTCATCCACCATACACACTTGTACCCAAACTTGGCATCATTTTATCATGAAATATATGGTATGAATTTAATTATGACTTTAAATACCCTAAATGGAATTACAAGCATTAGGGACACCTTAAATTTATCTCACGTGAATTTTTCCACCCTTCTCACTACTTTGTCCAATAGGCTAGTTTTGACTGGTGGAGATGAGAGCTCCTATTGAGGAACTAAGGAGTTTATTTGAGGTATTAAATGTAAATGAGGAATTATAAAAAGTCTTCATATTTATCTTAAAGTTTATTTCATCTTCAGACTCCTCCTAGAACCTACACAACATAAAAAATGGTAAAAAAATAGCCTATTTCTTACCCCCTCGTATAAATCCATATAGATAAAAATAATGGGAGGAATATTTAGTAAATACTCTACAAATTATAATAGGTTTCATATCCAAACTATTCCATTATATTTTATTTCCAAATTCATTTCTACAAACTAGTCATAGGCAAGGGTTTGCAAGGGTTTTAGCTAATTTTCATTCTTAAGGTTCGTTCATAAAAGTCTGACATCCAAGTTGCCAACCAATTCCACAAGTTCAAATTTAAAGGCCTCCACCAACATCCCTAAACTCTTTTGGCCTCCATAAAAACCCTCCAAAAATATGTGAGCACTTGAATCTAGCCTATCAAGCTCTTTTCCTCATCTGGCACAAGTCTAAGTTAGTTCAAGGTCCAAAAATGGCTTTCCTTGGTTTTATTTTCACTTTAAAAGATTTTAAACCTCTTTATTAACCACACAAATATGTGCCAAGAGTTTTACATTCTCATTTCATGTTGAAAGTGAAGGTGACTAAGATTTTGAGGTCTATGCCAAAACCTTACCCTTAAGTATTATTGAAACCTAGAGATCAAAGTGACCTCTAATGATTTTCCTTGTCTCCTGATAGTTCAAACACACTTTTAGTCATCCCATACACATTATTCAAGATGGAATAATCTCATCTTAAGGTGGAAGTGACAATGCCTTCTCATTTGGACATTTAGGCCTTGCCATGCCTAGTAGGTTTGCCTACAAGTCTAAGAGTTTGGGATATTCCATTTAAAATATCTCCTCTTTACTTTGTTTCCCATATTTAAATAGTTTTCTCTTATTTAAATTCTTCTTGAAATACTTACTCAACTCCTGGCTCATCCTATCATACACTTTCTTTAAAACTTGTCAAAGTTTGCATTGAGGGGAATGCCCTTTATCTAAGACAAAACAAAGGGAATTCCCCCATTTTCCTAGGAAAAAGTGAATTATTGAGTATCTTATAAAAAAATTATGGTTATATACACAAAATTAATCCTTTGGTTTTGAGTTTTAACCTCTTAAAACTCCTAAAATCCAAAATTGGTTCCTCCAAGGTAGACTATGTTTTGATTTTGACTATGTTTTGGAGAAAAGGGGTTTGATAGTACACATTTCCTATAAAAATTGTAATATAATTCCATTTTTTAACCTTTTAGGTTCACTTGGTGTTGTTTTATTCATCCATCCCATCTTTTATAGGCATAGATCCTTGTCAAAGCACCCCTTTCTCAACTCATTGTCCTTCATAGTTATTAATAGTGGTTGTAGGTGTATATTTATTTATAAGGGGCATATATATGTTTATTTTTATTTAATAAAAGATTATGAAGCTCATTAAGGATATTTATAAGGTTTATATATATTTATTTCGTCATGTTATCCTCCCATTAGCCCTCAACAAGCACCTTAACTCAAAACTGGGTATTACTACCTACTAACTGAGATGTCATGCTCTTTTACCCTTGTAGGTGCCTATTATCTCACTTGAATCTTATTTATGATGTGTGATGGACTTAATGACACTATTAAAACATAATGAAATAAATTTTAAATCTTCCAAACACCTCAACTCTACCAAGCACATCAATTAGGCCTAACCTTTCAACTTGATAAACTATTGATTGTGTTCCTCCTCTGATAGTAACCCATGTAGATGTTTATTACATGTTTGGGATTTATAAAACCTTAAATGAGATCCCATAAACCTATAGGGTCATTTTATTTTGGTTTGGACCCCATTATCCATCTTGAACCTAGCCCAAACATCTCTTGAACCACCCTTTATCAGCTCACTCTCTATATACTTTGCCTTTTGACTCGATTGTAGGTGTCATTTTCTTTTTGAGACTTAGGTAGGATGTTTTAAGACTTTAATTTAGGCCCAATATTCACTTGGTACCTATCTTCACCTTAGACACACTTTTTATGGCTAAAAAAACACCATTAAACACATACTTAGGTCACTATCTGGATGTAGGGGAGCCTTTTGGGTAACTTATACAGATTGAGAATGGTCTAGTAAGAAAAACACAATGCATATCCCCTTATAGATTGTTCCTTAAATCATGATTACGTTTTTAAACCATTTGAATCATTAAAACATGGTGCATAGGCAATTTTTTATACTATGAATGAAAAAAAAAGTTCCTTATACCTCAGACCTATAGTCATTATTATAGGATTTCAATGTGTTTTAGGGTAACTTTAAGGTATCCAACTTATATATTGCATTGATTTTATACCTCCCATATTTGGAAGAGGTATTGTCTGTGATAGAGGCAACAAATTTCACCTATTTATATGATTTTAAACTCTTGGGATACATGTCATAAGAGGTTTAAAAAAAACCCCTACACCTCTATTTGCTCAGTTCAGGGACAAAAGGCCTGAACACTATCATTGTTCCTTAGAGAATAGTTTTTAAATACATATGCCAATATATCCTCTCAAATGGTATGTCATGATCTACATAAAATTTTAGAACCCCCAATAAGGTTTCACCATTATTTCATCTTCCCCATATGACACTTCAACTTACTATTGACACCACTTGTAGGTGGTCATTTCACACACATGTAGTGGGTATAAGAATGGGCAGTGTGTGTTGAAATTTCCTTTAAAATGGTTTTTGACCTATATTAAATTCTGAAAATAGATTTTCTATATTTTAAAAACCTTTCTCAAATCAAGTACTTCCTTGCAACATGACTAGTTTCTATGAGGGTACCTGGAAGTGAGCAAAATAGCAGAAGATTGTGAATGATTGTGTTGGTTGACTATCATAGTCTTTTTATCACTATTTATAAGATATAACTTATTTATTAATACTCCTAAACACATTTCAACATCTGGAGACCTAAAATACACCTTCATGAACATACTAAAAAAGTTTTATACATGTGATTCAACATGGACGCAGATGAAAATGGGTAAGGAGCTGACTGAGTATGACCATGGGATAAAATTTTGATCAAATCATTGAATTATTAGGCAAAAAATATAAGTAAATTGGTTTATATTATATTTAAAAATTATAAACATCATGTCCCCTTCATATTAATATCTTGCATAGAATAAAACCTTCTACAAGTAGTGTAAATGGTGACCATTGCACCTAGGACATCGACCTACAAACTAAACCAAAAATCTCATGAGATATTTTAAAAACATGAAAATAATCATGGAAAACATGAATATTAGGATTAAAAATCATATAAAACTCATCTTAGTATCAGAGTTGTATGGAAATGCTAAAACCAATGTAGAATCTACATGGTACATAGATTAGCAGGTAGATTTGAAAGGTCAACTTCATGAGGATGGTCCATGAAGCATAGGCCACCATTTTAAAAATAATTATATTTAAATGAATTTATTTGAGTGTAAAAAAACCTATGAAAATCATTTTCCTTAAAACATCTTGAGCTGTCTATACCAAGCTAAAACCTGAAGGTCACTTCTACTTGCTAAGAAGGGTGAAAAGGGAGTAGAATGGTTTTGAGAAAGAAATGGTACTTTAAAATAAAACCAAACATGAAACTAATCTTTCATAATTTTAAGAGGCATTGTGTGATCTTTTCCCATGTGGCACACTTCCTAAGGAGCCGTACAAGTGCTAAAATCTCCTTTTTCCCATAAAATTTGCCTTTTCTTCAGATGAACCTACCACTTTTCTATTTTTTTAGTTGGTTAATACTTATTAGGAAAATTTCACATTGAATCACCTTTTTTAATCTTCATGATTCGCAATAAATTTGTATAACTCATTAAATGCACCCTTTTAACCCTTAAAATGACTCAAATTTTTTTTAAAGACTAAAATAACTAATGACTAAGGCTAGTCCAACATCAAATGACATTAATTAACATATAAAACACTTTGTGACATATATATTGGACCCATAAAATTCCTAAAAGTCATTTTTTTACCTATGGGTGCCCCAATTTGACCTAAAAGTCAAATTTGGTCAACAAATTGGTGACTCATAGGGGTAATATGACTACTATACTAACTAAACTAGTAGCTTTATCAGTCCATTGGGATTAGGATTCATTTTAATTCTAATACCAACACATAAACATTTTACCGTTGACCATAAATTCAATACCACTAATTACTTTCACCACACAAAGCAAAAGACACACACAAAACAAGATAACAAACTAACAAAACACACACACACACATGTGCTCAAGGCACTTAGGGGAAATAGAGAACAAGGTATTATAAAAAATTAGAAAATAATCATACATCCTTTATTATATAAAAAGGAAATTTTCTTGAATCATCTTCATGGTGAGATGAAACATAGTGCCAAACATGTTTCTCCTTAGATTGAATGCTTTGTGGATTAGACCCATTCCTTGGAATTTCACTTGATTTGATCTCAAGTATATCATCCTTGAATAGGTCACAAATGTAGATATATTCCTCTTGAACATGTTCACATACTTCATACTCTTGATCAATATTCATTTCATGGTTGCTTTGTATCTCCTTAGTAAGCATGGCTTCAAAAGGAGTAGTTTCATGTTCCTTAGAAGATTGAGGCCAATAGGAGCTTGATCCATCCTTCAAGAGCTGATGTGTTTCTCCCAAATAATTAAGAATATGATATCAAACTTTGATTATTTCAAAAATATCATCATCAAATGCATATTCTTCTTGAAAGGATGGGTTTGAAAGGTTGTTTTTCCTTTGCATACTTAATTGAGTGCCAAAGCTCCCTTCTCCATCTTTGACCAGATCATAGCCTCCTTGAAGAGGGGTATAACCTAATTCAATTAATTCAAAAAATTCATCTAATTTTTTTTAATAACTTGTCCTTTCCCATCCATGACATATTTTAAAGTGATGGAAGAATCAATGACCATTTATTCCACTTTGGCAAAAGGAAGACATTCTTCTTCATCAACCCAATCAAAAATTTCCACACAAGACATCACCTCTTCCTCATAAATTAGGACCTATTTAATGATATAAATTTTCATCTAAACCTCTACAATGGTAATTTTATTCTCAAAGGCTTCAATATTCTCCATTTCTTTCTCCTTCTTTGTGATTCCAAGACTAGGCATTTTGAAGTCATGTGACTTAGTCCAATGAGGTTTCTAAGGAGTTAGACTTTTTTCAATCAAGAGTTACAAGTTTTTATCAACTATATGATCCTCCTTAGGTTCCCATACCACATTTCCATCAAGGAAAATGGTTATGGGTGAGGACAATATGAACTAGTTGGTGGAGGTGGCACATAGATCTCAAAATCAGATTGGGAGTGGAATATAGGGGATTCTTTTGGAAGCTCTTGAGGGAGGGGAGACAAAAATTGGGCTAAAACCACTTGATTTTATTCCTTAAACTTTAAAAACACCTCATTCACATCTGATTTAACTTGATAACTATCTTTAGGGAGGTTATATGGGGTGCGTTTAGGCATAAGATCTTCTTTTATGTCTAAACCTTCCATCACACCTTGACTTAGCAACTCTTTGCCTCTAACTCTACAATTTGCTTGGCTAGGTTCTCTTGTAAAATTATTTCTTGGAGTTAATATAAATCATCAGGTAATACATGAGGGCTGAAATGGAACACAAGAGGATTCTTGAGGAATGGTGGGAGGGAATTGCAAAGAATCAACCTCATTCACAACTTCACACTCCTTAACCGTGCCTATATCTTCTTTCTATCCCCATGATTCCACTATATTAATCTAGTTTAAGATGTTAGGATTATAATTATTATTTAAATGTGAGATGGCAAGGGTTTGTATAGGGTTAATCTCCTTCTCAACTTCACAATATTGGTTAAGACTTTTCTCTTCTTTCTTTCCCCATGACTCTAGTATCTTGTTCTAGCTTAAAGTATTGGGATTATAAGTCTCTTTTTGAGGTGGTGGGGATGCAATGTGAGCGGTAAATAATGGATTGAACTCTAATTCCTTTTATTCCAACATGTACTATTGTATATGCATATTATCCAACTCAATTTGCATATCAAAACTAGCTTGAAAAATAAGGTTTCTCCTTTCAACTCTCTTTTCCAAATGATTGGGAGAGGGATGAATTTGATATATTTGATTGGGCTCATGAGTAGGGATTAAATATGGCTGATAAGAGACTTGGGGAAGTGGATATTAAGGCTGATAGGTTTGGTGAAATTGAATTTCATGAACTCCTATCCTATCCTCCAAGGAAGAAAATAGGCCACTCACATCAAGCATCTCACTTGTGAACCTTTGCCAATTAGCTTTCTCAATAGGTAGCCACTCTCTTTTGACCAACTCTAATTCTTATCTCACCCTATGAATAATATTACTAGGGATATCTAGAACACATCCCCTTTGAGTGTCAAGATCCAAAATGTATTTCTCATATCCCAAGAGTGTCTTCTTGAAAGTGGAAATGGATTGAGTTGAGAAGTCTTTAGGTTGACTAAGGGAAGTAATATATTGAGGAGCATGGATATAAGACTAATAAACTCCATGATAAGGTTAAATATGGCCATATTGGGGCTAGTATGCTTCATGAAAGGGTTGATTAATAACTTTCTCTTGTTGATAGGGAATGGCACAAGCTTTAAAAGTCTAACCAACTTGTGTAAAATAGTGCTCAATATCAAAATTACCCATGAAACTTCATTGAAAGAAAGAACACAAAGGAAAATTTCACCAACAATATTCAAAGGATAACCTAGGTTGCTTGACCAGATGATATATCTTTGAATTTTTTATTGATGCCTGGATATATGCCTCCAAATGCTGATTGTTAAGAGACAACACCAAAAATCTCTCAACCTCTTGGACCAAGAGTCCCACTAGGCATGAAAAAATAGTTGTAACTTGGATTTTCACCCTTTGAGGAGATGTAAAATATCTCCTCATCCAAGTGGCACAATGGAAACACTTATAGGCTTGTGGGTAGCCTAAGTAATGAGGTGAACCTCTAAATAGGGCTAGTTCCCTTGATATACAACTTTGGATTGCAACTACTCTTAACTTTGGGGGATGAAAAGGGAGAGGGATAACTAAAAACAAACTATCCTAAGGTAGGTGATACATAAAATATATTGGTGACTTCCAACCATAGCATGTTACACTTGGAATCAAAGGAAAAACTAAACATACACTTCTCCAATCTTCATCTTCTCACATCAATGTCACATTGTGAGGTAATGAATGAATGTGCAAAGATTGGAGGACTAGAAAAGAGGCCTATGAGAGAAATAATCAATATAATAACTCACTCAATCCTTGAAATTTCCTATAACAGTTCACATGCCATACAAGAAGTTTTTTAGCTGCAAATAGATGATATAATTAAATAACATGCCAAGGAATCCATAGTCTTCACTTATGCAAAATCAAACATTCTAAATGAAAACACTAAGAATAGTCATGGAGGAGGTAAATAAAATTAGTATTATTTATCAAAAGTTATACATTATCAGGTCTTCACCATACTTAGGTTGAGCATAAAGTACAATGCAAAAATGTCTATTTTTTATAGAACGAGAGAGAGAGAGAGAGAGAGAGAGAGAGAGAGAGAGAGAGAGAGAGAGAGAGAGAGAGAGAGAGAGAGAGAGAGAGAGAGAGAGAGAAGTCCAAAGGTCACAAGGAAACTTTTCAAGTTGATAAAATTAGTTAATTTTACATGATAATAGTGTATGGGATGAACCATGAAATTTTTGGAACTAAAAATGTCAATCCAAGTCATAAACATCATGAAACATGGCATGAAACTCCTCATTCTGTCTTAGAAAAATTACCTTCATGATTGGCCATGTTTGAATGCCTCATAACAAATTGGGACTAATTTTGATTATTTTTATGAATTTTAAGGACATAATATATGCCTCTCCATGCATTTTTTATAGGCTTGGTCATTTGGAATCACCTAGAAATAAGTTATCATCATCTGTATTCTAGAAAACTCTTCTTTCATGCACCCTACATACTTGTCCTCAAAATTGGCATCAGGTGTTCATTAAAATCCATATGGGAAAGTTAATGACACATTTTTATACCCTATATTTCCTTATAATCATTAGGTACACCTTAAATTTAGCTCACTTGAATTTTTCCACCCTTCTCACTAGCATGTCTAATAGGCCAGTTTTGATTAGATAAGATGATAGATCCTATTGAGGCACTTATGATTTTTTATGAGGTATTAAATGTACATGTGGATTTATCACAAGTCTTAATATTTCTCCCAAATTTGGTTTCATCTTTAGAATCCTCTTAGAACCTACATAACCCAAAAAATGGTAAAAAATAGCTTGTTTATCACCCCCTCCATACAAGTATGTACAGATAAAAAGAATGGAATGGATATTTAGTGAGTACTATACAAGTTATAATAGGTTTCATAGCCAAAATATTCCATTACAATGCATCTTTAGCTTCATTTCCATAAACTGGTCATAGGCAAGTGTTTGCAAGGGTTTTAGCTTATTTTCATTCTTAAGGTTCATTTATAAAAGTATGATGTCCAAGTTTCCAACAAATTCCATAAATTCAAATTTCAATTCCTCCAACAACATCCTTGAACTCCTTTTTCCTCCATGTAAACCCTCCAAAAATATGTGAGAACTTGAATCTAGCCTATCAAGCTCTTTTCTTCATCTTACACAAGTCTAAGTTAGTTCAAGGTCCAAAAATGGATTTACTTTATTTTATTTTCACTCTAAAATATTTGAAACTTTTGTATTAACCTCATAAACATACACTAAGAGTTTTACATGCTCATTTCATGTTGAAAGTGAAGGTGATTAAGCTTTTGAGGTCTACACCAAAACCTTACCCTTAAGCATGATTGTAACCTAGAGCTCAAAGTGACCTCTGATGACTCTCCTTGCCTATTGATATTTCAAACATAATTTTATTAATCCCATACACATGATTCAATATGGTATAATCTCATCTCAAGGTGGAAGTGATAATGCCTTCTCATTTGGACGTTTAGGCCTAGCCATGCCTAGTAGGTTTACCTATAAGTCCAATGGTTTTGGATATTCCATTGAAAATATCTCCTCTTTACTTGGTTTCCCATATTTACATAGGTTTATCTCATCTTAAAAATCCTCTTGAAATATTTACTCAACTCTAGCTCATCCTATCATTCACTTTCTTCAAAACCTATCAGAGCTTGCATTAAGGGGAATACCCTTTATCTAAGATAAAATAGAGGGAATTCCCCTATTTTCCCAATAAAAATTGAATGATTTAGTGTATTATAAAATTTTAAAGGATTATAGACACAAAAATTGAGCCCTTGGTTTGGATGTTTGACCTCTCAAAACTCCTAAAATCCAAAACTAGTTCTTCCAAGGCAAACCATGTTTTGATTTTGAATGTGTTTTGGAGAAAAAGAGTTTGATAGTACACATTTCCTATAAAAATTATAATATCCTTCCATTTAGGAACCTTTTAGGTTCACTTGGTGTTATTTTATTCATCCATACCATCTTTCATAGGGATAGATCCTTGTCAAAGCACCCCTTTCTCAACTCACTGTCCTTCACAGGTTATTCATAGTGGATGTAGGTGTGCATTTCTTCATAAGGGGTCTATATATGTTTATTTTTATTTAATCAGAGCTTATGAATATCATAAAGGATATTTATAAGGTTTATATATATTTATTTCACCATGCTAGCCTCCCATTAGCCCTCAACATGCACCTTAGCTCAAAACTGGGTATTACTGCCTACTAACTATGATATCATGCTCTTTTACCCTTATAGGTGCCTATTATCTCACTTGAATATTTTTTATGATGTGTGAAGGAGTTAATGACACTATTAAAACATAATGAAAACACTTCCAACTCTTCCAAACACCTTAACTCTACTAAGCACATCAACTAAGCCTAATCTTTCAACTTGATGAACTGTTGATTGTGTTCCTCCTCTGATCGTAACCCCTATAGATGTTTATTGCATGTTTTGGATTTAAAAAACATTTAATGAGCTCTACTAAACCCCTAGGTTCATTTTATCTTTGTTTGGACCCCATTATCCATCTTGAACCTAGCCTAAACATCTTTTGAACCACCCTTTAACAACTCAATGCCTATATACCCTACCTTTTGACTCTATTGTAGGTGTCATTTTATTTTTAAGACTTGGATAGGATGTTTTAAGACTTTATTTTAGGAATAATAATCACTTGGTACCTACCTTCACCTTTAAATCACCTTGGATGGCTAAAAAAACACCATCAAACACATATTGAGGTCACTGTCTGCCTGTAGGTGGGCCTTTTGGGTAACCTATACGGACTAAGATTGGTCTAGTAAGCAAAACACAATGCATATCCCATTATATATGATTAATTAAATTTTTATTAATTTTTTAAACCATTTTAATCATTTAAACATGGTGAATAGGTAATTTTTTATACTATGAATTAAAAAAAAAGTTCCTTCTACCTCAACCCTATAATCATTATTGTAGGATTTTAGTGTGTTTTAGGGTAAATTTAAGGTATCCAACTTCTACCTTGGATTGATTTTATACCTACCATATTTTTTAGAGGTATTTTATGTGATATATGAAATAAATTTAACCTCTTTATATGCTTTGAAACTCTTGGGAGACATGTCACAGGAGGTTTATAAAAAACCCTTAGACCTTTGTTTGCTCGGTTCAGGGACAAAGGGCTTGAAAACTATCATTGCTCCTTAGAGCATAGTTTTCAACTTTATATTCCAATATATTATCTAAAATTATGTATCATGATCCAAATAACATGTTATAACCCCAAATAATGTTTCACCATTATTTCATCTTCCCCATATGACACTTCAACTTACTATTGACACCCCCTGTAGGTGGTTATTTCATACATAGGTAGTGGGTATAAGAATGGGAAATGTGTGTTGCACTTACCTTTAAAATTGGTTTTTAAATATATTAAATGCTTAAAAAAGACTCTCTCAATTTTCAAAACCTTGCTCATCTCAAGTACTTCCTTGCAACATCACTAGTTTCTATGAGGGTACCTAGAGGTGAGCAAAATAGTATAAGATTGTGAATAACTCTGTTAGCTAATTTTCATAGTATTTTTCTCACTCTTTATAAGATATAAATTATTTATTCCTAATAAAAAACACATTTAAACATATGGATACCTCATACACATTCATGAACATACTAAACAAGTTATATAATTGTGATTCAACATGGATGCAGATGAAAATGGTTAAGGAGTTGACTAAGTATGACCATGGGCCAAAAGTTTGATCAAAGCATGGAATTATGAGTCCAAACATGGAAATTATGTAGTCTCTATGATATTTTAAAATGGTAAACATTATTTTACCTTCATATTAATCTCTTGTATAGAATATGACCTTCTACAAGTAGTGGAAATGGCTATCATTGCACCTAGGAAATCAACCCACAAATTGAACCAAAAAGCTCATGATATATTTTAAAAACATGAAAATAATCATTAAAATAATTAGGATATGGATTTAAAATCATATATAACTCATCTCATCATCTTATTTTTATGAAAATTCTCAAACTAATGCAAAACCTACATGATACATAGATTAGTAGGCAGATTTGAAAGGTCAACTTCATGAGGATGGTTCATGAAGAAAAATACACCATTTTTCAAAATAATTATATCTAAATTAATCAAAAAACCTTATATAATCATTTTCCTTGAAAATTCTTTAGTTTTTTTTACTAATCAAAAACTTGAGGGTCATTTTTCCTTGCTAAGAAGGGTGAAAAGGGAGTAGAATGGTTTTGAGCAAGAAATAGCACTTTTAGATCAAACAAAATATGGAAATGAGCTTGGGGGATTTGAGGAGGAATTGTTTTATCCTTTCCCATGTTGTACACTTTATAAGGAGTTGTACAAGTGTTAAAATCTCCTTTTTTTCCTAAGAAAATTACCTTTTCTTCAAATGAACCTCCCACTTATCTATTTTTTCAGTTGGTTAAGACTTCTTAGGACACATGTCACATGAAATAACCTTTTAAACCTTCATTATTACCAATAAATCTATACAAATCATTAAATGTACCCTTTTAACCCCTAAAATGACTCAAAAATGCTTTGAGGACTAAAATAACTAATGACCAAGGCTATTACAAAATAAAATGACATTAATTAACCTATAAAACACCTTGTGACATCTATATTGGACACCTAAAATGCCTAAAAGTCATGTTTTTACCTAGGGGTGCCCTCATTTGACCTAAAAGTCAAATTTGGTCAACATGTATCTTTCCATCTCCTTTTGAAATATTTAAAAGGTGGTATATAATTCTATACAATCCAATTTTCCATGTTGGGTAGTAATATGGACTCTACACTAGTTAGGTAAGGCTACCTCACAAATATTCATCTTAGGCAATCTATTAGGTTGAGGATATGAATTATTGTCTAGCCTATCGATTGGTCTATTATACTGATAGAGTTTAATATTCCTATTGGATGCTTCCCCTATAGTGTTTCCCAAGTGTTTTTGAATTCATATAAACTCATTGTTAAATTTCCTTACCATGTTTTGGATTTCATATAATTCTATTTTGGTAGAATCATAATTTATCCCATGTGTAGTAGAAGCATTAATTGGGACTAAAGCTGGATTTTGATTGTGTTGATTAGACACCTATGTAGGATTATTTAGAAAGCTTATATTTTGATTTGGTCCAGTATGTTTTAGATTAAAGTGAGTCAATATATGATTCTAATTATTAGCCATGACATTTTGATTGGTTTTTGGAATGGATTCAAGGCCAATAGACTCAAATTGATGTTCGGTATTGCCAAATCCTTTAATTGAAGATTCAACTATATATCAATATTTATGGATTTAAAATAGGCATATATTAAGCTATTTATATTTAGAAATATATGTAATAATATTTCAGTCATAAAATCAATGGCATTTCTTTACATTTATAAGGCTAAGGTAGTAACAGGTCTGTATGTAGTGTGTACACGATTGTACATCTTTTGAAATATTGCATTGAAGGATCTGATTATTTTATTGGGTTCCCTTATCATACTATAAAAAAATTTGGTATATTATGTTAAGATTATTAATTTATCCAAATTGTGTCATAAATGCTTCATTACATTAGTTCCCTGACATAATCAAATTTTCAGAAGATTGAGGAACTTGTCATATGCAACATCTTATAATGTGAACAGAAATAGTATGTATGTAACATCTTAATGAAGTACATTTATAAAACCTATATAATTTTTTAATGCCTTGATATGATACTCTAAATTTCATCTGCTAGAAGGAGAGAACAAGGCAAGGTACTTCTCTAGATTCCTAAGTATGTCATAGATGACACCTGTTATGGTGATGGATAAATTAGCTAACTAGGCCATAGTAAAACGTTGATGTTAGTTCCCTTGGTTTGGTGAATTTGGTTGAGTGAGAAATATCCTATGGATACCTATATCTTATTTGGGTATTTTATGAACTTTCAAAGGTGATACTAATAGTAGACTAGAATTAGATTCAGCCCTTGTTAATTTTACTAGTAAATCCAATGTACATAAATGGAGTGAATATTAACAATCAAAGATTGTGTCCCTCCTTCTATCACTGGATAACATCTATTGATGTGGGTTTTTATTTATCAAAGGTTCTTATGTGAATATCCCTAATGTTTTAATATTGGTGAAAATTCACTCTAAGGCATGAGTTATGGTTCTCATTTTTATTAATAACCATATTGTGGGACAGTGGTGAGTGGAGTACCTATTAACTACAAATGGTTTGGATGTGACATATGTTTGGAGATTATACTTGATATGGATGATTGGATCTAATATAAGGTTATTATATCCAAAAAATATAAAAATAGTGGAAGGGTGAAGCAAAAAAGAATGTGATTTATGACTCAACTAAGGTCTAAACCCTTTCAATCAATCTCTCTATCCTAAGTTGGGAAAATGTCAAGAACTAATTTCTAATTTAAATTATTCTCAGCATAGGATACACATAAATATTTTTAGAACTAGACTACATAACATATCCTAAGGAAATATTATGATCAAGGTAGCATCCCCCCTAAGGTTCATTGTGTCATGTGCATGGAAGGTACATATGCAACTTAAAATCATTATCTATTCGCATGTGTAGGATTTCATCTCGAAGGGACTAATCATGATCTTAAAACTTTGCATTCATTTTGAGGTAAGGGGATGCAATTATGTAAACATAGATTTAGTGAGCATTTCACCTCATTCAAGCCCTAGCTATTTAGACTGCATCTAAAACTCTCATCTCACCCTCTCCTTCCCTATACTTACAGCTACCATGGGTGGTGACAAAGACCGTTTAGAGCCAAATTCTTGAAAAAAAGGTTAAAAAATAGAAGAAAGTCTATAAAAATATTAATAATGGGGGATAACTAAGTTTATGGAGTGCATTACCAAGCATAATACCATGATGGTTTGAGATTTTGTCATTTCTTGGACTAAAAAGAAGGCCACAATGCAGGGTATCTCCATTAACATCTCAAAGGAGTTTAATTGTGATTCCATAGGCATGTCCTATGCTATCACTAAAGAATTCAAATATCAATCCAAGAAACAAGAATCCCTATAGTGCTTCTTTCAAACCAATAACTTCATGCAAATTAAGAAGAAGGGCTTTCCTCATACCGACCTTTCAAGATACTAATCTGATGTCTACCTTCAGGTCATGAGATACATGACTTTAGAAGGTAAGTACACCCTAATTTTCTCACATTATTTCTTGTTTCTTAACCATTTCGTTAGTTTTAAAATAAGTTTACCTTATTCCTTTTGTAAGTCTTTGGAAATCATTGTCCTTCTCCATTAGGTGAATGACACTAACCCCATTCTCCATTAAGGCCTTATCCTTTTGATCATTAAACATGGTCAAACCCTTCTTGGTCAAAATATTCTCCTAAAAGGATCTTATTTTCAGGACTTCCTAGAAGAAAATCCTATGGAGGGATCTCACCCTCCTCTTGAACACTCCCACCAAAATAGTCTTTATAAATCCCCACCTGACAACCTTCCACTCAAGCTAATTTTCATCCCTAAACCCAAACCCATCAAAATTGGGTCTCCCACTAGCTCAGAATAGAAGGGAAAGTCTATTGTAATGGAGGAAGTTGAGAAAACAAATGATGGAAAACTTCAATTCAAAGGTTCAGTAAGTAGGATTCAACTTGGAAAAGTTAATACATGACTAGAACAAGATCCATCAAGTACTAGAGGTCACTATTCAGTATTTTGTGAAATATACCTAGCCTCTACCTAAATTCCCTAATTTTAAATCCCCATAAGTCTTTAAATCCCCCTAGGTTCCCCCAAGGGGTCCCTTCAAAAAAAATTACTCCATAGGTGAAAAGTAGGAAGAGGCCAAAGATGATATTCCCTAGGGAACCCACTGAAGGCCCTAGGAATAGCACCCATTTCAAGGCATCAAAAGATAAATCAAGCATTCTAGAAAAAGATAGTTCTACTATTGAAGACACCCTAGAGGGCACATCCACTTAATCTGGTTCAGTTTTTGTTTTTTGTCCTATTTTTCTATATATTTTAGTGTTTATTTTTTATTGTCTCGATCATGAAGGGCCTATTTAAACTTTTGTATCTCACTCTTGGATTTTAGGTCCCTATAAAACCTAGGTTTACCTTATCAAATTAAAAAACATATCCTATGTCCCTAACTAGTAATATGTATTATTTATAATTAATGAGCACCCAAACTAACAATTCATCTAATTTGAATAATCATAAACAAATATTCACACAACCTTTTCTAGAGTGTACTGACTTATTATAAAATCCTC
Organism: Torreya grandis; assembly: GCA_037957365.1. Lineage (NCBI taxonomy): Eukaryota > Viridiplantae > Streptophyta > Pinopsida > Cupressales > Taxaceae > Torreya > Torreya grandis. The sequence goes on from JARHVA010004187.1 coordinate 996,553, forward strand.
ATAATACATATAAATTTATAATAGATATAAATTTAACACAAAATTATAGAATAATCAAAAATTTACTTTTATTGTATTAATTGTAAAACTTTTCCTTCCTTAATAATGACAAATAAACATGTACTTATAGCTTAGTATGGGGATACCTCATCCTTAAAGCTTAATCTAATTTTATAATATCAAAATTAAAATTGTATATTGAAAAATCATGCAATCTATGCATGGCTATAATATATTAAATATAATCCTAATTTAGACTTAAGATCTCTTTTATACAAAATAAGTTACAACTGTTGATAATATTATAGCAAGACATACACAAAATATCAGTTATAACTACCAATGTATCTTAACTTAAATTACAAGGATGTCATCATGGGACATCCTTATGAAATATCATACATGGCTATTGTTACTAGAGTCTGAGCTAAATTGGTAATTTTCATTGAAGGTGATAGTGGAGGCATAGTAGTTGATGTGATCATGAGCACTAGTCATGTTAAAGTATATATTATAGTGTATCCAAAAAATATGGACGTAGTTGTCAAAGATTGAGCTTGAGATGACGATACTTCTAATAAAGTGTCCAACTACCCTTATTCTTATAATTCCTTATATTCATGCATGCGTGTTGTAAAATCTATCTCAATATTCTAAAAATCAATGACAGACTTCCTGGATAATATTGGATTTTTTCTATGAAATTCTTATGTATGTCCATTTAAGATCTAAAATAAACACTAAACATATTATTTTGAGCTACCTTATCTCTATAAAATATAATTGACTTCACCAAATTTTCATTACTTTTGTAAGTGGTGTTTTCTACTTTTACTCTAAAGTTAGCTACATTATGTAACAAGCTTTCAAAAAAAGGTTGGTCAACTATTTGGCCCAATGGTGAATACACACTTGTGATCTTCATGTTTTTGATAATTTGGATATTCC